>JAPSGF010000037.1:2840876-3349045 GCA_035772895.1 Perdix hodgsoniae | reverse complement strand
ATAATAATAATAATAATAATAATAATAATAATAATAATAATAATAATGTGGGCTTGATTACAGCTTGGGAAGGAACTCAAACAGAAGATCACACTTAGGGCAGGATTGTGACTAGTTAAGTTTTAAGATACTGAGCTTTCACATCCCTTCCTGAACAACCTGTCCCAGTGGCTCACCGCCATCACTGTGAAGAAATTTTTTCCACTGTGGAATACAAATTTCCCTTCTCATGGCTTGTGGCTGTTGCCTCTTGTGCTTTGCCAACGAGACTTCTGGGCACAGCCCTTCCCACACAGCCCTGTGGGCAGCTGCGGCCTCCCCCAAGAAGGCGCACCTCACTGAGGCAGCAAGGTGTGGGATGGGTGCAGGGAGTGCTGCTGGCCTGCACTGATCATGTGGCCCATCTGCGCAGGCCCCAATATACGTCAGTGTTGGGACATTAAACGCATTGGTTTTGGTCCAGCACTGGCCACCCACAGCTAGATGTCCAGCAGACCTGTAGTGGCTGCCTTGGAGCTTGCTACCCATGTTTCCATTTTTTTGAAGATGTAAAACTTACCAGTTTTTTTCCTTTCTCTCTCTCTCATTTTTTTTTTTTCCCCCTTCCCTGTGATAGTGTTGTAAATGTGAACACAGATAAGATATGGTTATGAGCTAGGTAAGTCGGGACTTGCCAGGCAGCTTTCTTCAGCCATTTGCATTGCAACTTTTGTTGATTTTTAACTACATTGTGCAAATAAATCAAGGGTACTTTGTACAAACTAAGTACTAAAAAAGGAACATTTTCCTCTGAGTCTGAGGTCCTTATGACGACTTTTGTTTTGCACCTCGATCTAACTTCATAAACCAAATGAACTTTGAGGTACAAAGGAGTACACGCATGACACAGCAGCCATCTGTGACACTGGGCACAGCACCAGCAAAGGGCTCTGATAGGAACCGCAGGCGGGATGGAAACTGCCCAAGGACAGGGGTATGAGCTGAGCACTAGCTGGGTTACATCACTGCTCCAGTATCCAAACTGCTTGTACCTAATTAGGAGTAGGTAGGGGGGTCAAAGCTGTGGTGAGAGAACTGTGACAAATGGATCTCCTTTTCGGAAAAGAGTTTTACAAGTAATTTTTTTTTTAGCTTACTGCTTGCTTAATGCTTTTGATGATCATGATGCTGATCTACAGATGAGAAAATGTTTCAACAATCTTAGAAAATTCTCTTTCCAAGGCAGCTGGAGTGTTTTCTAGTTTCGATGCTGCAGTGAAACAGGAGTGTGGAAACAGGAATGAGGCTTGATAACCCAATGCCTAATTTCCATATCTTACTGACAAATGGTGTGACTTCCTGCTTTAAAAAAAAAAAAAAAAAAAAAAATACAGGCTTTCACTAGACAACCATTTGAAAAAAAAAAAAAGTGGGGATGATAGAGAATCCTTCATTGCCAACTTGACACTTCTTAGTATCTGTTAGTTTAGAAATAACTTATTTGTGTTTAACTATTATATTTAAGGAAAGTAAAAAGCTGTCAACCTAGAGTTCTGTCATTTCATTGTTATCATTCTGGTTAGGCATTTTGTTGCATTGGCTAGCGCTGACAACTAGTGCATAGAACAGATCAAGAGGCATACTGAGAGCATTGTGATTTTAGCAGTTACTTGTTTACATGGCATTCTACATGATACATAAAGCAGTTTTATAGAGCAGTATGGGATATTTATTGCCTTTTTTCCTGCCCCTTGACCAATGGCAGTGGCACTGAGCACAAGCATTTCTAACTTATGTGAGACGTGTGCGCTGCAAGCCATGTGCCATAGCTTCCCTGAGTTCTGGCCATTATATAGAGAAATGGATTTATCTGAATATAAATCTGTTCTAAAATTGAATTTTATTTATCTCTAAAATTTTACACTTTTAGTAAGGAATAATAGTAATGTACACTTTGTGAGAGGCACTGACAGTCTATGAAGAATAGAAGGTATGTAATTCTGCATCCTTGAACTCTAATTTAGGAGAAGCCACTTAAAGCTCAGCTTAGCTCATAACTACCTGGAGCTGGCAGCAACTTCTGTGTATTCCATCTGACCAGGATGTGGCCTGCAGCCACCACATTCCTTTCACATGGGTCACTAAATGGCACTGGGAATAGCACAGTCTTGAATTCCAGCTCAGAGTGTATTTGCCTCTCTACATGGGTTTTTCCCGATCCACACGAGGCGCTTTAATGTTTGTGTGTTTTGACTGAATGTTCAGGAGTAATCAATACTTGAGTGCAGTTTGGCCTGGGGAGGCAAGAAGATACAACTGCGACTTATGAAATAGTGTTGATGCATTTGGAACAGTACAGTGGAATAGCTCAGAGGTGTAACAAATGGGCAGAAAGTGATGACAGTGAGTATATGGTAGAAGAAACTCTAAACAAACCCATTTCCATGCATCCTCAATGGAGCCCAAGAAGTTTTGCAGCTAGAGCTCAAAAAGCAGTCATCCGGAAGGTCTGATGTTGCTGTGTTGGCCATCCAGTAAATACTAATTTAACCATTGGCATCATTAAGGATAGTCACTCAGTTTCTAAGAGTATCCCATACTGAGATGAACCCATCTGGACTAGGCCCACCTTCCTCTGCACCCAGGTTGGGTTTATTAAACTAGGGCACAGAAAAAGACACAGCTTCTCTAAGTAATATTTGGTTACCTACATTTTACTTTCTTCATTTCGCAACCCACACTCCTACCCCTAAAAATATATGTTTCACCCACAGAACCATTACCTCACAACCTTTTATTTCCTCCTCTTCTAGGTTGAATCTTATAACCTACTTAAAAAAAATAATAAAAAAAAAAAGCCGCTATCTCTGGTTATAGCATCAGGAAGAAGCACTCAGGTATTGGGCATGATGGAATTTGCCGTGGGGAAACCCAGTGATGATAGCGGAACCCGCCCTCATGTGAATTCCCATGGCCCTGGCAGCTGCTTTATAAGCAGGTGGAGAAGTGTTGAGGCTGGCAGCACAGGCAGGCGGCGAAGGAGCACTCATTGGAGCACAGCTGCTGCTTAGAATGAAAATGTCTGGCTTCCGCACCAAGAGTTTGATTTTGGCTTCTCTGCTGGGGCTGCTGTTGCTGCTGCTGTGCAGTACTTCCCAGGGTGAGTGAGCTTGGGCACTCTGCCCAGGATGCAGCTCTTGTGCTACTTTGCACCGTGCCAGCTGTGTTAGGGTGTGCATGTGAGCAGCAGTATGAGGGAGGGGGGGATTAATTCAGCAAAGCATACTGCCTAATCCAACTTTTCTGTCAAAGGGGAGCTAGATAGTTAGGAAACTGAAAAACAAATAACCTAGGCAGCATGGGAACATGGTCCAAATGGGTTTTATTGACATGACTGTTTTTGTTCTAGCACAAAGCAACCAAGATTGCTGCCTGTCTTACACCAAAGCCCGTCTGCCTCGGAAGGTCATTAAGGGATTTACTGAACAGCTCTCTGGTGAAGTTTGCGATATTGATGCCATCATGTAAGTTGCTTTTTAGAAGATCCTGTTTGCTTTTTTTTTTTTTTTTTTTCTGACAGTCACATATTAACCTTAGGAAATCTGTCGGGTAGGAACAATGATCTGAATTGTAGAAATGTGATTTTTCAGTAGACAGGGACTACTAACTCATGGGATAGCCATAAAAACATTCTATATGATAAGTGTTGAGGAATCACTGTGCAGACAAGGATGTCCTTGACCCTCTACCTGAGGTACCTTGCCAACATAGGATATTTCCTTGACAAAAGCCTGCATAAACCACGTAATAACAAGCTCAAGTGAAACTTCTTAATTCACAGAGATCAGAATTTTTTCCTTAATATTTTAGCCCTCCTAAATGTTTATCTGACATCTTAGCATGACAGCAAATACTCTTTTCAGTCTCACAAGGTATTTCTTGTATTTAGCAAAGTTCTTGGTCTCAATAATTACAATAAATTCATCACAATTTTATGTTGCAAAAAACAGACTGAAGCTATTATATGTAAGCTTAATTGGAACAATACTACATTGTTCATGTAGTACTGAAGGCATTGTGGAGCATCCCTTATCAAACCAATATTTTCTAAAGCAGGTGCTATTGTTCATTACATAGAGCAATTATGATACGTGTTTTTGATTAAATGCAGCTTCAGAGCATTTTTTATAGATGATTTCTAATGTTTATTTACCAGTCTCCTTATCATTATTTCTTTCCCAGTTTCCACACCAACAGGGGACTGAAAGCCTGCGTAAATCCTAAGGAAGACTGGGTGAAGAAGCATCTTCTTTATCTGAGGTATGAATCTAAATATCTAAATACTACTAGGCTGAAAACAGAGCATGTATAGAAGTCTTTCTCTTGCATCTCCACATCTCCCGAAGGCTGCTTCTGATTGCAGTTCTGAACTCAGCCTTTCCACCTCCTGTCATACATGGCTGTTCCTATTTAGAGTTCTCACAGGGATGGTCATATCATGTGTCCCTTCTTCTATATGAGCTATTCTCTCAGTAGGTGCTATAGCTTGTAGGGAAACCTACAACTGATCTGTGGCTGAGGTGATAATTTGTGTGTATTTTCTTGTTATTTTCCACAGCCTGAAGCTCAAGAAGATGTCAATGTGATACAGTTTCCAGCAGGGAACTAAACGCAGACGTGGCTGAAGAACCACTTGGTTCAACCTCTTGGTTGAGGTTGTCATGTTGTACACTGTTGTGTGCTTACTCACCACTATCTCTGGCTTCTTTGGAACCGTTGAACTTCTGGAGTTGATTCATATTGCATCGCTGTTTTGCTTGAATTAAGCATTTTGTTGAAGTTTCTAGGTTTACTAATATGACACGAGTACTATTTGGTAAAAACTTAATGAAGCTATTGCACAGAGCATGAATTGTATTAGGCTTATTGCATAGTACTATTGTGTTGCTCGGCATTTGTAAATCTTTGTAAAGGTTATTTATTCTGTTTATTTTTTTACTTCTTGGCACTATCTTGTGCCAGAATTTTCCTTTTAACTGGAGTTAGCATTATAATACTTTTTAGGCTATTGTTTTAAAAAATGCTTTTGGGAAAAAAAAGGGGGGAAACTGGATTAAAAAATAAATGTTAAAAACTGCACTGTGTGGTAAGTTTTTTTTCTTTTTTTTTTTTTGTCATTAAAAGAGGTGATGAGTTCACCTTGAGTAATTATTTTAGCAGGTGCTCAAGAGCAAAGGAGTTCATTTCAAGTGTATTCACATCTGCTAAAGCCACTGCTCACCTTGCTCTGTTTGCAGTGTGGGTAGCTATGAAATCCATAGTTCGCAACTCCTTCTGCTTCTCCAGGGAGTGGTTGTATACGAAGCTTTTCCTTAACACAAAGACCCATTTTTAGCTCAATCTCACATTAATGATACTTGAGGGAATTTCTTGTACTGATTTGTTCAGGAGAAACCTTACATCATTAAGCTTCTACCAAATTCAGTGGCAAGGTTTGTGATTATAGTAAGAGTCTGCTTTCATCTTAGTCATCTCTAGAGGAGAAATTTGAAATGCTTTCTTCCCCTTTGCGTTTCCTCATGTTAGCATAATGAAATATTCTTGGTGGAAGCCTGTAGCCACTAACACATTATAAATGATGCATGACAAAAGCAAAGGATCTTCAGAGAGTTGGTAGGATGTAGGTGCAGGTAAATGGGGGAGACTACTCAGCCCTGTTGTTGCTATTACATGGCTCACACAGACTTCAGGTATGTAATCTTTCAATATCTAAAGGCTCTGAGCAACCTGATCTGGCTGTAGGTGTCCCTGTTCATTGTAGGGGAGTTAGACTAGATGCCCTTTAAGGGTCCCTTGCAACTCAAATGATTCTATGATTCCATGACCAGGTATGCTGTGCAACTGTACTCAATGTCAGTACCAATGTCTTGCAGATAAATCTATGCCTTGGCCTTTGGTACCTTTTAGTCATTGTGATAGAAGCATTATTTTACATTTAATTTAAATTTAACTTTAAAATTATTTTCCAGCTTCTCTCTCAAGGACACCAGACGTGGTTAGAATGGCATTTATGAATGTAAGGCTGTTGATTTTGCTTTAAAAAACTGACAGGGCTTATGCAATCTGCTTCTGGACCTGTAAATCTGGAAACCAGCAATTCTCTGTGGGTAAAGCTCTGTGATTAATTTGCTTTATTCTCCAACAGGTGGATTCCATATTCCTTACATTATGGGTATCAGGTAAGAACCTATCACCCTCCCAGATAAGCAATTATCCAGCATGTTGCCTGGGAATTCCCAGGACTTTTTGATAGGGCTGAGGCAAACTACAGAGCTCTGCTCCACTCCTGCAAGCTCTGGGGTGGGCTCTCATTCAGGCTCAAAATGAATGAAATGAATACTGGGAAATGGTATAGGCACAATAAACGGGCTCATGTTGAAGTGTCAGAATTTGAGGTTTTTCAAAGACTACCTTGGGAACAGGTGTAAGTGTCTCCCATTCCAGTGCAAAGCAACCGCGTTTGCTACCTTTTCTACGCACAGCAAAATGCCTCCTCTGGTTCTCATCGATTACATACAGCAGCTGTCAGCCGAACTGTGAAGTTATTGCTACTGTGTAAGTTTCTTATTTGAAGAAAGCAGTATGACCAATATTGATTAGTATTGCCTAATGCATGAATGACTGGATCTGAATCTGTTCTGGGTTTGGATATGGATCTTTTTGTAGTTAATGGGAAAAACTGTTTAAATGTTACACTGTCATATCTGTTATAGCCCTTTGAAATTATCTCAGGGAAAAAATGTATATAGAAAAATGTATCCAATGAGGATTAGTATGCATCTTTATCTGCCACTGCATATTATGTGTTTATAGATGCTGAAAAAAACGGTAGATGTTAATTAAAGTCAGCAGAGATGCTGATGACAAAAATAACTTAATGCTGTGTGGACAGCGATTCTTTTCTGGAGTATCAATCATTCTGATTTCATTTTGCTGTTAAAATGTAAATCCTATTGCATTTCATGTGTTGGGCAAGTACTAACAAGTTGTTTGTTGAACTATTGTTCAGTTGATTGTGGCTCCTAACAATTAAGTTTTTGTTGTTTCTCACTTTTTTCATGCTGTCTACACAAAGTGGGGGTCATAACGTGTGTGAGTTGAAATGAAATGGTAAATATGTTTTTCTTAGCCTGAGGATGATTTCAGGTACATTATTTCACTGAAAATCAATCATTATTAGGTGTACTTAGTGACAAACACACTTCTAGCTCTCTTATAGGAGTGTTGGTAATTGGTCAGTTACTTTCAATTACCAGCACTAACATGCCCTCATGTAATTGAACTTCTGAACAGGAATGCATTGTTCAGCTGTAACTTTATTGAGAAGTGAATCAGGGAACTTGTGAACCTAGAAAGTCTTTAGGCTTATGAAACTGGCACTTGATTTTAATGGCATACTCCTAGCTGGATAAACACCAAAACAGTACAGGTGATGAACTGTAAAAAGTCTTCCTTATGCTGATCTCAGCTGTGTTACACCCTGGCAGAGTTATCTCAAATACCAAGCAACATCCCTTACCAAAATATGAATCATAAAAGCAATTTTCAGTCTTTAGATCAAAAGCAGTCGCTAGCTATGGCAAGTTTGCTCATCAATTGTAGTCACATACATTTACACAGATACAAAAGTATGTTCTACATCTTTATGATTTTTGTGGTTCTGGGAGATGTCAGCTTTAGCTGTCCAGTGTGACAATCCTAACTTTAAGGTTTTAAAATTGACGATTTTTTTCCTTGTACATTGTGCAAGGAGTGCAGATAACTTCCTAAGAGTTGTCATGGTGTATTTCTCATGTAGTTATCATAAAATAAAATAAAGCTCTTAATAGTCTTCTGTCAAAATAGTTTGTTTTCACAGCTTTATTCAAAAATTGTGCAGTCTTACATACATAATTAATGGAGTCAGAATGTAGAATCTGATGATCAAAAAAGCAAATATATCACAGGAAAAGCGGTGTTAAATACTAATATTAAATGCCATTAACAAACTTGCAGCACCATTGCTATAGTTTTCCGTACATGAATTCAGTTTATACTTCCAAAATAAAGTAAAAATTTCATTTGTAAGTATCCATATCTACATTTCCATATTCCTGAAACAGACTGTTCCAGTGTACTGGGTTTTCACATTAGCTCATCTCCTGAAGCATCTTATGTACTTGAAATTCTCAGGCTTCACCTTTCTGAAAAGCAATTTTTTTTTTCTTAGCACTCAGAATTACAGAGAAAGCCTTGGAAAACAAAAGATGAAGAACAACTTAACACGATAGCATACTACTCGTGCTTTTTGAGCAATAGCTGTGGTTGCTGAAATTTAGAGGCACAGTGTCATTGTCATATTTCTCGCAATTACTACTTTCAGTTATCAGAAATTATGCACTTGAGCTACTTCTTCAGTCAAAAAATTGCAGTCCTAATTCAAGTTGAAGATGTGTACATCCTTTCTGTCTGATTTATGTTCCCTTGTTTGTTTGTTTTCTCCTTTACTTCTTTACTGCCTGTGATGGATATAATGGCCTATAAACTTCAGAGATTTTCCTTGTTCAGGTGCTAATATGAACTGTTTCTTGTGCCATGGTGAGTGAAAAGACACACATAATTATAATAAGGTATCACATATGCTTTTATTTAGTTGGCAGTTTGAAGGTTGTGAAGAAGACCTGACCTTGGTCAGACATGCTTGTGGAAAGAAAAAAGGAGAAGCAGACAAACCAGTTCCTGGCAATGGGAAGTGTGTAGCACTTGGACTTTCCTGGTGAGAAAGCCCGAATGATAATACCTGGTTAGAAGATGGTTACGACATAAAGTAACTTAGGAAAAAAAGATTCACTTAGAGAGTAGGGGGGGTTGTATCTTTAGTGAAGGTGTGTATCAAAATGCACGAATCAGAACACACAGTATTTCTCATTTGAAATTCAACCTCTAGGTACAATTGTGATGCAGACTGTCTTCTGTGACTGTGTGGCCATGAGCCAAGGTGAAATAATTTTATGTGTAGGACAGCCTAGTACAACTTAATTTTAAACTTTATATCCTCTGGTATTTTCTGGAAGATAAAAATCAAGACACGAATGGTTATTGAAGGAACGTGGCTTGCAAGGAGATAAACTATGCACCAAGAACTCATATAACAAATGTTGAGATGACAGTGGAAATCATCATTAAGAATCAAGGACAGAGGAACAACACAAATCTGTACAATGCTCTGGACTCACACCTCAGAGAAATATCAAGGTGCTGTGGATTAAGCAGTTAGTCTAATTAGGCTTGTGTCAGTAGAGGTGGGTTCAAGTAAGTGGCCCAATTTACACTGAAATTGTCAATTACAGTCAAGATTAAACTAGATGTTTAATATCCTTGCAGCATCATTGGTCAGGTACAAAGCTAGTGAGATCAATATGAACTTACAAAGTAGGGAAATGGGAATTTGAGAATGATAAATTTTTTGTGAGAGATAAAATCAGAGCTGTGGAGTGGTCAGTATGGTGACTTCAACTATTCACTCAAATGTGACTCTGTTACGCAGCTGTATGTAAAGAATACAAATACCATGAATGTAAAATGCCATGCAGACCTGGAAAAAAAATTTACATTTACTAAAACTGGCTGAAAAACATGATTATGTGTTCCAGAGGGCACTTGAAAACTTGAGATTGTTTTGACTAGGAATAAATGGTTAAAGCGTATTTCAGCGGGAAATTATATTTTATATATATATATATATATATATATATATATATATATATATAAAGATGTATATAAGCTGTTTGAAATTGAGCACCTCTGAGACTTGCACAATCTATAAGATTGGTACAAATTATTACAAGAGCAGGCAAAAAATGTTGTGTTAATCTTGAAGTGGGTAGTGGTGCTGTATTAATGCTAATTACATTGAATAAATGATATACGTACATATATGATACTATATTAATTACATAAAAATGATGGATAGAAAAATTAGAATACCAGATACACAACATAATAGGACTCCCATACTTAATGAAACATATACAAAAATGTGGAAAACATTATAGTTTTTATGAAATTCTTAATTCGACATTACAAAAATGAGATATAAGAGACCAAATGAGATATTTTGATTTTTTTTTTTTTATTACAAGCATAGTGGTGAATGAAACACATTTAACTTTTATGAAACTGTTCTATATTCTATATTCTATATTCTAACACAAAGGGGCTTTCCTTAGTTATTTTCAACAATTCTATTATAGGCTTAGTAGAAATCCTGTTACTTATTTGGAGTTCTTGTTTCCACCTTACTCAAATAGGTTTGATTTAACTGTGTGTTAGGTAATTAACTTCAAGAGAAGTGCTCCTCCATTTTTCTCTCTAGGTGCATCCGGGTAACTCACTGCTTTTCAGTCTGACCTCAGAGTACTTGCATAATTACCTGATGCCATCAGCTTTGCCATCCTGATAAGCTGACAAGGAACTCTTCTCAGCTGAAGGGTTCTCAGCCCCACACAGTCTGGACCACAGAAAGAAAGATGAAAGGCAGTTCTGAATTCTTCTCAGAGTGGGTAAGGTGAATATATTTTGGAAGGGGGGGAGGTAGGGAGTGGGAAACATTGTGGGGCTTTTTTAATTTGAGTTTTTCTGGTGCCAAGTCTACCCATTAGTGTGGTGAGATGAAGAAAGGAAAGAAAGCTCACTCTTAAAACGTGGAAAGGAAAAATTCTTTTTAGCTAAGTGAAAATTTGACAAAAAAGAAGAATATATAGAATTAGTTCAACTGTGGGAAATCATAAGAACTGGTAGACATAGGACATAAAGAGCAATGAACAGATCAGCTGTTCTTTTCCTGTGCTTACTATCTCACCTTACATGAACAACACATGCATCTGCAAATAGAAACCTGTGACATACTTCTTAGGTGAGTAGCAGCTCTTTCTCTCTATGTGTATTTATTTGGTATAACTTTAAATTGATGAAAACGGCCACGCAAAGATGACAAACAGAATCTTCAGGAAAGAGTGCATTTTGTTTACATACGTGTAACTTGCTGTCAGCTCTTTCTCCAGAGTAGCTCTTAACTCACAAACAGAAAACTAGAAAATCATTTCCTATGTAGAGTTTTGACATTTTCATGGCTCTGGTACCATAATTGGTGTTGGAAATAACAGAGCAGAAGTGAGAAGGTGTAGTAATGATGCAGAGGGAAGCACAAAGGGATATGTGTTTGAGTAGCAGGAAACAGGAACCCCATCCTAGAATAAAACGACTTTGAAAAAAATTACCTAAACCTATTTAATTCACCAAGCAGAAACAAGGAAATATCAGAGCACAGACTTACTGCATCTGACAGACCTTGCAATTATGAGAAAGGATAACATGCAAAACTCCCCTTAGTAAAAATTCACTGCACCTATAACTGACATAACAAAAATAGGAAGTGGCTTTCTACATTTTTCCCTTAACTCAGACTACTCTTGTGCTGGCCTTTCTGATTTAGTTCAGCATACCGCAGACTGACCTACTTCAGAACAAGTGGGTCACAATGCAAGTTTAAATCAGGAAGCCTAAAACCCACTCTTCTCTGCAAGTGAGAGCATGTTTGAGTCAAAAAACACTTTCTTCATATTATTCTTCTTAGGATGGTACTTTGGCTCAGGAAAATAGAGATCTGTTTCTGCCAATCTGTGTTGGTGTTCAGAAAGAACCCAGATTTCTCAACAGGAAACTCTTTGTAATTGTATTAACTTTGCATCACGCTATCCAGCACCCTGCAGCACTCCAGAACAGCAGCCTTTCAAAGGCATTTGAATATTGTCTGATATTCAGTGAAGTCTACAATACATAGCTTTCTGCCATTCCTGCAAACTGCTTACAAAAGCAAAAATAGGGAGCAACTGACAATATGCTCTTTCCAACACCAGTACTTCTGATCTCTTTACGTAAAAACTGATTAAATGCTGCAGATCCTGGAAGAATGTTTCAGCATTCCTTTTTTTTTTTTTTTTTTTTCTTTTTCTCCCCCTTTTCCCAATGTAGATATTTTTGAACTCTTAATGGTGTGTGTACGGTTTTTGAAGATGACCTTTTCTGACTTTGAGGCCATGTGCACCCTCTGGATGCTACAAAATCTCAGGCAAGAATTTTACTTTAGCAGTCAAAGAACTTGGACTCAGCTCAGGTTGCCTACCTGGGTGCATCATCAGAGTTCCTGCTTGCTTTGCCCTCAAGCAATTAATTGTGTTGAAGCGCTTCCCCTCACCATAGCTGTAATCTATGCTGCCTGAAGTCTCTGTGGGTAATCCTACCTCTACTCAGCTGTAGTTCAGTTTTGTCAGAAAAACTTACTGTTAGTTACCATCTATTTTGCACACAGGTCTGTCTTAGGGCACTCTGGGAAAAACCTCATCTCAGCATAGTGTAGCTATTCAGTGCTCAGAAGGACAGCAATTTTCTCTAGTTATTCTACGGGAGCAGAGTATACAGTGCCATCAAATCAGTGCCTTTATGTCACCAGGGAAGGGGGATGAGTGTCAAGGCCTGATTTGCCTGTTGTGATAACAAGCTATGAGGCATGTGCTTGGATGGAGATTCACAGGGAGAAGGCAAAGTGAGAACGTGCTGAGCCACCAGGTGCTGATGTCACGGGGCTCTGCGGTCGTTCCACTTTCCTCGCCCCTGCACACACTGGGTTGTATTTTTGTATTTGTCCTTCCTGAGTCTTACGAAAAATGGAAAAAAAAAAACAAAAAAAACAACAACCCAAAAACTTGTGGTAAATGATACATAACATCTTGAAAAAAATATTTCTGGAGAATGTCATAGTAATTGATGTAAATGTCACTCTGAAGTACAGAACTGAAAAAGATGCATACAATAATGTTAAATTAAGATAGCAAGTACTCTTCATTTTTGCTGTATAAAAGTACAAAATCTTTAAATTAGACTAAAAATGTAAATGTAATGCTTCTAGTTGAGGGGAAGCAGAGGGGCAGGCTCTGATCTCTGTCTTGTGATCAGCAATAGAACTTGAAGGAAAGATATGAAGCTGCAACAGGAGAAGCTCAGGTTGAATATCAGGAAGAGGTTCTTCACCGAGAGGGTGGTCAGGCACTGGAACACCCAGGGAAGTGGGCACAGCCTCGAGTTTGCAAAGTTCAAGAAGCTTCTGGACAATGCTCTCAGACATATGGCTCTGATTTTTTCGGTAGTCCTGTGCGGAGCCAGGAGTTGGACTCAATGATCCTTACAGGTTTCTTCTAACTTGGGATAGTCAGGGATTTTACAGTTCTAGTTGGTGTTAACTAATACTGAAGGTACTAAGTAGGCTGCATGACTGTTTACAAAGAATGGAGAGGAAGGAGTTAATGGAGGAAGCATGTTCATTGTTAGCATCACTTATGTTTGAAGAAAAATATTTATATTCAGAAATATAATCAGGACAGATAAGTATCGTGGTACAGAAATTCAAAAGGCTGCGAGCCACTGGAGACCACCAAGTTGTGTTTGAGCAGGACTGTCCTAAGTCAGTTCTGTTGGAAGGTGTTGTTTAGATTAATGGCTTTCAATAAAAATGTTTCCCATCTGACTGGAGATAACTGACCTTCCACGTTCAAATAAGACAAAGGATCAAACTAAAACCCCAGTCACGTCGCACAGTAAACCTGGAACTGCCATTGTGTTTAACTTCCTGGCTTCCCAAGACCAAAGGGCTGCCTTCAAAGCCAGCCTGCAGGGAGCCCCACGGCTGCTTTGCAGAAGTCACGTATGGTTGAACACTGATCTGAACCCTCTGCAGGTGGCCCCATCACTGCTATGGGCTCTGAGACGCACGAAATGAAACCTCGTTTGCTGTTTAACTTGTTGCAGTTAACCTGCCAGGCCTTCTGTTGGGGTGTTCAGGACGAGCTGAGCGTGCAGACAGCAGAAAACGCTGCAGCACCGACACCGAGGCGCCCGCTCAGAACGCAGCGGTGCCCAGCAGCACCGACCAGGTGACGGCAGCCGGCGGCGCATGCGCGCAGGCTCCGTTTGGCCGTTGCCGTGGTAACGAGCCCCAAGCGGCGGAGATGGGGCCGAAGCGGCTGCTGCTGCGCTACTTCCCGCCGGGTGCGGGGTTGGGGCTCGCGGGGCGCCGCCGGGGGGCGGGGGTCGGTCCTGTCAGCGCGGAGAGGGCGGGCGCGAGCCGGGAGGGGCGGCTTCCCGCCGGGTGCTCCCTGAGCGCCGGGCTGCAGCGGGTCGCCCACGTGCGGCGGTGGCACCGCGGCTGTGGGTGCCGGGGCAGGACGGTGCGGAAGTTCCTCCGAGTTATCCTTTTCTCCGGGAAGCGGAGGGGCGGCGGAATTCTGCCAGCGGCCGCTTCACGGCAGGAGGCGGAGCGCTGTGCCTCCCGCCGGAGCTCGGGGCGCCCGCCGCGCTCTGCGGGCAGCCGGCGGCACGAGCTGCTTGGCTGCGGCGCGGAGACAGCGAACTGCAGCCAGTGCCTTCTGTACGGCTTGGCTGAAAAGAGCGCTGGTGAAATAATGCAAAAAAGATACCCAACCAAACTCATAAGCCTTCTTAATTTCTAGAGTTGAAAACGGAGCATCAGTGTTTTAGGTAGGGATGTTTGATATCCGATTGTTCAGCACCCAGCCTCCTGCTAGCCATGAGAACTGTGTGCTATGGAATCCACATCATCTAATTAAGACACGATTATCACTTTTTTTTTCCCTTTCTTTCTTTTTTTAAATAAGGAATTATTCTGGAATATGTAGAAGGTGGTGAGCTGAAGACCAGATCTATAGATCTACTTGATCTTAGTCCTCAGTAAGTATTTATTTCAGAAAGCAGAGCTTACTGCATTCATATACAACTCTATTTGACTGTTTTAAACATAATTGAGGTCAATGATGTCTTTTTTCACTAAAACACACACACACATAAGAAAATGGGCAGTCAAATCATTCTCCTAGCACTTGAAATAGAAAATCTTGTATTCCATCCTGCTTTGTGCTACTGTTCAAAGTTAGAGTCTCTTGTATTTCTCACAGAATGCTAGTTATCAAGATGCCTATATTAAGCCATCAGAGACAGTGAGCTTTACGGTGCCTTACTTTGTTATGATGCAGTGAGCAACAGTTAGGTCTTGCAGTGCTACTTCAGAGTGTTTCCAAAACGTTGGTCTGACTCAGATCCTCACACACTGCTTTCCATGACCTCTGCTGAAATCACTGGAACCAACTGGTTCAGTGTCAGTTCAGAGCTCTCTTCTTGATTCGTTAATCCTCATAACAACCATAAGCAAGATAGTGTAAGACAGATAATTTCCTCTTTTGTGTTTGTGTGGAGAAAGAGTCATGTGTCGAAAGCAGTGGAAATGGAAATTTTCTGTTTCTTTCGTTAGGAGTCTAATTGCTGTTGGTTTCTTTGAAAAAACAAGAGAACATAATCCAGAGATCTAATCTTCTGCAGGTGTTGAGAGAAGTTTCAGGATCATGATGTATGTGAAGGTGAAGGATAGGCCACACCGAAGAATAAAAAATGCAGTGTGTGTTGAAGTTTGGATTAAAGTTTAATAGGATATCCTTAAGTAACATAAAAGACAGAGATAACTTAATGAGGAAGGAAATGAGGTTAACTGTGCAGGGGATAGTCTTCAACAAGCTCTAGCTCTGGCTTTTGGGCAGAAGGCACCGACTGGAAACTCTTATGTTTATGAATAATAAGATGTTTGTTGCACTGATAATATTGAGTTAAGAAGTTACTGTGCTGACATTGCTTTGGTACTGCTACATCTAACTCATGCACCAGCATTACTGACAGTGCTGTGCTGTCAGTTACAGAATGTAGTATGTCACAGGATCAGAGGATTGTTTAGGTTGATCAGGACCTCTTGAGAACATAAAAAGTACAGGCAACTAGGGCAGGTTGAACACAACTCTCTGTAGTTTGATTTTGAACATCCCCATAGATGGAGACTCCTCAACTTCTCTGGGAAACCTGTCCTGTTGTTTGACCACCGTTGTGTCCAAAAAAGTTGTTGTCTTTTCTTTGTCTTTGGGGGAGAGGGAATTGAATGGACACTGAATTTCCTGCTTTGTTGTTTTTGCTTTGTTTATGACTATTGTCTTCTCAGCTGACACTTCTAAGTCTGGCTCTTTCATTCACTCACATAAAATATTTGTACACCTAAAAGTTACGGGACAATTCATGAACTTCCATGTCATATCTAGTGGAGTTTTTCATAGAACTCTTTTGCTGGCTTCCAACACCATGGAAAGTTTATCAGGTTTTATGCAGATTTCAAATTCTTTTTTTTTTCCATGTGAGTCCTTCCTCTAGGAAACCAAAATGAAAAAGAAAAAAAGCTAAGAGCCTTAGTCACAGTTTTGATAATAACAGTCAGACTAAATGCTCTATTCAGCAAGCTCTAGTAGGAAGAATTTCCAAAAAACAACAAAAAAATGCCACCATGAAATAAAGTTGCCAAAACCCACTGAGTTTGTTAGGCAGAAAGGCATGATGTTATACGGTTGTCTTTCTTAGTACAGACACTCATATGAAAGAGTTCTTGCAAGAGAGCAAAATTAGTAGTCAATGTGCCCTGCACATGCAAGCTAACAGATCCACACTTGAAAATTATGTATTTTTGTCTACTTGTCTACTTTGTCTTTTGTTTACTGTTCATCGCAGTAGTCTGGATAAAATGAGTCATACGGTGAAAGACAGAAGTTGTCTTGTATTAGCAAGAGTATAAACACCAAGAAGATACTGACTGGTGGGAATGTTAGTGTCTCCTGTTTAGAGGTCTTAAATCATTGAAGTCTGAAGTCAATTTTCTACTTATGTGCTAGCAGAAAGTCTGGGCTTTGTCAGTAGTGATAAGTGTGTGTATTTTGACTGCTGGGTATTGTCAATCCTCTGTTTAATCATGGACAGCCAGGAGTCAGCAGTTTGATATGATGAGAAGATGAACTACTTGGCTGCTCCATGAGCACTAGTGAACTGTGGACCACGATTTGGAAGTTGTAATAATAAATAAAAGTTACAGGAACAGACATACACTTGTGAAGCCACAAAGAGAGATCATTTTAACACTCTCCACGTCTTATTTATGTTGTTGCTCCTTCATGGGTAATTCATTGGGAATTTATGGAGCTCCACTTTACTTTCAATATGTATTCCCAAACTGTCAGTTCTGGATGCACAAATCCAATGTCTGACCCTCTGTGGAAACCCTTCAAGAAAGTAAATTTCTTACCAAGCTAAAATTTTTAAAAGTTAAATCTTACTGAAATGCTTTACTAAAGATGGACAGAGGTAAAGAAACCGGGAAAGATTTTTTCATATTTCTATAAGCCATTACACCATCAGATAAATGCATATTGTTTAAGTCCTTGCTTTAGTTTCTCTGCAAGAAATACTATGCTTGTATTTATATTTACAAGAGGATGAAATGTGCTTTTCTTTTTCTTCGTAACTAGCACAGATGTCATTTCCTTAGTAGAAGAAATTCAGAAAGAAGAACCTCTTATCACAGCTTCTTGCAAGGAACACGTCATACGTTTAGTACAAAGATTGCAAGAGAAACTAGGGGAACAAGAGGACCACAAATTCTATCTTTTTAAGGTCAGAAACATCTTTAAAATGACATTGGAGATTTTGAGGGTTTCAGTTGAAATGTTGTGATTATGTTTTTACAGCTGTACGTTGTGCCTGACAGCAAAAATTTGGATTTTATGACTAATTTCACCTCTCTACTGTTCAGAGAGACTGAATCTGGGCTGGTTGTGCCTGTCAGGAATTCCCCCAGAAGGCCAGAGGTATAACTATTCCAACTCACTATTTACACAGGCTTATGTATGAGGGTGTGAGACAAATAATTACCTTCCTTTACAAGTGACTCTGTGAACAAGCAACACCCATAGTTATGTTTAAAGAAAGTCAGTAAGTAGAATCCAAATAAGTAGATGCTGGGAAAGGCCCTGAATATTTTTTATAGAATTGTGTTCTTGTTTTTCATTCTGTGGAACTTATATTCGTTTTAAGTATTCAGATACATACAGTCATACCAGTTGTCATTACTTTCTGCCAGCCAAGAGATGAGCCAACAAACTGGCTAAAGTAGCAGATTAAAAGGTTAGGGTTCGTAAAAGCCTTATTTAGTGAATCCTGTCCATAGGACTGGAATAGTACATGAAATAATGATAATAAAAGAGTTATTTGATATTTTGTACTTGCAAAGTTGATGAAAAAGGTAATGTTAGTCATGTGCTCAATATTGTTGATGTTAAAAATAATAATTTATTCAGCAGACCATCACTAGGAAATAATTTTAAGGGAATTATATGCCAAGCCTTCTAAACATCATCTCAGCATTGAGCCTGAGGCCCATAACAACATTGCTTTTGCCTTTTATGTTACTCCTCGTTCACATTTCTTTTCTTTGAGTAAGGAAATCGTAGTTCCTGTGTTCATGCTGTTTTGTGTTAAATTGATTTCCTTTTCAGTTGTAAAGATTTGAATACTGATGGTTTGATCTCAGCTTACAGACAGCAATTTGTAAGTTTATTTTAGTTCAGGAAGCTTTTTAAGAGCAATGACTAGAGAGACCTTTTGGGTCTTCAAATCCAGGATTTAGTCTGTGAGAAGACAGTAAACTTAACTGTATTTAACTGTGCAAAGTGAAATAAAATCACTTCCAGAGATTGCATGTTGCAATCAGAAATAATTAAGTGTTCTGTCTTTATTGTGTCAGCAGATGGCAATGTCTAGCTGTTAAAAATTGCTGGTCAGTACTGCTTGTTACCCTAAACATAAGAGGGAGAAGGGAGAACTTGAAATGTTGCTATATACATATAATATAATTTTGATTCTTCTGACCAGAAGTGCACATCTGAGTGAATAATACAAAAGATCTGCGCATTCAACCTTGAAAACAGGCATCTTAAATTTTAAGTCTTTCTTGTGCTTTAAGGTATGCCCTCAACTGTGCTAATAACTTAATTTTCAGTCTTTTATATTTTTTTTGCTCATCACAGAGACTGACAAATACTCAATTTCAAGTCCAAATTTCAGAATAAATGATGTACTTGTTTGTTGTATGTAGAACCATGTTTGATCAATTTGGAAATACTCCACACAGGGAAATCCAGTCAGTTTTGGCTTAATTCTTTCTCTCAAGTAGCTATGAGTACATACTTTTCTGTGCATGTAAGTGAAACACAAGTTTTGGACTTCACCGAAATACTCATACAGGAGATCAGTATAAGCAAGATTTTTTTTTTTTCCCCAAAAGCTACATTCAGTGTTTGCATTGTTTGGAGATAAATATTTTTTCCTGTTGCACAAGAGCATAATCTTAAGAGGGCAGATAGGCACTGAAGTAAACCTATCCTTTTGTTATTTCCAGTAATTGTGGTGATGGTGTTTTGTTAGGCACCCCACAGAGAAGCAAGCCATTGTAACAAGCTCTCAGATTTGAAACTGCTGGGTAGCAATGGCATGCCATACTGATTGGCATATATCTTAGGGACTGCTGCAATAGTCTGCTGACTCTTGCAGAACTGAGGTATGTTTTTAATATCACCCTAGGATTTGATTGTTATATCATTTGCACAAGCTGTTCTTGCAGGCTTGGAGTTCTGTTACTGAAGCTACTACAGCACTGGAAGCTGAAAGAATAGTGTTAATACCGTGACCTGAAATTTAACATAAGCCTACCTTTTCTGTATCTCTCTCTCTCCTTTGCCTGATCATTGTCATCTCCCTTCCATCACTTCCTACTTTCCTGACTTGAACATCTATGATGTTCCTTTCTGAGACAGGCAGCTGAGAAAGCTAGAGATAAAAATAAAAAGTTGTGGTAATGTGTCAGTGATTAAATAGCGTTGCTCATAAATAATTTCTTCTTCATTCAAGATGTTGCAGAGAAGACCTAGTGGACCACTGCTGTATTTTTAACACTCCTTCACTGTCAGCAGATGCTGTGATTTCCCATGTTGTTATACTTTTACTCTTCAGACTTAAGCTTGTAATAGGTGTAAGTTCTTCAGTCTTAGAAAAACAGTGGACTCTGTGACCTAAACAAAAGAGGCAGAAATCCATTTTAAGTCCCTTCTTTGAATTTTGTTTGGATAAGTAACTTTGTTATGGTTCTATATGCTTTTCTGTCATGATCTCATAAGATAGAGCTGCAGTCTGTTTTTGTTCTTCCTGTTTTTAAAAACGAAATCATGTAATAGCCAAAAGTGTCCTATATATGACATACATATTTCAAAATACTCAGTTCAGTCAGGTCTGCTGTTTTACTATCTAAGGCTTAATTGTAATATTTTTTTCATCAGTGATGTCACCAGGCATTTGTTTTTGGCCTTTCAGATATGGCCTAGGGCTATTTCACTGGTCTCAGAGAGAGCAGAGGAGAAGTAAACATTGGGAAAAGGCAGTTCATTCAAGTGAAATAAGAATCTGAAATCAATACCATGTAATATCTGCAGCAATAATCTGCTGAGGCATGGGTGTTTTTTGTTATGCTTTTGGTTCAGTGAGGGGTTGATATATTACAGACATAACTGCTAATCTGAAAGGAGGGGGAGAAAATATGGACCTATTGAATATTTTGAGGAATTTTATTTTTTTTTACTTGTTTTTAAACTATATCAAATGCTTTCTTTTCTTGCTCCCTTCCCCTTCTATTTCAGGTACTTAGGGCACATATATTGCCACTGACAAATGTAGCATTCAACAAATCTGGATCCCGGTAAGTTCTTTTCAAGTTCTAACTATGTAATACCTAATTGAAGTCTTGTACTTGTAAATTAAATTGTAAGTGAAATTCAGTTCTCACATCTTTTTGCTATTTATAAACAACTTCAGGTGTGGTTGGGGATTAGATTTTCATCTTCTACAGAAGAACCAATGGGAGATGCCAAAATATAGTGGGTGAGATTCAGTGATGTCTTTTTCTTCTTCCAAGATGACAGTTTATTGATGATCACCATATTTCATAAAAAAGGACCTTTGTGGCAGCAGAGCTACTATCACTAAAAGCTCAGAAAGTCATTGGCATATACTCATTTGGGACTTTCACTGTTGTGGAATCCTTTCACAACTGATTTCGCTAAGAGCCTATGCCTAATAGTTTTTTCATTTGTGTTTTGAAAATTTGAAAACAGCAACTTGTGTTTTAATTTAAATACACTAAAGATTTGAAACAAGGCTTTTTTAATCACTAATATTAGAAAGAAAAAAGAAAAAGAACCTCTGGGGTCATTAGTCAGTATTTTAGAAATAGTGAAAAGATTCAGAGTCTGAGATAAAGATTCTGTGGAAGTCACTTATTTGAGGAAGTATAGGAGCAGTATGGTATTCACAGTAAATAAATTTCTCTTTGTTTTAGCTTTATCACAGGAAGCTATGACAGAACCTGCAAAGTATGGGATACTGCATCAGGAGAAGAGTTGCATACACTAGAGGGACACAGAAACGTTGTTTATGCAATAGCTTTTAATAATCCCTACGGGTAAATACATTTTTCTAAGATAAATCATAATTGCTAATTTAAAATAAGATAGACTGTCTCAGACAGTTCAGATTCTGAGTTGGAAAAGTTCAGGTGCAGCTAATCACCATAGGATGACACTGTATGTTATTTGTATGAGAGATACATTTAAGAACATTTTCTCCTTAAATATATTTAGAAATTCAAAGCTTTTGTTACTTCAGGTAAGGAAAAATAAAATCACAACGAAAGTGGATTTTCCCACTTTTTGTATGGCATGCATATTAAGCATTCATTACGACTTAAGATGTGATATAAATATGTCAGAGATGAGTAATTTTTATAAAATCCACAGGGTGCCACTATGTGGATGTCAAATATGCATACGTGCATCTTCTGCTTTCTGCAGATACTGTTTGCCTTAGGTCATAATTGTCACCTGTTAGATGAAGGGAATTACTTTAGATACTGAGGTTTTGTTGTAATTTTCTGCATTAGGGAGCTTTTGAATAAGTAAATCATTTTGCCTCTTTTCAAAATGAGATAGAAATTGTCTCCTGTTTTTACATTGAATCACATAACTACTTTCACTGTCAAATATCCTATTTACCTGCTAAGCAATACAAAGTTAGCATTAGGAATTAATGTTAAAGTCTATTTGGAATGTTATCATTTCCTTTTGAATGAAAAGACTTTATTGACCCTTGAACACATTGTCAGTGTCTTATATTCTGTTTCTTTTTGAATACGAAAGAGTAATTCATTACATTGTTTTATATAGTTCGCATGAACTAATGTATGACAAAAATCTGCACAAAGAACAATGACTAGACTATCACATAGAAGCGTAGAAGTGAAGCATCCTGAGGAGATCCTTGAGCTACATTTAAATTAAAATTTCAATTAAAAAATAACTTTTTTTCTACTAATCTTTAGGCTTCAATGCTATCTCCCTCGCTACATTTTTTTGGCACCTCACTTCAGTTCTATTTTAGCTGCAATTACTCACAACTATTCCACTAACTTAAGTGGGAGCAGAGCTCACTCTCTTTTCTACTTATAAAAAGCAGATTCTAACAGTGTACAAACAAACAAACCCTATTAGTTGAAATGAGGTAGCTATTAAATACTTCTGGAAGTACAGCAGATAACTTCATGACTAATGTTACTCATAGGTTATCTGTTATTTTTTCTCCTTAATGGAACTTCTGTTTGTGAAATCCTGCTCTAGGATCATGCAGTTTCCTTCAAGGAACTCCAGATTCATTCACTTCTGTCTCATGTTGAGCTGCACAGAGGGAATGGCTGCTGGCTGAAGTGGTGGCAGTTGCCCTTCGTTATGTTCACACAAGCAGAGGCAGAGAAAGTCCCAGCTGCCATTCTCTGCTTTGCAAATCTACACAGCAGCAGTTGCTATTTAATGAATAGAAACTATTCCTAAACTAAAAGCAGCAGTTTAAGAAATATACTTTCATGCTTTGAAGACTAGATATTGTTGCTGTGAGTTCTACTGTGAGTCTTTGAAGTTAGATTTTTTTCTTCTAAATAAAAACAATGTTTTTCCATTTAGTGACAAGATTGCCACTGGATCTTTTGATAAAACCTGCAAACTGTGGAGTACTGAAACAGGAAAATGTTATCATACTTTCAGAGGACATACTGCAGAAATAGTGAGTGTGGAAGGATATTTCTTATTCCTTTATGTTTCCATACAACACCATGCATGTCTTTGGGTTCCATGTCTTTGTGAGTCCAGTAGATTTGAGCAGGAGCTTTGGAGTAAGGATTTGTTGCACTCCAAATGAACTGTCAGAAAAGCCTTGTAATTTTTCTGTAAGTCATAAACTATTAAATTAGTTCAGACTGTTATCTTGTTTAAAAATATTGTCATTTTCTTTTGAAAAAATGTATATAAATTATCTGCTTTCCCTTTTCCCACTTTTTTCTCCTCAATGTTTCTTGCTATAGGTATGTTTATCGTTTAATCTTCAGAGCACATTGGTGGCAACTGGAAGCATGGATACCACTGCCAAATTATGGGATATAGAGAAAGGAGAAGTAGTATTTACTTTAAGAGTATGTTTTCATTCTTTACGTTTTTAAAGTTGTTCCTGCTTTTAAGAAAATTTTCTGACTCACAAAATATTCAAAACTTTCTGCGAATTTTTGTTACCAGGTAGTCCCATAGTGACCACAGTTAGAAAACATTAGGAAAACTTGAAGCGAATGATAAGAATATGGAATTTTTTTAAGGAGTCCTATTTGTCAAAAGATAGATCTTCTCATTTCAGTGACATTACTTTTATGGGATGGAATGCCTTACACTGCTAATTAAAATGTTGCTATACAACAATTTATCGCCTCCTCTGAAGTAACATAAAACTGAGAAAAATGAGTGTCAGAGGTTGCATCTGCAGAGATTATCCTCCTGTAAATATCAGCATGAGAAAGCCATCCAATTACCTGTAGGTTGTGATTTATCTTCGCTCTACAAGCAGAGGAATACTATTCAGTTACCAGTAGATTATGATTTCTTTTTGCTCTACATGGCTTGATACGATTTTACTTGTTCAGATTGGCTGGCATTGTTTTCAATTTTTCTTGAATAAATCCTATGTAGTATGTTGAGCATAAACTTATTCCTTGGTGTAGATGGCCTATAGAGTGGGGAAGGCATTTTCTTCCCCTTGGCTTTCTCTTGGAGCCCTTAGGAGAGAAAAGAGCAGTGGAATGTGTGAATGTACAAGTGTAAAAATATGCTTATGCTCATTTTTCCACTGAGACCAGAGACAGGCCGAACCACTGATTTCAGTGTGCATTGGTGAACAGATGTGATTCTCCTTAAATCAAATATGGAAAATTTCAGTTACTTATCTGGTTATTCACACTAACCAACAATTGCTCACTGCTTAAGCAGTGTGCCTGATTTTTTTCAGGGGTTGGGATATTGGCTCTTTCACTGTTGATCTTTCTGTTAAAATTGTGATATATTGGGCAATATAATAAGTAAATAATACTCTGAAGTGGTGAAGAACTGTGCTGCTGAAAAGTTAATAAGTTAATAGAAAAATGGTATTTGCATTCCCAAACTCCTTTTTTCAAATTCTCTTAGGGGCACTCAGCAGAAATTGTTGCATTGTCTTTTAACACCACCGGAGACAGGATTATCACCGGCTCCTTTGACTGCACAGTAGGAGTGTGGGATGTTGTCACTGGCAGGTACTAAAGTACTAATAAGTATCATTTTACATTGCATATTTAATTAAAAATGAGAGAGAAAATGTTGAACAAATGAAACAAATTACAGATGGTGTATTTTTGCCTTTTTAGAGTATGTATTGCTTCATCTTTTCATTTTTTATTCAGTTCCTGTTGTTCTTCTAGAAAGAAGTGCTCTCACCAACTGTTTTTGTATGCAACAGGTTTAGATGTGTGAGCAGTGTGGAGGCAGACACAATGGGTAGACCATAGGGTTGTTACTGGTGGATGCTCCAAACGGGAAAATATTTTATCAGCATGGAAACTTGTGGTTTTGTATCAAGAATTTCTAGATGGTACTGGCTGCTTAAGTTAAAATAATAAGAATTAAAAAAAAAACTATGGTATTTCATGGAAAACTTGTGTAGTCACATTGACTTTAGATAACAGATGGTCCACTTTCCTTCTCACGCTCCTGTATGTCAGTATATATTTATGAAGAGGAGAAAATTTGATCCCACTCACTGTAGAGAACAAAATGTCTTGATTATAATGCCAACAAATAATAATTAAACAGCTAAATATGAGCTTGTTGTATCATCCTGATAAAATCCTCACATTTTTTCAATTGGAAACTCGTAAGCAAAATAATAAAATAATTGTCCTGATTATTGTCAAGGTAATTTATGAAGATAAGTATTCTTATATGATTTTAGAGGTATATTTTTTTGCTTTTTTTTCTTTGCAAAAACGAGTGAAATATCTCTCAAATTAGTAAACAAAAGGAAAGTGTGTGTATAGTGATATCTTGGAGAAAAATCCAATGTGTTTCCATTTAAATGGAACATTTTACATGGCATTTCACCAGTCTGTTTTCTGGGTTCTTCTTAATTCTAAATCTGATAGATAATGGGTTCTGTGCTATTTATTCTGCTTATTCAGTGGAGATTTACACTTAAGCCATGGATTGTCTTTTCAAGATTTGGAAATCAAAGTTTTTTTCATACCTTTTCATGATTAAGTATTTGGGTATTAGCTATTACGGTAACAGCAGTCTTGCTGGCCAAATAATATGTTCACAAAATTCTGAATGTCACTGTTCTCTCTTTGTTGCTTTGGTATTACCATACAAAGGTCTGTAGAATATAAGCTTCACATTTTTAAAAAGGGAAGAGTCTATAAAACAACATGAATAGAACTGAGTCTTTGTTGTCAAACAAGTAGAGAATTCAGTTGCTCAGGAGATTTGCTTTATGAAACTATTCATTTAGCATATATATTAAATTAGATACCCTTACATATTGTATGTGAAGATTTCAGTTACTTAAACTCATTTAGTTGTTTTTCTAGTCATTAGTTTATCCATTAGTTGAAGCTATTTTCTATTAATGATACAATGTTATTAGCATTATGATAAAATCCTAATGTACTAGTCCTTTAATATGCACATCAATTAATCATTTTTAGGGTTTATTGCTTTATAGGGTTCATTAATTCATAGTAAGCAATAATGGGTAATAGTACCCCTCTATTCAGCTAAAGCTGTTTGAACAATTTCATGGAACTAGTATTGTCAGTCCTTTTGCAGCAAGAAGTTCGGGATTAATGAGGATTAGACATCATATTTCAGTTTGGCTGTCATTTGCCTCTTACTTGGGAACAAGCTCATGTTAAGTACCTGATTAAGTTCCATTGGATCTTCACTGGATTTTATAAGAGATTTAGATTGAATAGTTAGTGATATGGACTTTTGAAAAGACACCATTTATAGTTAATTCAAGCAGAATATTGGGAAAGTAATGCGGAAAAACTTGGTGTATGTGCTTTGTATCTAGATGAACAGAATAAATCCATCTCTGGCACTGAGAAGTCATCACAGTTCACTGGCAATACAGTCGTTAAAGTAATTTTGGAACAGAAGAAAGGGAGGACTCTTTCATTTGATTATTTACTACCTCTTTGTCTCAAAGAGAAAAAATGAAACTAACGCAGTACTGGGATGCTAAATGAGCTGCACCATTCCATTTGATTGCTTTAATGGTTAACATGGGGAAGCTTGGTTATAACGTATATTGATATATCAAAATATACACAAAATTCTCTTTTTTTGCAGCATGTTGCATATTTTAATAGGCCATCGAGGAGAAATTAGCAGTGCACAGTTCAACTGGGACTGTTCTCTTATTGTCACTGGATCAATGGACAAAACATGCATGGTAAGAAAGTTCAGGATGCACTGAACACCCAAGTACCTAAGCTCTTTTATATAAGCTCATTATAATGCATTTAATAATTTGTCTGTTTTTGTATAGAATTTGGTGAGTCCCTGTTTTTGTTCAGAAAACCACTTTAGACTATTTAAAACACTTTGCTGTGAGTTAATAACAGTGTAGTTTATAATTTCACCCAGTAAAGCTAAACTAAAGGGCAAGCTTTGGCCATTACAACTTATTTATATTTTTAGTGCAAAAAAGGACTGTTTTCCAGTTCATGTCCTTGAGTCTTACTCTTTTTTTTTCTCGTGATACTTGTGTCACAAGCATCACATGTGACTTTTGGCAGGTCACTAGGAGCTAGTTATTCATTTGGATTGCTTCTAATGAATGCCTGTGATTGTTAGTGTTAAACTGCAAAAGAATTATGTTTCAGTGGTGAGAGATCGTCCATTTCTCATCTGCATACAATTGAAATAATATTGACAAGGAGGTACTCAGCAGTTTGACAAATGTACTGTGCCAACATTTAAAAATGAGCATCCAAATCTGTAGCATCTTTGTTTTACTTGCTATAAAACAGACAAAGCTGTAACATTTTCAAAATCTAGCTCTTCAGAATGAGAAGAGACTCACAGTATGTAGGAATCAAATGTCTGACTTTCTTCTGAGCTCTGAGCCCACTATGCCATGTGTAATACCTGGACACTGTGAAAGACATTCCTCATGATAAATTATTGGAGTATCATACAAAGAGATATTTTTAAGTGTGGTGCAGTCACCTCCCCAAACCACAAGAATTCAAAGTGCCCAAATTTTGGGAAATAAAAACGAAAAAAAAGCTCTTTACTTTCTTTAGGTAGCACAAGCATATTGTAACAGTTTAGATAGACAGTTCTTTTCCTCAGTTTGAGCTCTTGTATCTCCTTGCTGTATTTTTTGAATTCTTTTCTGTTTATTTTTTTATGGAAGCTTTCTCATTGTCTTATTGATACATAAAACTCTGTATTTTCTAAATGGAAGAGCATTATTTTAAACAAATACATACAATTCCTTAAAGAATTTGTAACTGAATGCAAAACCTATGAACTTCTTACATGAGTTTTTCATTTCAGTGAAGTCCGATTAAATGATTATGTATTATTAAGGTTCATTGAAATCAGTACATTGAAATACAAAATATATAGTGCTTCATTAAGCTGATAAAACCATGGTAAAATCTTATTGATTTATATCCAGGTTATATACATGTTAATACATTCATTCAGGTCTCAGAAAGTACTTATACGTGTCACTTAATTGATCAACTAGCTATCTATCAAGTATATTAGTCAAAATAAGCAAAAAAATAGCCTTTATTTGCCTATGCAGCTGTGGAACGCTATGACTGGTGCACATATAGCAACTTTAACAGGTCACAATGATGAAATAATGGATGTCTGCTTTGATTATGCTGGCCAGCGTATTGCAACCGCCTCTGCTGATGGTAAGTGAAGCGACTGGAACTACTATGAAAATATCTCCGTCCTTTTGCTTTGTTTTCACTTGATCAAAGCAGAGTGTTATGACTTGGAACTATAGGTCAGATTTGTTTGTTGCATTATAGAAAGTTTTGCGTAAATTTTGGAATTTCTCCCCAGTGAAAATTTTCACTGTTTAGCATGCCTGTTTTTTTTTTTTTTTTTTTTTTGTTTTTTTTTTTAGGAATCACAATAAATAATTTTCTGTATTCATCTGCACAGAATGATAATGCCATGTTCTCTTTACACATTATTTTAATTTTGCACTTTCAGGAACAGGTTACCAGATGATGGGGAACACTATTAGGATCTCATCTGCTGTAGTTACAAAATTAATGCTTAAGACAATATAAAAAGTTTTCTGAAATGCAATCAGTAGCTTATTAAATATAATTAATAACTTACTAAATCAAATGTATATCTGAAATAAAACGAAAGCTTTCTGAATAAGATGTACATGCACTCTGAAATTGCAGACTTCAGTGGTCCGTACTCGATGTGGACATTTGGGTAACATTTTAGGAGTTGTACAGCAAACCATTAGGAGGTCAGCCTTTTCCATCCAAATTACACTCCCTTTTCACATATATTATCCTTGGAAGAAAGTGTGTTAAGATTGTTATGTATTTCCTTTGAAATCAAACCTGAGGATGTGGCCCTTCTGGTCTTACTACTGTGTTCTTATTTAAATACATACTTAACAATAACAAACGGCTCCTAATCTACTACAACAGGATCAGGAAGAGTCTACAATGCAGAAACAAAAAAGTGCATTGCAAAACTAGAAGGGCATGGAGGTGAGATTTCAAAGGTAAGTTGTATGTGATCTTACCTTTTCTAATTTAATTTTGTATAACATCCAAGCCACCACTTATTCCATGACACAGAAATACTGTTAAAGAATGAGCGCAAGCACTTGAGTATCTCGATGAAGTCTTAAGGCCACTGCCTTCTGAGATTTTTAGCATCACCCTTCTCCCTCACTTCCACCAGACCTGCTGCTCTTTACTGCTTTTACTTCTCTGCACACCTGATTTATGGAATGGAACCAAAAGAACATACTTCTGTGGGAAAACACATGGTGCCTTAGATACTTGGAAGCTAAGAGTCCATTTCAGGAACCACTTGGTCTTGAGTTTACTCATGAGCTTCACTGAAAGACTTGTAGAGCTCAGCTATAAATGCTAAAGTTCAGCTCCAAATGAATTTAGTTGCTTCCAAAAGTTTGAATATTATTTTAAAAAATGTTATTTAATGTTTGCGAGTTTTTATTATTCTTTCAAATGGATAACTTTCTCTATCATGCAAATATGCTGTGTATGTGCTGTGAGTGTTAGGGAGGGTATTCATCAGGGTCCTCAGGGCTGGTATGATTTCTTTGCTGCAAGTGGCAATCTGCTTATCTGGGAGCATGCTGAAAAGATAATCTGTTTCTGCAGATGTTCTGTGTAGCTGTGATCACTTGGGATGGATAGTACCTGCAAATCTTATTTCAGGGGAACAGGCATTTTGCCCTTAATAATTAAGCAATAATGCATTATATAATAAACCTGATATTGTCTGGTTACTTCTTAAAAATATGTATAAATCTGATTATCTGGAAATGCATGCAATTTAGGGAATGAACCTTTAACAAAATATGAAGACAAACTGAAGAATAAGTTGCCTTCAGTGAGAGTTTGGATATTACAGATACATATGTTGTTCAAAAAAGATGTCCACAACATATCCATATATTTTACATTGGATTAGTCATAATGTTTAAATGAAGTTGTTACAACAGCAGCAATTCTGATCTTGGGGGATAATGATCTGAAATCTTGATCCTTTTGTGTGGTCATTATACATGGACCTTTGTACAAATTTTCCAGCCACATAATTCTGCCAGTGGTGATGCTAATTTTAGCAGAAAAAACTGGCTAAATTATTCACTGTCTTCTGTTTTAATTTTCTAATCTGTAGATATGCTTCCTTTTCCAGGCATGTTAACACGGTAAGTAATTTAATTATTTTCTATATTTTTTTAAAGATATGTTTCAACCCTAAGGGCAATCGTATTCTAACAGCCAGCTCTGATAAGACAGCTCGACTCTGGGATGCTGCTACTGGACACTGCCTTCAGATATTAGAGGGCCACACTGATGAGATATTCTCCTGTGCTTTCAATTACAAAGGCAATATAATCATTACAGGTAACTAATGTATCCCAAATTATCTTTTTTCTTTCCTTTGTTTTGAAACATATTTTCAATTTTATTGTGCTAAAAAAACAGAGTCTGCAAAGTGCTGTGGGGCCGCTCCCAAATGTAGGTTGCCAACAATTACTTAAATAAGGTCAAGAAAAGCTATAACTTACTTTGGAACTGAAGCTTAAATGAATATGGCTGTGAAAAAAATTGTACCAAAGCATGAAGTCACCATCTGTTGGCAAGTAGTAGCCACAGAACGGTGTCTAAGTCATGCTCTTGTGCTGTGCTGCTGTGAGGGAGTTCTAGATGAGGAAGATACAAAGCTTTTTTTAATGAGAGCATACCTTCTGGTAACAGAACAATGCAGCCTGTTCAGGTTTCAGTTACTTCAGACAAAAATTCCCTGTGTGGGAAAATGTGAGCAGATTTTGTGACTGCTTGAACCTTTTGCACTGAACCACCCAAACATCCACGCACAAGATGATCTCAGTGAAAAATACTGCTGCAGGTCCTGCTGTCTTTTGCTAGTCATGGACAGAAAAATGTTGTCCTTCTGGTTTCTCTGTTTTCCAGGTAGCTGGTCAATTGAGTTGTTAACAAAATTGAGTATGTTGTGCAATAGAGCTAAACAATTCCCTCAAAATGTGTTTATTATTAGGGAGCAAGGATAACACCTGTAGAGTGTGGCACTGACTGAAGACAAGGAAAGATCCAGTGTGGTATGTGCCTATATCCTGAGTTCCATAGTCAATAAACTCAGTCTTTCAGATATGCTTTATTTTTAGTCATTTATTGTGTTTCTGCTCTGCTCAAGTAGCCAAGTTACTTCAATTTTTGTAGGTTTGACTTGCTGGTACCTGGTAGCTAAAGATTCACTAAACTAAAGAATAGTTGAATTTGGAAGAGCCCTCTGGAGATTGTCTAGTCCAGTACTCCTGCTCAAAGCAGTGTGAGCTCAGCATGCTGCCCAGGAACACAACAGTGGGTTTTGGATATCTCCAAGAATGGAGATTGAACAATTTCTCTGGGCAACCTGCTCCACTGTTTAGATCTTTTTTTCATTCATGTTTAAATGGAATGCTTTCTTTGTGCCTGTTTCCTGCCTGTTGCCTTTTCACACAATGCTACTGCCTCCATTGTCTGTTACCTGGGAGAAACTGTGAATCAGTGAATCCAGTAGGATGCCCCTGTTTCTTTGTGTCATTGTTTCCTTGTAACCTTTTAAATAAAAATAAACAAAAAACCAAACAGCACTACTGTATTCTCAAGAGTGAAAGATGTGTTGTTGGGTACCTGCTTTGAGCACTTTTTAAAAATTTTTGTATTCAAATATTGAGTTAAAATGCTAGGTGATTATTTTATTTTTTTTACTTCTAATATAATGTCCTGCTTGATATTTCCAGGAAAAAACATTAGCAACCATTTGTGATCTGCATTACTATTAAACTACTGCTTGCCTGCTATTTACACCCTTTGCCCACATCTTTTCATTCAACTTTGCTCATCTTCCATTCTTCCATTTTCATGTGCAGTAAAACAAAAGATTGTTTAAGTGGTGACTGACTACAGCCAGTGTGAAGAAAAACTACGTATCAAAGATTTGGAGCTAAGGATCACGACATCAGCTGTCAAGTGGATTCTGAGCATAATCTTTCTTTGGAAGTACATTTTTGCTTAATCTTTCAGGTTGTGTTCTTTTTTTCTTTTCTATTCTAATTTTCCTCTTATACTATGCTAGATTCTCAATGCATCAAACATCTGTGGTAGTGTTTGACTTTCAGGTCTTGCCATATTTTTTTACCACAAAATTGTGACTGGGCTGAGGATTTGCAGACTGAGCATTGGACTGGGAGGCCACCTGGGCTTTATTTCTGTTTCTCTCTAGACTTGCTGAGTGAATAGGAGTGCTTTTCAGGCTAAGTTAGCTGAGCTTCTTGCTCAAATGTGAAATGCTTTCACATCTCATATGATTCACAGCACTGCTGAAAAGTATGCTGACTCATAAAACCTTAAACAGTACTTTCTAGTACGCCATCATATGAATGCTTTCTGTACCTTCAGGTAGATTTAATAAATTATAAATATTAGCAGTGCATTCTATAGATTCATCATCCTGATACCATTCTTTGCCTGTGAAATAAGGTTGATCTGCTTCTCTAATTTTACTGCCATTTCCACAACCAAAATTTCATGTGTGTGCTGTAACTCTTTTATCTGGTAGTTTTTAATCTTATCACAACATTTCGCTTCTGCATACGTTGTGCTTTCCAAGGTACCACTGTAACCACAGGGCCACTTGAGCGGAGTGAGATTTTCTGTGTTTTTCCTATAATGCAGCAACTTCACCCCCTGCAATGTTACTGAACAGCATTACTGCAGGAAGCTTACAAGGTGTGCTGTCACAGTGGAAATCAGATTTGCTTTATTGTTTCTGTCCTTTCAATCTCTGAATCATTCCAGCAGTTACCGTTCTGGAATTATAAATTTATTTTATCAGATAGTTTTCTCAGGGCTGAACATATATTTTGCAAGACTAGGACAAGGATTTTCAATGTAAGCATATGAGGAGTAGTGGCTCTTGGTGTATGCTTTTTGTATCTCTTGGGATTCAAAGCCTTTTCTGAATAAATGACAATAATTACAACCATACCCACTGAGGCTTTAGAAGTGGTTATTTGTGAGAACTTCCTTTTTAGTTCCTGTGGTAGGATTGCTTGCATTTCCTGGGTGGCTAGTGAAAGGGTGTGAAATGTATCCTGCCTAGATATGTTTTCCAGTTTGCTGCACTTTTCTGTCTGATTTTCAGCTGAAGCTGGGAAGAGGGCACTGTACCCCACAGCCAGACTTGTCAGACTTGTCTTCACCACAAATGCTATGTAATTAGTTTGACATTCCACCTGTCTAATATAATTGTCTGTCCTGCTAAATGCTTGCTGGCTGCAAGCTACTTTCCTAGTGATGGCAGTGCCTTCAGAGCGGGTTTGAAAAATTAAAGTTTCTTTACACATACTGAAGGCTTAGGAACAACACTGGCTTGAATTAAAATTATTTATTTGGCTACTGTGTGTGTGCTTTCCTTCTCAGTTGGATTTTTTCCCCAAAACTTATTGAGTAACTTATGCGGGCTCGACTTCAATGGAGTGGGGTTCTGTTGTTTTTTAATTATGACATTTTAGAAGTCAGAGTGTAGGATTTATTGTGACAATCTTATTCTCATGTTGTGCAGCTCTTTGTGAAACTGGACTAGAAAAGCAGTTAATTCAGCCTCTCCAGAATAATGGTCTGCTGAATTTAATAGGACAGATGTTTACAGGTGACAGTTTTTATCATAGATCACAACAAAATGATTAATTTACAGATGACTTTAAGGTAACTTCAGTGTTACAACAAAATGGAGGAAATTTCAGCTTCTAATTATCTCAACACTGAAAGCACCCTACTTACAACCAAACCCAAACCCTAAATTTGTGGGGTTTTTTTTCAGTAGTTAATCTTCCTGTGTTTGAATTCATGTATTTACAGGCCAGATTCTGCTCCCTGCTAGGTGGGAGCAGGGCTGCAGCTGATGCTGAGGCAAATCCATGGGCAGCCTTGGATGGCCAGGAATCTGCAAAATGCATGAGCAGAATAGGGCTTCAGCATTTTTTAATTGTGAACAATTCCTGTTCTGATTTTCTCAGCTAAGTCAGCTGTTGGTTTCCTTTTCTGTTTAGCATTAGGAATACTTTCCCAATAGACATCAGGGGTGTAAATATTTGTGCAAACCAATAAACAGAAGAAACTCCTTAATGCCTGCTTCCCCCACTTCCCTGCCTACTTTAGCAGGTATTGAAAGCAGGCCAGATAAGCAATAATAGGGATTGAGAATATCAGTTACTCTGGAGTTAATTCTTTGCACTGAATGTGTAATAGTGATAGCAATAATAAATGTTGTATCACCTGAACAAATCGTGGAATGTGGGGAAAGCCAGAGCTCTGACTTGCTCAGCTGTGGCCAGGGATCAGATTTTTCATTCAGTAGCACTGCTGTGAAAAGCTGTGGAGATGACGTGCCAAAAAATTGATCAAATATTTTTAGAAAGGTAAAGACAACACATGTTAGAACATAAATTTATTTCCGAACAAATTGCAACATTGAGAACTACTGTACAGAGAAAACTGCATCACACTTACAATTCAGTCATGATATTTGTGCTTTGTAGGATAAGTAAACATTTATTCTACCACGGCAAAAATTTATATACTGACAACTAACTGTATCTGGCTTAAAAATAAATACACTTTCCCATTTATTGGCTCAATCAAAGCACTTTACAATGCCCAGCGCTTTTTACTAACTTTCAGCCTTGGAAATGCTGAGCATTCACTGTTACCACTCATGTTAACATGAGCTGTGGATGTTCAGCAGTTCCTAGCAATGGGCCCCAGTACTGCAGTTAGGTTGAGTGGATGCAACAAACTGACCTTTATCTGGACAGTAAAGAGACTTCCACTGACTTCATATATTGCAGAGATGGATGTTATTTAATGTTCTGTAAAAGGTTTCACCGACAGTCTGTATTTCTTAACAAATGAGTGATGAAATCATGCAAATTTAGCAATGGTTTTAAGATAAAATTGAGAATAATATGGCTCTTTTTTCATAAATTACTTAAAACTACTTCAAAATCTTCAAAAATATTTAGTGCAAAAGGATAGTTTTCTTCTTTTCACCCCACCTCCCAAAAATATTATAGAAGCATATACTATTATATGGAAAATAAAACATCTCTTAAATATTTGATTTGGAAAGGCAGGCAGGCTTTCTATTATGCTACTTAAGAAGGGAGAAGCAAAATATAAAGATTTTCAAAGAAACAAATCACAGAAGAGCTTTGATGTGATAAGTTATGTTTACCTTTAAATTCAAAGCCAATCTCTTTGGCAGAGTCAAGAGTATCACTGAGTGCGTGATACCTAACATCATCTCAGCGAGAAGATACCATAGTTTATCTTATCAAACAGTTATATAAATGTCATCATAATGTGGACTATCATACATAGTCCAACACATATCCCAAATGAACAAGCATGTGTTGAAATTGTAGCAATTGTTTTGACTTCTTGAAAATTACAAAAATTAAGATTTTTATTTCAAGACAGCACTCTTTTCAGATACGCCTTTCTTCACCTTATTAACAATTTACTTGATTAAACGTAGTATTTCCTTTCAGTATTCTAACTGACACATAGCATGTTACTTAGTGCTTTAAACAGAAACACTTCGTGTAACACATTCTGTATCATCGCTCCCTCTTACTGGATAGGGACACTGAGGCACAGAGGTGAACTGACTCGCCCGAGGTCATCTGGTGGGGACAGGGCTTTAGGAACCCACTACCCTGACTCGCAGAGCTGTACCTGGGGACATACCAAGCACAGCTGTACTGAGCTGCACTGCCTGCGAGTGTAAAGAAAGGAGGCTTTTAGAGGGTAATAATTGAGATTTGTATTTCCTTGAGGCAAAGACAGGAATGGGGACCAGCTATAGGGCTGAAATGATCACATGGAAAGAAAGTGAAATGTGTTTTCAGCAGCTTCTTGTTCTGTTTTTTTTCAAAGATCTGATGTGTTCACAAGTTTTTACCTCTCAGAGGACTGTGGAGACTTCTTTTAAAATATTTTATTTATTGAAGGGCATGGTTTTCTCTGTGCATCCTGGAACACGCTCACGTTCCAAAAGTTAAAACTGTACAAACATCAGTATTGTTTTAAAACTGAATGTTAGCATACCATCCTGTTTCAGCTGATTGATTTAATCAAATTGATGAAAATGGAATGTACTAGAAATTCAATTAAGTTTTACCTAATTCATTAAGTAAATTAAGTCCATTAATTCAGAAAGCTAAAAAATCCATCTTTTTCTAGCACAGTACATCCTACAGCACAATATGTCAAGCGTCCCTCAGGATACAGAAAGATAAAATACACCTTGGTTTCAATTCTGCTCAGTGCAGTTGTGGAACAACCTGTACAGACAGGTGCTTTTTCTGTAGTTTATATAACTTCGCTCATTTTATTTGGTGATATTTGGAAATCAGTGTTACACGAACCACTGCTTACTTAAGCTGGATTAAAACAAAGAAGTACAACAGGCAATTGTTCCTAACCCAGTTCAAGGAGCCAATCGAACAGGCTTGGTGTCTTCTCTTTGCTCTCCTCACTGAGCTTGCAGTACTGCACCACAGCATGAAAGATGTCTCCCACTTTCCAGGACTTCCGTTGAACTAGCTGCACAACATCTAAAAACTAAATTGAAGGAGAAACCAAACAAAGAAAGCAACACCACCACTTAGCATTTGGCTAACATTTTGCTGAGGTGTTAAACAAACACACGCAAACTGCTGTGAGGCGATCCTTTTTAAGTGCACTGCTGTATCACAGAGTGGATGCACAGTAACATAAGGGTAACATAAAGGCTCTTTCTACTTATAGCACACTGAGAACTTCATTTCTGAAATTCCACAGTTCCTCAGAGACTGATCAGATTCCATGAAGTTTTCTCAATTAGCTCTTCTCATCAATTATTTCCTATTTTTTTGCAGTTAAGTGGAGAGCTGTGAAAGTAAGCTTGATGAAGAATCACAAATTTGCTTGTTATCAGCATCTCACTGTCAAAATGAAATTGTGGCTATCTGCTTTATAAAGCAGAAAAAAAAAACAATCCTTCATTACATTACTTATATTTTGAGTTATATTTAAGTTTCTGCACTTTCACGTATCCATCCCACAGTATTCTTAATATTCACGTATTACTGGTGAGAGGGATTTCTGGGTAAGCTTCTGTCACACTAAATCTTTTGTTACGGTTGTGGCTGAATCACCATAAGGATATGCATTTGCATTTTATTTGCCTTTAAACCAAGTTAAATATATATTCTTAAGCAGCTGTAAGGAATTCTGAATTTTGTCCACTTTGTTCTTAATAATAGGCTTTAAAGTGTCATACATCTGGTCTGATTTTTCCTCTAGCATATAAATGAAAATCAAAGCTTTTCATTTCCTTGAATTTCACAATCAATATCTAATTGGCTCACAACTTCTACATTTAAACCACCCAAGAAAATATGGTGTCTCCAGTTAGTGTAGCTGTTTGCTATTTACATACTGAAGTCTAAACTTTTAATATGTATTTCAACAATATTTAATAGGCACAGTTATTTCCAAGAGTGCTGTTGTAGGCAGAATGTGCTTCATTATTCTCTAGTGTATTTCTGCAATTGAATTAACTGTTTGCCAAAGCACATGGGTAAAGCTGACAGCTGTTTCTTTAATTAGATGCAATTTGGATGGTTGCTGCTGAATGCATTTTAAATTATGTTTATGATAGCCAAATGCAAGTACTCAAGAAAATCAAACAATATCTCTGCTACTCATAATGATCTTCCGATAGACATTATTTTAAAAGATGAAAATACTGATTTATAATACCCTTTTCATTAATTGTTTTGTATACTGTGACACTTTTTGTAAGCCTTATGGCTTGAGTTATCTTGCTGAACTTGGAAAGGGGGCAATTTGGGTCATTCCTGAAAGGTTGAAGGTGGCATTTCATGGTGTCTCTAGGGAGCATTAATTATTCAGAAACAGTCTGCATTTCTTGTGGCCATTTTGGTCTTTAGCGTTGCTCTCTGTGTCCTACCTTGGACTAATAACTTAGTGTTTCTCAGTTATAGTATGTCTCTGCCTGAAAACAAACTTTTGCACTCAGAATGGAGATTAGTGGAGACTAAGCTACATCTGTATAGGAGCTAAAGTGTAATACATAATTTTTTTCTTTTGTTGTAGCTGAGATAGGGAAGGTACTTCACAATTTTTATACAATGATCCAAAATAGTCTAATTTTCCAAGAAACAGATGTGTGATCACAAATATTCCTCTGCTGAAAATACTAGTTGGTCACCACACTTGCTAAACTCTCCCTCTGGCTGGGAATAATATGGACCTATATAGATGGTCCATCCTTCCTGTTCTCTTCAACTAGCTCTGATATAGAAGCCACGAGATCTTATGTGAGATACTGAGCCCAAGCTAGCACAGAATTATCTTTATTCTGCATTTAGTTTCTTCTGAACATTTGAGCAATACACTCTTTTCTCACCGAACTGCAATCCCTTTCTACCAGCACAAAGCGATGGTAAAGGCAGTAGATTTGGCCATGGCAGTTCTCACCTAACTGCACGTGGAAGTGTCAGGCCCTGCTGTACCTCAAACGTAAACCTGTCAGATGGCCAGAAACAAGTTCCTATTTGCCTGAGGTTGCCACCATCAGTGCAGTAGGTGAGGCAGAGCCTGTAGAAGGACTAGGGAATTTCAAATTTCAAAACTTTAAATCTTAAGTACAACTCATGTATTAAGACATAATTGTTTCTTGTTGCTGGTAGGCTCTGAATTGCAGAACTTTGTATATCTGATGTCTTCAATCAAACAGTTGTGGGTTGTTGCCTTTTTTTTTTTTTTTTTTTTTTTTTTGATAACAGATACATGTTTAAATTCCATATAAACTGTCTGGAATCCTTCAGATGCAACCATGGAAAGATGGAGAGAAATGGGAGAGATGGGAAGAAACTTTATCAGGGAGTGTAGGACAAGGATGGTTTTAAATTAAAAGAAGGCAGCTACTGATTAGACCTTAGGAAGAAATCTCTTCCTGAGAACGTGGTGTGCCCTGGCACTGCTGCCCAGAGAGCTGTGGGTGCCCCATCTCAAGGCCAGGTTGGATGGGCCACTGGGCAACCTGACCCAGTGGGGGGCAGCTCCACAACAACCCACAACAGGGGGGGTTGATACTGTGTGCCATAAGGCCCCTTCCAACTCAAGCCATTCTATGATTCTACAATTCTATGAACCTTATATCCTGATGTATTTAATCCTCTCTTTCTATAACAAGCAGTAGTATTTCTATCTTGCTGCGATGAAGACTTCACATCTGCTTCTAAGCTCAGTAACTTTAATAAGTCAATTGCTGGCAGGGGAACTGTTGGATCATGGCTTGAACTACTGATTGAGCACCTGGTGAAGGGGTTTGGCAGGGGTTTGTGAAGGGGTTTGTGCAGGGAGCACAAGCAAGTTGTTTGCACCTGTGTTCTCTACACATCAGCAGGGGTAGGTAGACCCAGGATGGAGTCAGCCTGAGATTGTATAAAGGGCAGACACTGAAGGGAAAGTATCTTTTGGACCTATGCTGCTTCCTGAGGAGGAGTGTTACAGATCCCTTTGCCAGTTGGGTGAGTTTGACTTTTCTTTCTGTATGTGACTGTTGGCCTACTCATGAATACTTTACCTGCTATCACCAAGAACCTGTTGGGACAATTTTGTTTCTTTGTGAGCAAAATGTTGCTACTGTGACTAAAATGGAATAGCAATATGTCCAATTCTGTAAAAGCTACCTTTTCAATTCTGTTTTCCTGAGATTTTTTAAAATAGATGGTTGGGATTCCAAGCTCAGAAGCAGCTATCCACTGTAGGGTGGCTCGTAGCTCTGCGTTGGGGCATTCTGGTTCCAGGTCAAAATTAATCACCAGGAGTTCTTTCTGATAATTGGCTGTTCCCACTGAGAGCCCAGAAGTACTTTCTGGAAAAACAATCTCAACAGTTATTATGCAATTTTTTATTTTTTTTTAAACTTCAAATTGTATGTTGTAATTGAAATGGTTCAACTTACCCTCTGTATTATCTGTCTGTTCTTTAAGGAAAACTTTTTCTTCTGCTAAGTCACTTAGGAACAAAAAAAACAACAGGGCTTGTTAGTGATAGTTAGGAACAGTCTATAGCAATCCTTCACAATGATTAAAGTTCTCCCCCAGTGTAAGACCTAGAAAACTGCAAGAAAAAAGTTATGCAGGGTGATGTGTATTATGTGATAAAATGCATAATGTTACAATAGTTTAATGTGTAAGTCAAGAAAGAACAAGGAACTTGCAATGCTTTTGCTGTAATGTGGTGAAGCACTTATACTGGTTGCTATATGTACTGCTGTTTATCAGAGTCTGTGTATTTTCTTTGATATTATTTGAAGATGACATCATGGTAAGATGCAGCAGGTCTCGTAACCTGTGGGAAAATATTGAATTTGCTATGATTGCATTTTTCATTGCAATACTCCTTGGGTGAAGCTCTTTTAAAAAATCTTGCTTTCTAGTTGCAATTTTCATTGTTAAACACAAACTACTGATGATGTCAGCTACTGCTCTTTTAAAATATATTATCTGTTTGGAAAATCAAATTCTGTTTCACGTTGCAAAAAAACTCGAAAGACTATTGCTTCTCGTGTTCCACAGTTATTGTTAAACTACAGGAAACAAACTTCAGGTATGTTTTCACTGCTCCAGTTTTCATTTTTGAATATAATGCCCATGCTCATACACGTGTGGCAGGAACCAGTAAGTTCAGGTTTGAAGCTATAATTATGGCTGTTGTTCCCTTGCTTCTGGAGGGGTAGCTTGCATGTTTCTAGACTATCCCACCCTGTCCTCAACCAAGAACAACTCAAGTGTAAGGCTTTGTCTCCCATGTGGGAGGATGCTACCCTTACCATCCTCTTCCACAGGCTGTCAGAATCTTCCCTCAGGCTTCAGAAGATCAAGATTAGATATCACTTACTATAGATGTGAAAGAATAAAATGGCAGCATGCAATCTATGTTTTGTCATGACTTATAATCATAGCTGCCTAATAGCATCTTTCCCATCAGATTTTTCTTTCTGCTTTCTATTTGAGTAGCAGTTGAATTCTGTACCATGACTTTGATTTGGGTGAGGACAAATTGCTCCAAGTGGTGGTGCTGTTCTCCACAACATCTGTTCTGCCAGGATCTCAAGCCTGTTGGATAATGCCTGAAAGTAGCCACTGAAAGCTAATGGGGAATCGGATATCTATCCCTTTAGCCTTTAGAAAGGAGACAAATTGGGTCAACGTTAGGAATTCATATAGGAAGTGCCTTTCCCTAATGTTAAGGTGTGAAAGTTTTGATATGGTTAGAGTCCTAATCAGTAGCTCAAAGAGAATGGACGGAGTGAAAATACAAACATCCAAATTTCTTACAGAAAAGAGCCTCTCAAAAGCAAGGTAGCTTATTGTAGGATATTCTGGTAATTAATCATGAAGATCTGATGTCAAAGTTCCTCCGTTCAATGTGTGATGAACAGTCCATGTGCTTCTACAGTGGCTGTGCCCTGTCTGCATCATGACATTTACCAGCTAGCTGGCTGGTTGTACCATGTTCCAGGATAACAGAATTTTTAGGCAGATATTTGTGCATCTCTTGACAATTTTATTGCATGCTCAGTAGAAATATGCTCAGAAATAATACCTAAGACATAATACTAGCATTTTTCCAATAATATCTTTATTTTCTTTTTGATTTTATTTGATCCTTATTTACTTGATCTTAATAGCTGTTTTATTAAAGCTTTGACAATACTTAACATTGTGTGAACTTTCTTCTCTGAGTAACTTAAAATAGATACTCAGAAGACAGAAAGCTCTCCTCTAGGAAGAACAGCTGATGGATTTGTATTCTCTTGAGAGACCCATCCACCTGGGTGGGTTCTCCTGTAATCTTTCACTGCCTAATGCTGTCACATGCTGTCAACCTGGCATGTTGTACCTTTCTGAAACTAATGGTAGGCTAAGCAGCAGGTGCAAAGCAGGGCTTGGCACATTTTAGACAGTGTAAATGATTTGCAGTTAAAATTAGACTAAACATCAAATCTCACTTCAGTGACTACTTACTTAATCATAGGAGAAGGTGGTATGTTTTCCTGATAAATTTCCAGGTCCATAATGCCAAGACTGCTAGTTGTACTGCTGTTGCCATTGCTGACAAAGCAAAAGTTTAAATATTAGTGCCAAGCTTTACTGAACATATCTCCATGCATTATTTTTCTGTAGAAAGTAAAGTGAGGAGGCTGTCCCATGTTCTACAAACACAACTGTCCTCATCAGGTGGTTCTCAGAATGAAGCATGCTAATATGTTTAAAGTAATGAGGTTTTATTAAAATAGCTCTAGGCAGATCATGTAGCAAAGTAATGCTGTGAGCTGGAAATAAATAATAGTAGGCTATCTTCTTGTGAATGGCTTATGCAATGAGCATTTGGAATCAAACGCAAAAACAGTCTGCGTGTGCCACCGAAATGAGAAGAAAGATTACCAAGTATAGAGGTGTCCTGGAAAAACATTCAGAGATTCAGATACCTCTGAATGTTGTGGGTTATGTCAAGGAGTGGGAGTGCACGTGTGTGTGTGTGTGTGTGTGCGTGCACGTGTGTATGCCAAGGCTGCTCATCATATTACTTACCTGTTGGGTGATCCTGTGCTGCATCAGTTTCAGTATATTACGTCCTACACCAAATGCTATTTGGGATCTGATGGAACCCACAGGTGCAGTGATAATCCCTTAGTATTCTGGCTACTCTGAAAGACTTCTTAAAGCCAGTGCTACTTGGGACCATTACTACCTTGAAGTACTCTTGAACTTTGCTATCAAAAAATTGAAATTTGCTATCAAATAGCACCAGTTTGTTCTGTGTGTGCCTGTGCCATTTAATTTATATTAGAAAAGCAACTAGATGTTTTTCCTTACATCTGAGGGATTGACCAGACAGTTCTTTTCTCTCAGGCTTCTCTCGGTGTCAGAATGCCTTGTGTTCAGGTTTGCTGTAACAGCGTGTTTCAATGAGCCAAAAGGCACAATGCATTACCTCCCTCAAACCTGACATTGTTAAAGGATTGATACTACAATAATGAGATGAACGTTCACTCATACTGACAGACATGCTTTGTTCAGTACTTTTCCAGCTAGCCAACAGTGCTCTCTAACAGACTTCTTTTTTCTTGCTTCATTACCACACTGTCTTCTCTTCTTTTTGTCTTAATACCCAAAGGAAAGATGTAATTACTTGACAGTATTTAAAAATGTAGTTTAAGATCATGTGAAGAAAAGACCTTGCTCAGTTTGAAGTTGTGAAAGTATTGAAGTCAAACTAACATCACTTTATCTAGTCCTTGGAGTACACATAACATCTTTAAACACATCCTGACTTAAGCAGGAACACAGTACAGTGCAATAGGGGCGCTGCAATTCATGCCTACTCTCATGCCTACTCATCCCTTCTCTTTCAAGCTGTTTTCCCATGCTGGTCTATGCAGATCAGGGTGCTACGTGGTCTCTAACTGCACAGATACTTGCTGGGAGCAGCAGTCTCAGCTAAGCAGATGCCATGATAAGCATTGTGGAAATAATAGCAAATAAAGCAAAGGAAAGGCCATAACAATTAGTGTATTTGGTGGCCCTTCACTTTAGGACTGAGACACTTGCACAGGGTTGAGCAAAGATGTGCTTTCATTGACTGAACCTAATTGCTTACCAATACAAAGACCTGGTTTAAAATCAGGATATGGCTGCTCCTTTTTCATCATCTGGTCTTCCTTTACAGTATACTCAGTAAATCTTGAGTTTCCTGACACATTCTAATCAAGTCATAAGCTCGATTGATTAAAGTATAATGCATACTAAGAATAGACAGTATTCATACCTCAGAGATCGTTCGCTGAGTTGTAAGTAGCTACTTGTGTCATCAGGATTGTCTTCATCATTGGCTAGCTGGGACCAGCTGCCAGTACTTTCTTCACTGCTGCTGAGCTGTACTGGAAATTCTTCAGCTGCTTTTGTCTCTCCGGTGATTTCAGCATCTGCTTTGCTCTGAGTGCTTTTGCTGGTAGGATGGCAAGGAATAATGGTAATACGGGCAAACAAACTGGTACTGCCAATCTTCAGGTAATGCTCCTCATTAAGTTCAACCAAGGAACACAAACTGTACAGATGTAAAACTAGACAAACTTACAATTCATACATGAACTCTAGTTGAACACATGGTCTGGAATGCTCTTTAAAAATGGTCTTCCTATGAGTGCTACAAACTAACACAGTAAGCCCTGTCCTGCAATACGCATAGAAAAGGTTTAATTTGTACAAAAACTGCTTACAGCTTAGATCTTAATGTACTTCAGCCAATTGGTGTTTGAAATATGGGGGTTAAGCACTAGAACATAATGACAGAGTATGTTGCCAAGGCTTTCTGCTTGTTTAATGGGATCGTTTATTTCTATTGGACCACTAATTATAGTTAGTTATGTTATATGTAGTTAGTTATGTTATATGTACACTCATGAATATTTTCCAGCTGGGGAGGTGTAATAGAGGATAAAGTCAGAAATGTGGTGTCTTCGCCTGCTCTTCCAGTGCCAGCTTTAGTTCTTAGCACTTGAGGTTCTGCACTGAGTTCTGTATTATGTTCACACTTTTTCTTCCAATTACTGGTATATGACAAAAGTAGAAATGTACTATATATGCTTAAGAAATTCAGAATTGTTATAATAGACTCTAAAAGTACAGAATATAATAGAACTGAAGACAAAAATATTATCCATTTTAGAAGTAAAAAAAATAGCAACTAGATGAATCCAATTTCATCTTTTCTGATCCCTGCAGGATCTCTGATTGGATCATTCTACTGCGATGCTTTTGCTTTAACTCTCACTCAAGCTTACATGAAAAATACGAATATTTTGTGCAGCTTCTTCACTGATAATGCTACCTTCTAAAAGTCTTTCGTTTCTATTTTGTGTATGTTTTTTTGAATTGCTTGAAATGCATTTTGATTTATTTAAATACCGTGGAAACAATCAGACTTTTTTTACTCAATGCATTTCAAAGTCAGCTGTTTTAAAGCAATACAGGGAAGACTTACAACATTCAGATTGTTTACAGGAAGCTAAAAAGTAAGACAAAGTGAAAAACAGTATTTTCCAGTACTGAATTTGGAGAACCTAGGGAAAAATGCCTTCTAATTCTACACACTTGATGTGCTTGTCACACGCATGCACATATTTATATGACACAAATGTAAAATTATGTATCTACACATAAATAAAAAATGTAGTTAAGGTAACTTTTCAGAGGCAAACTGGATATTGTGGGATTTACCAGGGGTCTTTTGCTATGCAGGCAGAAAAATATTTAATAATTAAAAGAAGCATCCCTTTTCTTGGAATATAAATAATGAATCACTGTTGCAACAGAGTAATAGCTAAAGCAAAACTGTAGTTTTGTTATATTTATGGGTTTGCATTTGCAGTTCTGTAATTAAAAGAAAATGTTATGTATTGGCAGCTCTGGAGTATCTCTCTTAAAGTGACAATTTCTCTAGGCTTTTATCTGTAGATGTGGACAAACATCCTGACTTCAGTTAAAAGAAGAGATCAATCCAAACACTGTATTGCAAATAATTAACTTGGCTAAGAATATGGTGAGATGGGATCATTGTCAATGTGTGCTTTTTCTGTGCTCTCACTCTGGGGACAACTGAGAAGTTGCTGCATTAAGGCTAGATATTAGTGAAAGAGAAGCAGCCTCCTGGATAGGGAGAAAGGGGATGTATTTGCCTGAGGGTCTATGATCTACCAAGTTTTTATCATCTTTCGGATAACCTAACCTGTCATCCCTGACCTCTTGGACACAAAACTCATCATCACGAGCAGTCAAGCAGCAAGGTGAGAGTGTTACCTGGATGCTATTTAACACTGGGCAGGTAGCATACAGTACTTGATCCACTTAGTCTCACATGTGAGATTTCTGTGGGACTAGCAATCTTGTGGGGGCATGTTAGTAAATGGCTCATAAACTGTGCAGGAAATAACTCCATTTTCAAACAGATACAAATAGACAGATCTTTAAATGTATTTTAAAAGCAGGTTGCACTTGAAGGAAGAGGAAGATGAGTGGGAGGGAGTCAGTATGGAAGAATTTAGATTATTGTAATTATCCACCTAATTGCTGCCACAGACAGGGAAGTATGTGCTTTCTCACTTCAAGTAGAGTTTTGTCAGAATGGTTCTGAACACAAGCCTCTTTCTAGCACTCTGAGATAATGGGGTGCTAAAAAGCTCTAAGCGATAGGCAGCTTAGTTATCGTTTAAGTAATAAATATGATTAAGAGGAACAGTTAAAAATAGGTAATGCCTTAAGAAATTGTCTTGTTCTTAACCTCACAACATCCATAGCAATCTTCTGCATTTGCACTGTGCTCTCTCTGCTTTAACCAAAGATGCAAATTCTTCAACAAAAGGAATACAGCTGTAACAAGAGGATGGTAGGCCATAGTATGAACTCCCTGTAATGAAATTTTACCTTTTATTTGAATATTAGTCACGAATATCTTAAAGTAGTTGAAAGATGCTTTTATTTTTTTTTCTCCCTGTGCTAAAGAATTTTAATTTTTCTTCTAAGCTGTGAGCACAAAGCTGAACTTCAAGCTCTCTGAAGTCTGGTTGTGTTTCCAGGAACACAAAACATCAGTAACATAAGCACAGTAGAGATCTTTGCCTCTCATTCAGTTATCTTCTGTTTCATGCTTGCCCTAATTTTTATTTTTTTTCTTAAATTGAGATATCAGCAAATGTTAAATGAAAATTCAACTTTTGAAATCTGTCCTGTCTTGATTTAAGGAAAACTTAAGTATCTGTTAGGGAAAACCTGCTCATTAATCCAGTATTAGTTTTGAACCTCAGAGCCATAATACAGTTCTATTCAGCATATGTTTGCTACACAAATTAGTACTGTGATATATCACTTGGTGGTTTTATGTAATTTGAAACATGCAGCAATATTCTACCCTATTTATTTCACCCAGAGTGGTTCTTCCCTTACTTTCTGCCATCACTAAGCTAATTTTCACTGGGAAATTAAACACCAAAGCAACATGCTGATTTGTTGTTTGGTCACCTACCTATTCAGTAGGGTACTGGAAACCATGTGCTTCCCAGTATAAGTTTCTGGAGGCTTTTCCTTGCCTTGATGCTCCTTTTCAGAAAGTTCATGTAGAGTTAAGGACTCAGAGTCTTTATCTGACTCATCTCGTTGATCAGTTTCTATCTGAATTAAAGGCACTTCCCTGTGCTGACCTGCAGGGAGGCATTCAGTGTTCTTCACATGCTCCTTCTGTTCATCCAAATTTATTTCATCCTTCTTGGGTTCTACTTGAATCCGAGTTGCACTCTGGGGATGTTTGCTTTCCAGCATGTGTTCTTGGATTGAAGAATCAAAGGCATCCTGCTGGACAACAATTAAATTTTTACCACTTTCAACAATATTTGCAGCCAGTCTGTTCGCATACTGTTGCACATGTGGTGGAGAATCACTGTGAAAATGATCTACCTCTGCAACCTCTGCCTCATCTGTTATGATTTTGTTTTTGCGCATTAGAGATTCAATAGAGCTCGCCCATGTCTCATGAATCAACATATCTGTCATCTGGTCAGTCTTGCATCTTTGGTACAGGCATGAGTCAGACTTGCAAAGACCTGAAGAAGCCACTGTACTGACTGGCTGTACACTTAAGGAATCCTGGTGATGCTGGGCAAATCCATCTAATGAATTTGCCTTGACTGGGATGTTAACTGTTAGTCTAGAACCTGATGATCTGCCATCAGGCACTGAGGACTGTCTAAAGCAAAAAGGTGATCGCAGGGAGGGTGGTAGCAAACTGCCACACCAGTCCTTTGAATTCCGAGGGGAAGATGCATTATCTTTATTTTCCTTTTCTATTTCTTTTAGCATGTACCTGTAAAACTCTTCTGTTATGCTTTCTGTGCTGGACTGCTTGGATGGGCAACTTGGTCGTATGTTAAGATGACCATTTTTCTTAGCAACCTGTTGCAAAGCAGAAGTCAAGATATTGTTTGCATTTTTTCCTGCATAATAATCTAGTAATAAATCAAAGCCTCTTCCTTCATTTTCCATTTGGTTCACCATAAATCTTGAAAACTCATCTGTAATGCTTTCACAACTAGATTGCTTTGAAACAGAACTTGTCTGGCTCACAGGCTGACCAAAGGCATTCATTAGGCCTAGAGTATTGACAGAGACTTTGGAATCTGTATCTTCCTCTGGTATGCTCTCACAGCTTGAGGCCTTGGCTCGGCTCCATCTTTCACAGTGCAGCCTGTTTCTGGGATGGTTTGGACCTTGCCAGATGCTGTCAACCATGGAGAGTTCAGTGAGGTTCATGATCTTTGCAGCCACTTCATTTGCAAAGATATTGACAGAATCTGGTGTGTCCTCAAGGTTTATAGATTCATCTACTACTCGATTCATCAACCTTTCCTTTAGCTCAGGGTGCTCATCTGTCTTTCTTTTGATTTCACTAAGTCGAGGTGCCCTATGCTTCCGAACAACTGAGCCATTAGCATGGGCTTCCTTTTTCCTTTTCATAGTTCTGCATGATATACTCTGGGTCACAAGATATTCATTGCCTCTCTTCCATGCACAGAACCAGGGCTGCTTTCCATTTGAATTTTCAAGACAAATGGCAGCTATTTCTGTTGCCATAGAGACCACTGTTTCTGCCAATTCTTCTGCAAAATCTGTTATACAGTATTTGTCTCTTGAATTTTTCACTTGTAGCACAGGTTGAGAAGGAAGTAAGACATGATTTCCTAACAAAGACAAGCTAACTTGGACTTCATCGCTTAGCGCAGCATCACACTTATGTTTGGCCTGGCTTTCTGCATTCATGACAACACTGGAAGACAGTTGTTCTTGAACACCATGCCTGCATTCATTGTTTGCAAAGGTACTTTCTCTGTCTGAAAATGATCTGTAGTCTCTCTTCCTCTGAATGTTACTCTGATTTGGGGATTTGTAACAGTCTCGTGTAGTTCTTTTCAGGTATCTTTTCTTGGGAGATGTTTTTGCAACAAGTGCATTATGCCCAATGGCTTTACTTGTTAGCTCTGAATTCACAGTGGCACTTTCATTGCTATTTACATCTCTCATGCTAATTTTCTTCGTGTTGATACTATTTTCAGTATCTCTGCTAGCATTGTAGGATGTACCAAAGGGCTTAATAGCAGAATGATCAAGGGGTCTGTGTGATGTTTCAAATGATGTTGCCTGTGTTGGCCATTCTTCTACTCTGGTTACCTTCTTGCCTTTCAGGCCTTCAGAAAAGAGAGGAGAACACTCTTCAACCTGTCTTATGTCGTTCATTTTCTTGCAAGTGAAATATATCACGTTAAAAAGCAACTCATTGGCAGTCTCCATGAAAATGTCTTGTGTACTTGAGCTGCTTTCTGAACGGGACTGTAGCTCTCTTTTCTTCCTGACCTCTTCAATAGAATGTCGTAAAATAATATTGGATAAATTTTGTGCCAGTTCATCTCTGATTACTTCATCGGAGTGTGGAATCCGTGGCCTTGCTGCTGTTTCAATAATTCTTCCATTTATGGATTCCATAAATTGCCCTACATTTTTGTATGTATTGGGTTTCGTCAAAATTATTGATGCCTCTTTGAGAAGGGCCTCTGCAATGCTATCATTCAGCTTTTCCATGCTGCTTCCTACAGCTATGCTACAATGAAGAGTAATGGCTGCAGAAGTCTGAGCTGCAGACAGCAGCCCACTCGAAGTTGCAGGGTACTTCTCTTCCTTTGTTTCTCCCAGACCACAGACTGCTACAGCACTTGCTACTTGAGTCATGCCACACAGTGCAGATGGAAATGAATATTCTGTGCTAGCACAGCCTTCCAGTAGCTGTGAAGAATCTGTGTGTAGATCTTCATTATCAACTGTTTCACTTTTAGAGTCTGCAGCTTCTTGATCCCTTCTGAATTTTTCTGCTGCTTGGGGACTTGAAATGGTTCCAATGACAGTTGCTGCACAAGCCAGAGCCATCTCCAGTGCACTCTGGCTGTGTCCGTTTGAATGGTCTTCTTCAAAGTAATCTGAAACTTCAGAGCTTTCTGTTTCGGCCCAGTGGCACAGGTTTGGGAAGGCAGACCCTGGCCAGTCCGGCACATTCTCACTGCTGTCTGGACTTTGCACTATGACAATCTTTGGAAGTTCATTCCATGATCGAGAAGCAGATGCATCTTTTGACTTGCAGGAGCTTTCTACAGAGATGCTGACTGCAGCCTCCTCACTGAAAGTGGGTTGAGACTGTGATAGTCTAATGAATGCATCTTGCAGAACAGATTCTGCTAGGTTTGTAGCATACTGACCTGTAGCTGCTTGCTTGTTTTGCAAGGGAGGGTTGCTCTTCCTAACACCTGCACAATCCTCTACCTCTGCCTTACTGTTGGGTTTTGCTGTAGAGTCATAAAGAGGCCCCAGTTCCTCTTTAGCCATTTTGGTTAAAGAGACATCTAACGCATCCACTGAGCAGGAATTTTCGATGTTGTTAGTCAAATCCTCGGTACTGAGAGATGATGTAGCCCTTCCCACTAATTCCTTTTGACACAGGACTTCCTGCTCTGGCTTATCTTCAGGTTGTGAGATGCCATCTTCTGCCACAATATGCACAGCTTCAGAGACTTTACCAGCTGTATTATCTTCATTAATGCAATTCCCTTCAAGAATTAATGGCAACCTGGGTTTTCTGTAGTGGAGACTTTCAAATCCTTTTCCTTTATTTTTTCTGACATCAGAAGATGCTTCTGAAACACTTATTTTTTCATGGGCTACTAAAAGAAAAGTAAGATGTTAGTCTTTGCAGAGTACCCTGTACCTTTAATCAAAAATGGGTGCGTAACTAATACATTACTGCTCTGTAAAACTGCTATACAAACAATTATTCTTCTGTCTGAACAACAATTTAAAGTATGAATGGCTATCCTTTTTCTAAATTACATATAAATATATGCATAAATTAACATGAAGTGCAATTTCTGTAACAATTGCCATGGCTGTTCTGCCATATGAACAATAGCAGAATTACGCTCAGCCTCGTTGCTTTTACCAGTTTTATATTCATCAGCCTCGTTTTCCTCCTCGAGATGCTCAGATGCTGTGAGGAAATCTTCTTCTATTGAGGACACTGAGCAGTTTGTGTCGTCCTCAGGCTTTGAGACATGAGCTTCTATCTGCAGCTGTCTCTCCTGAACAAGCTCAAGCCCAATCAGAAACTTGTTTATTTCAAAGATGATGCAGCTTGCACTGTTCTTCCTGTCTCCCCTCGCACACTGAACCAAGCAGACATCTGCTTGCCAAGGACACTAGAGGGGAAAAGAATCTCAAAGAGTTATTTAATTAAAAAATAGAACTTACTTTATGCTTTCCTCTAGAAAAATCTCAGGAATGTTCTGTTGCAAAGATGCAGTATGATTTGTCATTTAGATGTTTCTAACACAGTGTGCAGTTACATATATGCCAAAATAAGACCATTTGGATTGGCATCTTCTGTTACACAAGCATTTTAGTACAGAATCCAGCTGTATCACAGGAGTGTCCTTATTTTGTTGAAATCACCAAGCTTGTTTTTAGTCAGCCTCTTATTTTAATGACATTCTTGCTTTTAGCTATGTTGGAGTTGGCCACCTGACAGACCATTATTATCTCACACCACCTACTATTACCTCTCTCTAGAAGGAATTATTTGTGGACATGAGTTGCTTTTCAGGATAATTTCTGCTGCTTTGCTTGTTCTCAAGGCAGCTGTGTTCATACTGGCTGGCGAGATAAGGAGCAGGTTACCTTTAAGTATCCTTAGGAACTATTTAAAAATAGCAATTTATTTTCCTCTCCCTCTTGTTCTTTATTTGTCCCAAACCCTATTACTTCAGGCTAGTATAACCTCCAATTAAAAGCCCTGTGTTGAACCTTTGTATAAAAAGCTGTACAATTAAGTAGGAAGGTGGGAAGAAATTGAGGGAAAAGAATTTATCCGTGTTTTATGGGTATTAGAACTGTTGGATGTTTATATGACCATAAAGCTAAGTTGTCAACGTCTTTGCATGACACTACATTTGTGGTATGGGATGTACTGTTGAGCAAAACCAAGTTTTTGCAAGTTGTGATTTCATGCCTTAACTCAAGACCCAAAGGAAGACACAGCTTGAGTGGAACCAGCTTTGGATTGAAGCATTAGATTTTGAGCTGTGTTAGACACACTGGACTCCCTGAACACTTGCACAGTACCTAGCATAGTGAGCTTCAAGATCCCTTGCTGATGGGTGTGAACGCAAAGCAAATACCTACTAACAATGGAATAGGATGACTGTTATGTTAGAACAGGCCAATAAAACATACTATTCTTGCTATACTACTCAAAACTAGATGCATTAGTCTGTTAAAAATAAAAAAGAATTTTTTTAATTAACTGCCGAGGAGTTGCTAGTGAATCAGACCCGAGCATACACCACATTGTGAGAAATTTATCTAATAACAGATGCAGTCTTAGAGCAAATGTTCCCATGCTTTTTCTCCAGCCCATGTTTTTCAGGGTTGTACTTGTGAAAAGGGCCAGCAGAGGCCCCATGAAAATGACGCTACTCTACAAATGAAATTCTCTGGATAGCCAAGCAAATAACAAGGATCAACATAGCATTTGCTTGTCTAGCCAATAAATCTCACCCCACCTCAATACAAAAGTTCTACTTTTATACTTTCTTTTAAAGGACAAGTTTATGTTAGTCCTAGATTTTGTCTGTACTTTTTTCTGTAGACAAAACTGCACATACCTATTGATTTAAAGTTTGCTGAGACAATTTTATATTCCAGGGCATCTCTACAATTTTAATGAGATTCTTTCCAATTCATACTTAGACTAATGAAATCACAACCCAACCGAAATTATCAAAGAACTGTTCATTCTTTTTCTTCATGTAGACATGAACATTTAAAAAAAAAAAAAAACAGTTAAAAATGGAAAAGAGTGGAAAAGTTATTGTAATAAGGAGTTAAGCCTCTGGAACTTGTGTGTTGAAATGCCTTTAAAGAAATGTTATCATTTCTTCATGGTGCCAGTAGGTGGGATTTTTGGCCTGCAATCTCAGGTATGGAGAATTTCACTGCCAATAGGAAGAGCAAAGGAAGTTAGCATGAGAACATGCTAGATGTTAAGTTTTAATTAATGCATTAATTATTTTTTTACACTGACAAGCTAAATGAGCTCTGATATAGTTAATGCATCTTGGTATTTTCACTATAACAGTCAGGCCTAGGGAAGCCTCCATGATCTTCAAGTCCTATTGTCAGCTGTTTTTTGAAATGGGTGTGTAGGACAAGATGGATTGGGAAGAAAAGCAGGAGGTAGCAAGACTTCACTTGAACAGGAGGCTGTAGGAGCTGTACCCTGGTGCAGCTATCTGTACAGAAAATGTACTGCATCTATCTTCCTTCCTTCCCTGACCTATCAGCTGTTAACGTCTTGTAGCATTATCAGCTGCAACCCAGACATCCACAGGATCTAGAGGGATTTCATATCTTTGTCCTCTCCCTTCAGATGCTTAACTTCTTGTAGTCAGATTTATTTTGTTTGCCAACTCCCTGTCAGTTTTTAAACGTGTATACAGTCCATGCTGAAAGGACTCTTTTTTTTTTTTCCAGTTTCCAAATTCCTTCCTTCACAGCTGTGATATGCTACTAAAGGATAATTTGATTCATACCTGAGGAACTTCATAATCAGCCTGAAGATTTCCTGATGTTAATCCGCTCAGTAGGACTATTTCATTTTCCTTTGGTGGTTGTACATTCATAGAACTGATGAGTTTAGGGAGATTTGGAGAGACGCTGATCAATTTCTGTAGTACGAAAAGAGATTTTACTCTCAGGTAATAAAGTCTGATTTAAATAATTATATTCACAAATATCAAAATGAAATAGCACTTTAGCATTCCTTCAGAAAGCTTAAACTTGCGACTTTGAGTTCATCATAAGTAGGACTGGTAGTGTTAAAATGCACATTCTTTCTTTTGAGCCACCAGGCCATGACCGCTGGGTTAGTATAAATTCTGCGCAAAAGTCCAGTAGCACAATCTGCCATTTCTTAATGCTGTCATGTGTCGGACAGCTTGATTGTCTTTGCACATCTAAATGCTTCACTTTTGTGTTGCTAGAAAGTTTTCGAGACTGAGGACAATGTATCTGTTACTGAATCTTTTCCAGTTTTGACAGTAAGGAGAAGAGAGTAAACCTTTGTTTTCCTCCAGGCATAAAAGCAAGAAACCAAAGGGAAATTTTAGTTGAAAATTTCTAATTAAACTAAAGGAATACTAAATGTGGAGTAACAAAAGTATTGAAAACACAGTCTATGCACTCCTTTGCTGCTTCAGTGGGCACGACCTTTCATTTATGATCTTTCATTCAAAAATAACGCCATCATTTTCTGTCTTGTTATTTATTTGCTATGGCCAAAGATGGCAGTAACGATAACATCAATGATGCTTTGTAACACAGGAGATCTACGCCTCCATTATGCCAGAAATTCCCACTGCCATGCTGGGATATTTGTGTTCTTCAGTGTACAGAGCCCAGCCCAGGAGGATAATAACTGCAAGTATTCTTAAAGTAGGTCTTTTTTTGCCATGGATCTCAGTGTGCTTTATGAACAATAAATCAAGGATAACCCTCTAACAGAGGGGCTAAATACAACCTCCTTTTTTTCTTTTTTTTAACATGAGCTCAACTTATTAAATGGCAAAGCCACTAAGAGAACACAGTCCCCAGGTATCCAGCTCCATGCTTTAGTTACTGTGCAATTCAGTGATACCTCATTTCTTCCTTTGCAACTTCAAAATGATTAGCTTGCAGTATTATTATTTTTTCCTCAGAGTGAACTAAACTGGGTATAAAAAATCTTCCCGGCTTAGCAATTCTAATTCAACTTTGGGGAGCAATTCACTGATCTTCAGATGAGGCAAAGTATTCATGTTTATCATAACTAAATTCAGTGTTTCAATTCATTTTGACACTTCAGTATAGCACAGAAAAGTTTTTATCCTCTTTTTTTTTTAATTATAACCTTTCAGTTACCACATACATTTTTCTACATATGTCTTCTACTGCCTTAATTTCTGCACTTTTATCAGCTTTCTTTAGGTATTAAATCACGATGCTTTCGAATATCTTTTACTTCAGCACCTTGCCTTTTGGTTATGAGAAGAAAAAAAAGAGTAGCTGCATACAGCTAGCTTAACTTGGCTTTTACAGTTATCTAGCTGATAAGATTGAGTATGAGATGTTTTGATATTTTTGTAGTTCTTCTCATTTCCTATAGCTTTTGTTCCACAACACTTTAAGTTGCAGTGAAAGCATTTCTTATTAAAAAACAGTTATTCCCGTTGATTCAGTAAAATTAAACCTCTGTCTGTTCTGCAGTTGACTCACTGATGCAACAGAAAAATCTTTCTGCTGCAAGAAGCTGTAGTTATTTTGACATCTGAATTCCCACAGACTCAGGATGTAGAAAATAGTATAGAAAAACAGTTCCTGCTAATTTATGACTTGCAGGATGTTCCTAGGTCCCTGTGTTTGTTGTCCTTCCATGACCTAAAATCGTTCCACAGATGAGCCTGAGTATTCTACTGAGGGCCTCCCTGGACAGTCAGGAAACCCACCCTTTGGGCACTTACCACAGACTGCTGCTAGAAGCGAGTTGATTTCAGGCACCAACCCAAAATGATGAAAATGAACTGATAAAGGAGGTTATACATTCAAAACTGATTATTTAAAATATGACTCCTCTGATTTCAGGATTTTTTTTAATAAGTACATGCATTTAAGTAGTGCATCATGATGTACTTTGTCTTAGGGCCTGTAAATTAACCAAACTTTTTTCCTTATGCATATATTGTATTTATATATTATAATAATTATATATATACAAGGGCTGCTCTGAAAGTAATGCCTCCTCTTTTATTATGTCGGCCCCAACCTTAGAGGCGGATGTTGGTGGGATGGCAGTAGAGGTTGAACCTCCTGCCAATATTCTGTTACATCTTGTTGCAGTGTGACAGGTGGCAGCAGAGGGGCAGTCAGACAAAATGGTGTCTGACATAGAAGTGCCTACGAAGCAAAGATGTGCTACTGAATTCATCCATGCAGAAAAAACGGCACCCACTGAAATCCATTTACGCTTGCCAGGCATTTATGGAGAGGTGTGGGTGGTACATTTCAGCAGTGGTGAGAGCAACAAAAAAGACAAGGCATGTTCTGGATGGTCCTGTACAGTTGTTGCACCACGAAATGAAGAGCATCTCTATCAGTTCATCCTTGTGAATTGGTGGATTGCAGCTGGGTAGCTGTGTGTAGAGCTGAATATCTACATTGGAAATGGTGGTGGAAACACTGGAATATCATGATATTTGCACCACGTGTTCCACAAGTGCTCACACAGGAACAGAAAGAACACTATGTAAGTTCACCAGGACCTACTGAATCAATACGATGCTGAAGATGACAGTTCCCTGGATTGCATCATTACCAGTGATGGGATGCAGTGTCACAACTATGAGCTGGAATCAAAGTGGCAGTCTGTAAAATGGTGACACATGAATTCTCCATTGAAGAAAAAAATTCAAGATGCAGCCCTCAGCAGGTAAAATGAAGTGTACTATCTTTCTATATAGGAAAGGGGTGATCCTTCTGGATTACCTGGAACCTTGATGCCGATAAAGCTGAAGGCTCAAACTTCTGGTGTCAGGCCAGAGAAGAAGAAAATCTCTCTTGCATCATGATAATGCCAGGCCCCATTCCAATTTAAGATCATGAAGAATGTTGCCACTCTTGGCTGATACCACATCTGCTATTTAGACTGGATTTGGTGCCTTCTGGCTTCCACAAAGATGGATTGTGTGGGCAACATTTTTCTAGTAATGATACCATTATAGTAGCTGTAAAACAGTGGGTCACTGTAAATGGTGCAGATTTCTGAGTGCAGCATGTAGCTCTTGTTCATAGCTGGCAAAAATGCATAGCTAGTGGCAATGACTGCTGGAAAACAGTGTTCTGTCGCTGAGTATTTGTTCTATCAAATAGTGTTATGTTGTTCTTTACATCTGTTGTAGTTTCCAAGAAAACATATAGAAGGCACTACTTTTAGAGCAGTCTATGTGTGTATGTCATTCCTTTTTCTATCCCTCCAAACTTTCAGTTAAACAAGTCAAACACTTTTTTTTGTTTAGTCCTTCCTTTAAACCACCTGCAGTTTGAGTGAAATAGGTCAGTTGATTGGAGTGTCAGAACTCTGGCAGTAGCAAGGAGTGCTTTCAGAAATGATTTTGACTTAGTATTGTATCAAATTAAATAACTGGATGTATGATACATCCTTATTCATTCCTCTGACAAAACTGAGGCTGAGCAAGAAATCCACTGAAAAGATAAATATTGTCAATTCATAGGCTGTGATAATATATTAGCTGTTTCTGGGATGGGAATAAGGTAGGTGTTAAAATGATATGAGATTCTTGATGCATTGCTTTCTGCAAAAGTTCAAGTTTGGATTTGATTTGCCCATAGAATTTTGCTCTGGGTTTGTTTTGGAAAGCCCTGGCATATGTATAGCACTGTGCATGCTATTAGAACCTAAACGTTACCTGTTTCACTTGTTCATTGCTGCAATCATCTCTGTTTGCATCTAAATTCACAAAACAAACCTGTAATAAGAAAGAAAAGAAAATAGAAGCTTAGTCACACAAGAATGGTAATAATCCTTGCAACGTCAATACCCATTCCTTTTCTACTCTTGCAACTGAATAGTAAGGCTTTTTCATAGCGCAAGAGAGGCTAGCTAGCAAGGAGAATAGCAGAGCAGACACTAAGAAAGAAAAAAGAGTTAGAAGGAAGAGCCATGGTTTTCTGTTCCGACGGTTAGCCTGTCTGATGAATGGGCAAATGTTTCCAATAAACTGTACTACAGAAGCTACACAGAGATAAAGGAAATGTTAAAAATATATTTGATCATATCAGATGAATTCATGTCTTGCTTTTCCTGTGAATTTTTTCAGCAACCTGCTGCTAAATGTTTAATAAGTGCAAACACTGGTATGCATACAAGTTGTGAATGTCTTCTACAGTTTTCATCAAATAAAGGAGGAGTGTGGGGCTTTATGGAAGCTTTTTTTTTTAACCTTGCTTCATGAGTATAAGTTTTCAGTGGTGCTAACAGGTATTACAATAGGAGACAGAACAGCTTCTTATCTGTTAGATTTATCTGTGATTCATTGGAATGCAGAGTTTTTAACTACATTCCTTCCCAAATCACCATCAGTTTCAACAACCATTTAATGGCAGGAAGACTGGTTTAAATAGCAACTGCAGATCTGAAGGTCCCTTAATTTCTGAAGGCTTTTTTTTTCTTTATGTGACTAGAAAGCCATTTTCTCTTTCAGAAAATAGAATCCCCTCCTTCAGCTTTCTTTCTAAGTTAAAAGCATGAACTCCAACATCAGGATAACCATTGCTTCTGGATGTTGCAGCTATCTCTTCAGGAGTCTGGGGAATTTTAGGCTTGTTTCAGTTTAAACTAAAGTTTGGCACAGATTCAGGGTTGAGCTAAAGCCAAAACCTGATTCCAAACAAATTGCTGATCCAGGTTTTGTGTTTTCTGAGCCGAGAGTTGTTTCCTCTCCCCCATCCTCCAATAAATATTTATTTTCTCAGCTCCATGTAAAATTCCCCTAGAAAAGTAAAATGCTCTGAATTATATTCTTTACCAATATTCTTGTGTTAAGCATCCAAGCTCTTTCTGTGTGCCTGCTTATAACCCGAAACAATGCTGATTTCGGTTTATATATGCTCATACCATATGTACAGATTATGACCATCTGCACTAACAGCTAGCACAGCAGATGGAAGGATCCAGACAGACCTCCCCTTGTGAACCAAAAGAACCCAAAACTCAGAAAGCAAGCTTTCTGCCCTTTAGAATGGTTTAATGACTTAATGCATCTTTGCGTGAACTTAAAAATGTGTTTTTCAACACCTCTTCAATTTAAAGGAAATGTATTTATCTGTCTGACATTGTCAACAGTCACAATGTACCACTTTCATCTGTGTTTTATGGCTGGCTAAGTTTTAAGAAATAACAAATGTCAAAACCATAGTGTATCAAAAAACCCTTTAGCAATACAGTGTAGTAGTTGCATAATGCCTTGAACACATTACGCAGTTACAGTTTGTTATACAGAAAAAATTTCTTACTTTCCACTAGGATTTTACATGCGGTCATTTTGTATGCAGGCAATAGGTGGTGCACATTTGCTTTGGTACACACAAAAGCTCCAGTGATACATGGTTGTATGACTGCAGGTGCATGATAGGGCTTGTACTCAGGGCACCCTTTGACAGCTGAGGGAGAGGTACTGGGAGGTGTATATCTGATTTCTACACCTCCAGAACACTCACAGCTGCGCTGAAGGCAGGGCTCTTGCTTAGGAGCTTTGCTTCAAAGGCCCAGAGAAGTCTAATTTTGCACATTAGGTGCAAAGGCTTTGTGAAAAATCTCTATTGGAGCAGTTGTGTCTGAACATACATCCTTGCCAAAGACTCTTGTAAGCTGTGCGTTGTCATTTCCTATCTAGCCATTTTATACAATCCTGTGTTATACACAAATACTTCTAACACTGATGCAGACTGTTATACTAAACGTGTGTTTGTCCCAGGCAGCCAAAAATAATCTGTTTCATGTGGTGTGGATGGCAAATAACTCACTACTGCCTCAGGAAGAAATAACAATATGTGCAGGAGTATTCATTACTTAAACTCATAATTCTGTTTATGTCATCAGGTTAATTTTTTGGAATCCAATGAAATATTATGTAATGCACATCAGTACTGAATCTGGTTTCCAAATACACTTGTCAAATTCTGTTGACGTTCATTTGTCACAGTCTTGTCAATGTCATCTCAGCGTTTTCCTGTGGTATGGATTTTGCAGGTTTAATTGTGGGTGATTTCTACACAGAAGTAGTTTCACACTAGTAAAAGGCTGAAGAACTGACTGACTTTCCCTGTTTTTTTGTTTTGTTTCTTGCTGTTAGAGATTAGCCCTGCTTTGAGCTAATGGGGGGGGGCTAGACAATTTCATCATAATTATCTGTACAGCTCCATCCTAGGAGGTTCTGCAGCACTGTTGCAGTCTGGGAAATTCGCTGTGAGTATATTTGTTCTTGGAGATGCTTGGTTAGTTATTAGACTAATCTTCAAGCACCTCTAGCTTGAAAAATAACTCCATTTTCTGCTTAGCTAATAGTTAATATATAATATACCTTCAGTCCAGTTATGTTTTCAGGGTAGAAATCGTAGTTGCTCATGTGAGAGCAATACTGTACATGACTGAGATGGACTGGGTGTGGATAGCCCAGCACCTTCCTCATGGAACTATTCAGGCATTAGAGCTAGCTTAGGGCCAGGCAGGTTATCAATGCTAACATACTGAGTCTTGGTTTTCAGAAGCTCTTCTCTTCCAGGATCGTACTGAACTGAGATATGTAGATGGTTTTTTTCCTCCTTTTTCCTATTTTAGGTGAGGATTTCTGTGACTGTTAAGGGTAAATTCTCCTGACCAACAATGTCAGGTGCTGAAATCTACTCCTGTGTAAGTGTGGAAACTGCAGAAACCTTGGCACCCGCTGTCTGCATTTTAAGAGTATTAAGAATGTTAAGAAATAACTTGTATACTAGTATTTAAGTATATAGAAAACATATAATGTATTTTCATCATTGACAGATGGCACAGTGGCCTCAAGGAATTGCTGGAAGTGAAACACTGTTCTCACACTCCAGAAGAGTTGAGTAATTTCAAGTTGCTTCTGAGTACTGATGCAAAGAGCTTAAAGACAAAAGAGCTAAAGGAAGGAAGCATGTAGTCAGTTTTGCTTTTTTTTTTTTTAACTTTGTTTCAGGCAGTATTCATCAGGGTTGGCATTACTGGTTTATTAATATTTCCTACATGAAAAAGCTCAATAATGCTAATGAAGAAACTCTCTGAGGAATTTACTAATCACTGTATCTATTCTTTTTATTTTTAAAACGGTATTTTTTCTAACTATAAACCTTGGGGTGATATCTATTTCAATTTTATGCTATTTTCACTAGCTAAGAAACTGCTGAACTACTTTTTGCTGTTTGTTTTAAGAAGTGTTAGTGCCTCCTTCGATTGTCTACGTCAATACTTGGTAGTAAGGAAACGTTCCTGTGAGACTTTTATAGCTTCAAGTGAGATTTAAACAAGCTCTAGAGTTTGTTTTTTGTTTTAATACTATTAGTAACCTAGTTTTTTTGAGATGAAAGTCTAGTCATCTTCAATCCACTTCTATGCCAAAATACTAACTCAGGGCTCATCCTACCATAACACAGTAGCTGGTGGCACAGTGTTGTAATGGCTAAAAGCTGCTGGCAGCTTTTGAAGACAAACAACTTTGAAATATGTGGTTCCTTTTCTCATATGAAGTTCTTCTAGCTTCTTGTTGAACTGAAAACCCACTACTTTGCTCCTCTCACTGGGATAAGTGCTGTCCCATGTTCCTAACTGGTACACAGAAGTCAGAGCCACAGTCTTGTTCTTTATCCTTCACCATACAGGGATATGACCAACACTTGCTTGAAGTGCTGCAGGTGTTTTTTTTTCTTTTCATGAAGTCCAAATACATATACTTCAGGTATCACACCCCTCAATAAAATGTCAATACTTATTTAAAAATAAACAAATTTAAGCTGAAGATATAAGATTTGAAAATCAGGACTGTATACAGATGGCTTTATGCAACTTTAATTCTATCTCCTTATATGCCCAGCTTTGCATAGCACAGGATCTATGCCTGAATCATTGAGCAGGAAGACTTCAAAAAGGTCCACAATTACAAAAGCAGAGAACTTCATATCTACTGTTTTCTAATATCTGAGCAGGTGACTTTGCAATTTAAAGGACTCTTCACAGTTTCTTAATTTCTAACCTGTCTTGAAATTTTCAATCAGTGGAGTACAACTGCATGAAGTACAAAAATGTGTAATGTTGCCAGGAGAAAATTCAGGTGGCCCAAACAATGTCTGCTCCCATGTACATACAGCTGGTCAGCAGCAACTCTGGTATAGCTGCCCCAGCTCACAAGCAGCCTGGATTTGGTGCCATACACTTATGCACAGGCCAAACTTCTGTGCATGTATGTGGTTTTGCAGGGAACTGTGCAGAACCTGCTATGCGCTGTGCTGTGCTGGTTGGTATAACCATGTAAATACTGTTCAGAAACTAAGCTGATGGGGCTTTACATCCCAGGTTTGTGCTACTGTTCTTCCTCCATCCTCTCTCCTGTCTCCCTTAACAGTACAAAGCCTAGTTAGATAGGCAGGGTGCCAATTCAGACAGCCCAGCAGGAGTTAGAGGAAATACTCTGAGACTGCACTGTAATGTGCCCACAAACCACATGTTTAGTTTCCTACTAACAGAAATGGGGGAAAAAAATAATTATCCTCAGGGGAGACCACAGAAGAAAAAAATTCTGAGCAGGTAGTCCCTGGGTGTGGAGGAAAAACATGGCTTAAATGCCAAAGCCTAAAGATATGTGGGACACAACTGTGTCATAAGAAAGCTGAACAAATGTGAGCCGAAGGCTGGTAGCAGTTTTGTATACAAACTCATTCTGAGAAGTGATGAGAATGCAGTCCTCAAGGGCAAAGAACTGAAACAGCGACTGTATTTCTGTAGCACAGAAGGCAGATTCAAACTGTGCTGTACTCATGCACCTCATGCTTGCCCTGGTGATGCTCAGTATTTTATTCACTTCAGAAGTTAGCATCTATTCTAGATAGTGGCCTGTCCAGAAAAGGAGAAATTAAAGGCTTGGAGTTTATTTCCACCTTGTATCTCATACCTCTGTTCTCAAGATGTTTATTGTTTCTTATATGCTATTATCTTACTGAACACTTCATCACTTTTTTTGAAGTACAAATGTGAGGGTACAGTTTGTGTGGAGGGTTGTGAAATTTTACAGTAATTATGACTGCTTTGACAGTTGTTTTTAAGAATTTAATGGAGTGTCTGAGCTCATTCATTTCTGCTCTTAGCAATAACTGTGATGTGATGGCAGTTTTGGAATACTGAGCTCTTCTCATCTTAATTTCATCTATGTAAAAGTAAAAACAAACAAACAACAACAAAAAAACAACAACAAAAACTCACAAACAAACAAAAAAAAAACAATACAGTTGGTCTAAATATGTATTAGAGCCAGGTCAATCTCCTGACTTTGGAAAGATAGTTTAAATCCCCATAATTTCCACACAGCATAGCAACCAAATACATTTCAAGTCATTGCTCACCAGAATGGAAAGTGTCTGTTCTGTAGGAAGTACAGCTGCATGTTGGGCTCCCTTTAGAGCTGAAGTCAACAAAAGCTCAAGATAAAAATATTGCTTTACTTCATTTATCTGAGTGGAAGCAAACTGTAACCCACAGGAAACAGAGAAGGATGGCAACGTATTTTGACAAGAAATTTTCAGTAATTTTTTCCTCTTTGAAAATGAACAATAACATTGGTATTTATATATATATATATTACAGTTATTACAATGGCAAAAATAACAACAAAAAGCCTTTTGCTAGCAATTCTAGCAATGCAGACATCAATTTTTAGGTTTTCTATGAAGATCATTTGTTTTGATACTTATCAAAGCACTGATCTGCAAGGCCTCCTTACATTCATTTTTGCTTCAATGAATTATTCCAGTGTAAAGCTAAATGAATGCACTTGGACCTTTCAATAATGATTAAATCCTCTCATAATTTTTGGGATCCTAGGAACTTTTTTTTATACTTAGGCTTGGTAGATCTTTCTTGAAAAGAGCCTGCTTGTGTTCTGTACATTCCCATAAAGACTTATGTGAACATTATTCCTCTTAAATTAAATTCTTGCTAGGCCTCATGCTTGCTTATTGTCTTTGCTTCTGTGCCCATTTAAATGTCAAGTATAATCTTAGAGGACTAGATAATACAAATGTGACAGCTAACAAAGCTGAGAAATCTCATTTTAAGGCCAGTCTGAATAAAACAGTGATAAATCTAAAACAATAAGCCATAATCAATACAATAATTTAGTTTTATTTAAATTAATTTTGTCTTTTTCAATTTCCCGTGCATAAAGATTTTTTGTCATGGAAAAATTACAGTTCAGTCAGACCATAGCAGGGGATATTATTTTCCATGAGGATTTGTTCCTGAGCAAAATAACAAGTATGAATGTGAGACCAGTTTGTGGGTGGCACAGAAGCCAGTCCTGCTCCTTCTTTTACTGCTTCCTTTGACCTCCTGCTCAGCAAGGCAGACTAGTGCTTCTTACTGAAATCTCAGTACAGACCGGAACAATCTGCCAGTTACAGGGCTGCTCTAGGAAGCCAAAAATAAAACTTCATAGAAGACTACTTCCAAATTTTAGAAGCTTCTAGAGAAAAGATTTCATAGAAATCACTGAAACTTCAGTTGCCAAAAATTAGTCCAGAATCAGCAAATATGTTTCAAACCAAGGGAGAATTCTCCAGCTTCCCTAGCTCAGTCTTTTGCTGTGGGCTTTGTCCCATTGTGATTCATGAATCTGTTTTCTTAATTTCTGGCTGAAGTTCTATAATCAAGGTAACATATGGTTTGCCAACATCGTTAGTCATGTCAAACTAAATCTATAAGGACTGACCTCTCTTTCTGCTGAAGGAGACTTACGTAGCATGTGTCTGCTCAGACACACTTTTATGAATTCCAGGACAGCTCTGCCCCAGCTGTTACACAGGTTATAAATAGGTAGAGCTCTGAAGCAACAAGATGACTAAAACAAGAAGCATTACATGTTCTTATCTTATGAAGTGGTGTGTAAAACAGCTGAATTTCTGATTGGCTAAGTGAGCATTGGGATTAAAAAAAAAAAAGCCTGCTTCCCTCTGTGCTAATATTTCAAATTTAGTTTTTTAGCATCTTGAGATGTAAGCTCTGATGGACGCTTTTCCTTCAGTAGAAGGTTGGTGTAACTGTGGCCATGTCTCGTTTCTCTGTGGTGCAGGCAAGTTTGAAATGACACCTATACAGTGCACTTATGGTCTCCCAGTACCACCTATATTCACAAAACATGTAGGAAGTTTTATCTTTGGGACACTTGAACACTTGACGCTTGAAATTAGATGCCATCCAGCAACTCTCAAATGGGCTTGCACTGTCTATGTTTCCTTGCAAGCTATGCTATGATTGGAAATTACAGTCTACTCTCTAGTATGCAGAATGGTAGCTTTGTGTGGCATGACAAGTGCATCAGATACTACTTTGCGTGCTGCACATGAGTAGCAAGAATAATGATGGGATAGAAGCATGGTTCCTCTTTTCCCTCTGTCAGCACTGATGGTCACACAGTCTGTCTGATCAATCCTGATCAAGGTAACCCACCCTTCAGCCTTCTATCTTCTTTTCACCTGCATCCCATATACCATCGAGGCTTGGTACTCATCTTGGGAAAAGCTGGAGCCCAGTGCTTATTTTCTGCTGATGGTGTCTGTGTGAAGACACTGGACTCCTCTGTCTCTATTTAAACCTGTAAGAGCCATCAGAAGAGGTTCTGTTGCCAAATGTGTTCCTGAAAGGAGTGGGCCTGCAGTTCTGTCTGCTTTTCCATAAGTAAGGGTTTACTTGATGCCCTCTCTTGCTCTCTGACTATTTTTAGAGGATTATTTTGTGTAAGCATCCATAAAATAAGTGTCTAAGCTACCACCATCTCAGATCCGTTGAATTTCTTTTGAAAATGAAATCATGAATCACCATGCCTACCATTCTCAGAGAATGTGCTGTTCACTCACATTAAAAAGATTCATCAAGTCAGTTGATTTGACATCTTAAATATATGCTCTCAAAACCTAAAATGCCAGTGCCTAATTGGGCTTGACTGAACTTTGAAATTTCCTTTTTTCCCCTTCTCTTTTATTTGCTTCTCCCTCAACTTGGAATTTACTCTTTCATTGCTCTCATTTATGCCTGAAATTATTACTGTTGGTAAACAGGCAACCAGAAACTGCAATTACATTTTTTTACTGTGGCTGTAATACTGGGTATCCTCTTTATTAAAAAAATAATAATAATAATAATTAAACAAAATTAACTATTTTGTCAAACTATTTTTATGCACACATTTCCTCTACTTTGGGACCATGTTTTGCCTAATCACATGTAGCTTTTGCCCCAGTTGAAATCTGATCTCTTGATTTCCAGAATCCAGTATGAAATAGCAAAGATAAAGTATCTTTTCTCACAGAGATCCTTTAAACAACTTTTAGGGAAGTTAAAATGAAGTAAGTAAATAAATAAGAGAACCATTTAGGATTTATCTTCCCCAGATACGCTGTTTAGTAAACAGAACAGGAAATCTTCTAAACTGTCTGTAATGCATGCACTTTATGCTTTACTACTTTACCTAATTTTAAGTGGGAAATGTCATTTTGCCAAATTTGACACTGATTCTTCCTAAATGCTTAGAAAATTAGATTACCAGCATTTGCACAGCATCAGTTGAAGAGAACATGAAAGGTCTCAGTTAAACATCTTCTGTTGGTATCTGGAGCAGAAGACCACAGCATCAGAACTGTCAATACCACCCCCAGTCCATGCATGTCAGGCAAAGGACCTGTACTTCTGCACTCACCCATCTGCACAAGCTCACAGTCCAGTCCGCACATCTGCAGAATTGTTATTCTGCTAAGTTAAACAGTAGCAGATAGAAAGAAAGATCTTTCTGCCCATGAGTCGGTTGGATCCTTAGCTTTATCGTTATCTATATTCTAAGCTCCGAAAACTGAGTTCTTTCTGCATAACTATATAAATGCAACTTGTATGTGTGGCTGAGGAAAAAAATACCTTTTGGTTGTTTAAGGAGTTTGTTCTAAAACAAACCAAGAATTTGCTAGCTTCAAATTTATCATGTTGGAAATGACAAAGCTGAAAATGATTCTGGGCTAACCTGTCTTCTGTTCCTAGACAAGCTTCTATTTGGAAGATACCTGCTTTTCTTAAGGGTTTTTAAAATCTGTAGTTACAGAACAACTTTATGAACAGGATGTGAGGCTCCCTGCTGTGCTCCCTGTGGCTGAAAGCATCATCCCCTAATTTGGGCTCTTATTACCGTGTGACAGAAGGAAGTTCAGAAGATCCTACAGGGATGATTGAAGCCATGGCTTTTGTAGCTCCCAGGTTATTTACAAAGAAACAAAAAGATGAGAAACCTTAGCATTTAGTTGAGGATTTGACTGGATCTTTCTGAAAAAGGAGCTAGAAACTTCAACCTGAGCAAGTTTCCTGCAACACTGTAAGGTAACTTCAGAAATACTATATCATGTAGTTCCTGATTATTCTCTGACTTATGCTGATGCTTTGAGAAAGTAAATCTCACAACAAAACAGAAATACCTGTCCCTGTTTCTCGTAGATGGTGGTGAGCTTTTCTTTATTATGCTAGGAAAAAAAAAAATGTCCTACACTAATAACATGATAAAATGGACAGTGTATGAACAGCTGTAGTGGATCACTTGTTTCACAGGGCACGTGAACATGTATTTTGTATGTATAAGCTCCTGAATTTCAAAGAATAAAACACATGGCAAAACACCTATATATAATTTAGGTGTTTTTTCCAGTAGAAGTTAAGCTTAAGGACGCTAAGCTGGGGACAACAAGAGGCATGAAGATACTCAGAAGAAATTCCAACCCTAGTATGTTGCTTGTGTCTCACTCTGTCATTGGGCATGTGTGTTTATCTGTGTTATAAACAACTGCTCATTTTAGGTACTTTAAAGGAGCTTTTCTTCTGCAGCCAGCAGCCAACTGAGCTGCAAGGGGGCGTTCAGAATAGCTGTCTGAGGGCAGATGGGCTTTGCGCTCACCCAGGCTTGCTCACAAATTTCTCAGCTGTTTAAAGACGTAACTGTGCAGTCATGCACATCCTAATGAGAAGGAAATGAGAATTATTTTAAGTAGCAGTGTGTGTAGCTTTCTTGTGCATGCAATTTCATATTGCCTACTGTTTGATCTTCCTTTAGCTTCTATGTTGTGCTCCTTTAAAACCTCTTCAAGTAGAACAGTAGGATTTGTGACTCCTACATTATAAAGCACATAAAGGAAAAGTTACTCTCCTATAATTTCTGGGAGAGAGAGATCCCAACTGATCACAACTGCCAACTGAAATTTGCTGAGTGTCAGGTAATATTCTGTAGTGTTCCTCCACTTTTGTTTATTTATCTATTTATTGTCATCATTATTATTTAGCCTCCTTTTGGATCTCTGGATCTCTGAGTGGCTTTGGAAAGCAGGCTGGGTTTTATTTCCTACCTTGCTATTGAATTGATGTGCTGTCATGGGATGGAAGAAGGCAATTAGATAATTTCCAAGTGTTTTCCTTTCCTGAGCACAGAGATAAATGTCATCTGTAAAATGATGTGTTGTAAAGATTGGTATCTCATTTTTGTAGAGTTCTGATATATTTTGCAAGAAATTAGGAAAAAAAAAAAATCACCAGTTGTTGCTTTTCATTTCAGTTATTTCAAGTTATTTTTTCTTTCATTTCTTTTTTTTTTTCTCACACTAAATATTGGTTACTTATTTTCCCTGCCACTTGCCTTTATTATTAGAGGTGCCAACAGTTATAACTAATATGCTCAACTTTGTGTTTGATTAGATACGAAATTAGGAATGGTATAAAGGATGTAGCTCTTCTTTATACACAGTATATTTTGGCCCTTTAAATAGTTAAAGAGGATTTTTAGATCAGTGTCTCCTAGGAAATGTTTGGAATAGCCTGATAGCAATTCAGAAGAAAAAAAAAAAGAAAAAAAGCATCCTGTAGAAGATAGAGCTAATTATCCATTAGCATTTGGATGTAATGCTTGTCTAATGTTAATTTCCATGCTTGCCAAAATGATTCTGTCAGAGGAACCAGCTATAAAACGTTGGAATAAAAAAAAAAATCTATTTGGAAGTACTGGACATGCAATGCAGTTGCTTGCATAAGGACATATAGTTAGAGAGGTTGTAACTCCAGAGTACAAAGAAGCTCGTGCACACTTTCAGCACTGTAAACTAAATAACACAAAAGTCTCTGTGACAGGGATGCCCCACTTATATACAGTGGTGCCTTCCTGATCTCACTAAAACAAGACCAGACTACTGCAAACCAGCAAACAATCCATTCTCACCAAAACAGGACCATGGCACACTCCCTGCTTTAGTTTGTTTGCCCAGTAGTTTCTTCTACTGTACAGTCCTTTGGATAATTAGAGGGTGACCGTTTTCCACTCTGGCTGTAAGTGGAAAAAGTCTGCATTTTCACTCAGATGGCCAAAAAAATTGTTTTACTCTCTTCATATTCTAAAATCTAAGTGCCTAAATAGACAATGATAGAACTCTACAGCTTTTACTGATGAGTAGTATTACCCATTTAGTTTATTTTGCCCTTTTCTCGAGGTTGTGTAGCACAACACAGGTGCAGGATGTAGGCTAAGTACTTTTGTTGAGGGCACACTGTGTTAGTGAAGCTGAAATGAGAGCTTGTGGGACTTTTTAATCCTGTGCCTATCAGCTTTGTACCGTGCTCAGTCTTATACCTCCCTACAAGTGAGAGGCAGCATACTTGTAACCACTGTAAACAGTCATTTCTCCTTTGGAAAATTAAACACTTTCAAGCGTCCCTAGTGATGGCATCTCTCCAGAGGCACTTCTGTGGAGTTTAATGGCCAGACCACCCATACCTGAAACGGGCTGTAGGTGTAAATTTGCATTCAGAAAGACTGTGCTGACTTGAAAGGCTTAAGCAATTCAGTAGCAGTTAAATTGAGCTAACTATGCATTGTGCCTAGCACAGTTCAAAGGCTGGGAGAAGGAGGCAGGCAGCTTTGGGAACATGGCAACAAGGTTTAAAAAAAAACCAAAAAACACAAAAACAAGAAAAAAGGTAAGCCTTTTAAAAATCTTCCTCTGCCTTTGCTTATAAGAGAAGGAAAAGTTATTGTGAACAAGCACTGAAAATTAAAGTGCCTGAGCACATCTCTGCTTGCTTTGCTTTAACCCCCATGTGCTACACTATCTTGTGCATATGGTTCAGGAGGTTTGCTTATGTTAAAGTTTGTCCCATAAACTGTAGAACTGCTATTTAATGTGCAGTCGGGATTTCCAATTGCTCCTCCTGCAAGCCCTGATGGATTGTTTCCAAAAGCATTCCCAGACTATACTGTTTTCTGTGAGTCATTCAAGTTTGCATAAATTAGGTCCTAATGTGACCTGTTTGTGTTTTCCCAGCCCAGCCACAGTTCTTTTTTAAGGTAAGCACTGAATGCTGTCAGAAAGATGTTTTGTAACTTCTCCAGCGTTTTCAGCAAGAGATATATCTTAAACTTAGTCCCAATTACTCTTCAGAAGGTGCAGATCTCAAACGACTTTGTAGATTTATGGGTCTTGGTATTTTAGAGACTATCTCTATCTTAATGGTTGGACTGCAGCAATGAATCAGCCAGAATCATCTCAACATAATTTATTGCTTCAAAACCAGCTGTGAATATTTTCTTTCCATTAAGACTTATTCCTTTGGGTTTGATGTAATTAATTGTCACTTATGACTTAAAGAAAATATGCCAGTAAATATTTATGCCTCATGCCCCATCTGCTTTCTCTTGTGCTCTGTATGCTCAATATTTAACAAATTTCTACGTGCCTCACACTGCAGTTCATGTTACAGGGAGCCTATGGTTGTTGCAACAGTAGCAAGCAGTTATAGGTGTTCACTCTGAAGGCAGCACAACAATCCTAGTTCTTGAGAAATCAGATCATGGAGGCAGTGATAAAATGACAGTATGAGATGCTAAACGGGATATAGCAGCAATACTGCATATGATTCTTCCAATATTTGGCAACCCTACTTATAGCTTTGTCAGTTAGGTTAAGCATCTTAGATTGAGGCTAGGTATCTGATTCTCTTAAATACAGACAGGACACTTCTGCTTTATGGGAGTGTCGCAAAGGGGCAGGAGAGAAGACGGGAGATCCAGGAATATGATAAAGGAGAACCAAAGTCTAAATCTACAGAGAAAAGAGAAGAAAGTCTATTGTGAATCTTCCCCACTCAAATTCTTATACAGCAACCAAAAGCTTCCATATAATGTGTATATGTGATGTTGAAAATGTGAAAGTGCAACATATTCAGGCATATTTCATTTCTGCCTGAATATTAGCTCATATATGAACACAACCACTTCTACGACTAATAGGTATAAGACCAAAAGGAGAAATGTATTTTGCAGAGCATACAAATAATCCCTTCCACTGAGACATCACTCTGCCTGCACAGGGCTCCATAAGGTGGAGAATAATTGAAAAGAGGTGTTCTTGTTTCTCTGTGAGTTAGAGAGGGGCTCTCTGGAAGGTGCTAGTCCTTACCACAGTGCCATGAACACCCACATGTGTCTAAGAAAGGGCCGAGACTCAACAACACTATTTAGCCTGCAGATGTTGATTCCTATTCTTTGTCAGGATATAATTAAGGTATTGTCAGACTGAATAGGAAGATGAAACTTAAAACTAAAAATATCTCTAGTAATTATAGCTTAGATCTGAAACTCAGTGGCTGAATTTTGATTTCTGAAAGAGACAATGTTGTTATGGAAGATACTTGAGTAACTGGTGAGTGAAAGGTATAATAAATGCTGTTGTAATTCCCTGTCCATAAGACAAATTGCTGAGGGTGTACATGCAAGCCAAAGTAAGTATCTTGGTATGTAGATTTGTCTATGTAGAGAAGTAGGTCTTTGCTAGTTTTATTAAGAAATGTTCATCTTCATTCAAACAAGATTAAAAACAAAACTGTTTTCAATTATGTATGGTCACTATTCCCAAAATCATATTCAAAGATTTTCTTGAATTATGCCTGAAAGCATACATATGGTTTTGATTTAAAAATAAACAAAAAGTCTCCTTTGGGTTTCAAAGATGCATTTCCATACTTGGCTTGCTGATGAATACCAAACATGAGAAGACACGTCCTTTCTAAACTCCTGTATGCCTAGATCTCGATCCTTCAGTAAGGCATTTAATTCTCCTCTGGAAACTGTGGAGAATATCCGGAGACAGAGGCCATGATCAAGGGATCTGTGCCTCAAGTGCAAAGATTTTCACACCCTGACTTAGTAACAGCATTACTGAAGTTACCTTGAGGTTATTCCAATATCAAAAAAGTTGATGTAAAATATAAATAGGTATATTTTTACCTAAACTTCTGAAGATGCATAATGTCAAATCTTTAAAAAGACTTGTGTGAAATAAAAGGATAGAAAATACTAATCACTGAAAAATGCACTTCTTTTTTTTTTTTTTTTATAAGAGCTGTTTCCTGGATGTTTTTGTTCTATCGCTTCAGTGAGTACTGGCATTTGCCTGACAACACAGTGAGATGATTCAAGGAAGAACTGGCTAGAAAATCTAATTTCTTAATTTTGCAATTCCTTTTCTATGTCACTTGACTTAATACATATTTACACAAACACAAAGGCAGTAAAAAAGATGAAGGGGCTAGGAAAAGAGGTAAACCATAAAAGCCTTGATTCAACCAGCTCAAATTAGTGTATAATGGCAACTTTAACCCCCCTGCCCCCCCCCCCCCCCCCCCGAATCTGTTTAAAAGCTTGATAGCTGAACTGCTATAATATTCACAATGCCTAAGCATCTGCTTAGGATGGCCAAGCTATGCAGTATCAAGGTGAACAGTCAGTTCTGAAAACCCAGCTTTTAAGTCTGCTTCCTTTTTCACCAAGGCAACAGTTTTGCCACCCTTGACTAAAATAGTCATTGCTTCCTTTCCTTGAGATGCTAATGCCTGTATCCTAGACTAAGTGTGTTCTTCTGTACTCAACTAACCTGTTAACAACTCTGTGATCCAGTTATTCCTCCACCTGTGCTGCTAATGGATTAAGGTTCTTCTATTGCCCATTATTGTCTCCACCATCACTGCTTTCCTAGTCATATCATCTTCCCCTCTCTGCTGTGCTACCACCAGCAATTGTGAGATGGCTTGCAGTACCAGTGCATGTGGCAGAGGCTCAGGCAGAAGACCCAATACCTAAATAAGAGTGTCTTTTGGCAGCACTGAATTTGACCTAAATTCATTCTGCTGTCCTTTGCCTCTCCTGCTACTCTGGCCATGTGTTCCTGGTGCTACCTTGGGGTGGACCTAACCAATATACCTCTGTGTGTATGTATATGCATTATATACATACTTGAATGGAGCATTCTGGTGTGAACGTTTAGTGTAACAGTGTAGGATAAGAAGAAAAAGTTGAAAAAGGTAAGAAAAGTTGCTGTATTTTCTTGGAGAAGCAGTTTTCAAGTGTAGTTTCTTGTAGGCTGCCAGGAAGCAGGAAGGTCTACTTACTGCAAAGGCATTGAAAAGAAAAATGACAAATCTTAAAATCTCTTAAGAAGAATGATAAATGATTTTTCTGTGAGCAATACTAAGGCTCTGTGCTTTAGTAGAGTCTGATATTGCATATTAGGAAAAATTTCTTCTAAAGAGGTTAGGTGCTGTAATGGGCTGTCCAAGGAGGTGTTCAAGAAATGTTTAGTGGGGAAATACTGGTGATAAGTGGATGGTTGGACTAGATGATCTTGGAGGCCTTTTCCAACCTTGGTAATTCTATGATACTGGAAGATGAAACAGAAATCATCTAAGGAGAAATTTCAGTTTGCTAACATATACTAGCCTAAACAAATCAACTACTTTGAGCATTGGTAAATAAATATTTTAGCTAGGTGGAAGGAAATAAGGAACAAGCTACCTATTGGGTTTTTCTTTTTATATAAGGCTTATTTACCAGTAGGTCCAAAGCAGAGAATATTTGATATAGGTCCAATGAGAAAGATAGTTTGGAACAATGGAATGGGCAAAGGCATGAAAGCTTATTTGATGGGGTCTCACTGTGAAATAACAAAAAAGTCTCATTGCAAATATTTTAATCACATTTGTCAGCTTATGAATGACTGTGTCTTATAAATCCATGAGCTTTATTCTATTTGACAGATTTGACTAAGTTCTCAGTTTAAACAAACGAAACAAGACTTATGTAATTAAACTACATTGAAAATTTATCTAATTATGAAAATAGTGCAAAACTATGTACTTAATTTGCAGCAGTAAATTGTTGCAAAGCAGTATCATTGTTAATCATAATTTAATTCAATGTTTGCTAATTACTCATTCCCTTAGGATGAAAAAAATGAGATGGTAGAGTGTTCTACTACATACCCTCATAGCACTAGTGTAGAAGTTCTTTATAGGAGTGTAAGTTTTCAAGTAGGCAGCATAGCAATATCTAATAGGATCACCTGAAGTATGGAGGATAGCATGCTTCAACTCCAGGACATTTAAAATAGATCTGTTATGACCTTTAATAAGAAAATCACACTACAATCTAGCATTCACCTTCATTATCTCTCACCAGGCCTACAGTTCAAGCTCACAGATACCTCCTTCAGCTGACCCTTCCTGATTAGCCTCTCTGGAAGTTCCTCATTCTATTTCCTAAGTGTAAACATTTGGACAAGTTTGTTCCTACACATCTACTGAAAGTAGAAAAAGATTAGGGCAAGATAGTCTTTCAAACTCTGTTCATGTTATACTCAAAATACACATAACACGTTTAATAGGTAACATACCATGGAGCTGGCATAAAGACAGAGAACAGACATCACATTTAGTTGTTATTTCTTCCTATGATTTCTGTTGTTCATCTTTGCAGACATCCACAACCACTGGATTAAATATGGACATGACAGTATTTCTTCTAGTATGACAAACTACCAGAGCTTGATGTAATGAAAAAATGTACCACATGAACATTTCTATTTTCAGAGCCCAGAAAAAGATGTCCAACAAATATGAAATATTATTACTCTCACACAATTTATTATTTTCATATCATAATATATAGCTTGGAATTTAATGGACTATTACATGCACTCAAATGCTCATTCTTCTTTACAAATCTCTCTATGGAAAAGGAGTCTGTTATAGATGAGTTAAGTGTTTAATGTTTTAATAAATCAACATTAGTACAATTGGTGAGCATGTGTAGGACAGGCACGAGTCTGTTATTACTTGTACTAAATGTGCTAATCTGTAATGGGAGATGATGAACACAACATTTATGAAATCAATGTTCATATAGTCTTGTTGCATTTGTAGTCATAGTGAGATTAGACATAACTACACCTAAACTCTTCCAAAGGAAAACTGAGCATTATAGCTAAATGTATTACTAGTTATCTTGAAGAAAAGTGTCCATTAGCAATGTAGTACAATTTAGATTTCTTTTTTCATTCTGCAAAACTAATGACAACTTTAAAACATCTCTGGCACTGCTGGCAATGGCCATTTATAAAATCCTCATGAAAGAGAAGAATGTATTTTCTGTTAATGGCAGTCTGGTTTGCTGGCTATTGGAGAAGCTAGGGAAAGCACTCCATGTTCACGTCCTTCTTTGTTCCTGCAGTCTCCACTCATGTAACAACAGACACTGGAAAGGACTCAGAATGAAATGCTGAGTGGAATGCTGAACTAATGCTTAATCCTCACACAGTGGTTGTGTCCCTTGTTCCCTAGTTTGCTTGAGCACTGTGCCCACCCAAATACACCACTGGCACACCTGAGATGGGAAGAGCAATTCTAGAGAAAAGCAAAAACTGTGCTTACAGTCAAGTCTACATATTAAGTTTGATGATATATGTGAAAGTTTCTTAGTGTACTGCATTAGTTGTGTAACATTTTAGGCACTTAAATTAAAATTCTGTCCTGTACTGCCACTCAGAATAAATTAAACAGGAACATGAACAAATCTTCAGTTCTGCTCATAACACTTAGAGTAATTATTTAACAGTAACACCTCTTTTGGTGTGAACAGGGATGCTCCAAAATAACATTTAACTACTTCACTTCTAAATGAATTCTCTCTATGCACGATGTTTCAGTTTTACTTTAAAATTGTAGATTCTACTTCTGCCTTGTGAACGCAAAGTTCAGTATAATCACTATTTCAGCACAATCTTTTTTTCTACTGTAGTAATATTAGCAATAATTACAGAATGAACTAGGTACTAAAATCTCGCTCTGAAAATTGCAGAACATTGTGTAAACGTGCATGTAGAGTAGGCACTGTGTTCACAAAGCTGCACAGGGAAATCTGGCTGTTTTCTGAGCATGCTGTGCAAGGAGTGAGCAGGTAATAGGAGAAGATAACATGGCAGATCTTGTCTTAAAGCGTATCCTGGTTATCCTCTCAAATAAGAAAAGGCTCTGTCAGAATGAAATACAGAGTAGTAAAACCAAGAGACTGGTAAATTCCTTTTGCATTAAAAGCAGTCCTGATTACCTGCCTGATTATCTTGTTCTGGTCATGAATATATTCAGGGTACTGCTCAAATCATAGCTTTCCAGCTGTTACTGAACCCAGTTGTATACTTCCTAATTTTGTGACATCTCTCTTTGGGAGATTACATGCAGAAGAACAGAAAACTGCACTCTGTCTGATTCTGGAAGTTTTAGAAATCAGTAAACGCTACTGATTTCTAAAACATTGCTCATTGATATTGTAGTGTTTTAAGCCAATGGGTGGCTCAGCACCACACCAATGTTTGCTCACTCCACTCCTTATCAGTGTAATGAGGGAGAGAATAAAAAAAAAAAACAAGATAGAACTTATGGGTTGAGATAAAACTATTTACTAAGATAGAGAAGAGGAAAGTAAAAATAGTTATGACTTTATCTATGTATATAAACATATGCAACAAATGATGCACAAGTAATTGCTCACCATCCCCTGACCAATGCCCAGCTAGCTCCCTGAGTACCTGAAGAGAGTGAGAGATGAACTCTCACCTCCTTCAAAACTCCTTCCACTTGATGTCATACAGTATGGAATATCACTTTGGCCAGCTTAAGTCAGCTGTCCTAATTCCATTCCTTTCCAGCTCCTTGGGCCCTTCACTACAAAAGGCGTTGGCTTAGCAGGCAGCTATGAACATTGGTGTGGTATCAACTTCATTTTTCTCCTAGAATCAAAACACAACATCACACGAGACACTATGAAGTAAACAATTCCATCTCAGCTGAAACTAAGACAAATATCTCGTTCCTTGTTTCGCCCAGCATCATCCAAAGCAGAGACACAGGAATTGGCTCAGTTTCTCACCTTGTACGTTACGTGGTTGCTTACCTTACCATTACACACTACTTAAGTTGTACGTTTTTATCCCTGTATCTTTTGGGAACTCATAGTCCAATGAGCAGCATGACGTTTAGCCCTCTCACCTTTTTAATACTATTCCTGAAATCTCTAAAAAAACATTTTCTAAGTAATTCTTTCAGGTAATGTTCTGCTCTCCCGAGTCCTTTCTTGAATAAAACACTATTAAAGTCACAGCAATGCAATGTCATTCAGCTTCATAAAGATGGTGTGCAAAGAAACACAACTCTTTGTTTTTCCAAATACAAGCTTAACCAAAAGCTGTTCTTAATTTAATTGCATTATAAACCATAATACATGGAGATTTAAATTTTATTTCAAATGCAAAATTATTTGAGTTCTTTAGCAGCTTCTCCTCATCAAATATGGAAAGTTTTCTCCTTAATTGTATCTCTATGTCTTCAAGAACACTCAGCAGCCTTTTAAGCATCTGTTCCTCCCAGCCTTTCCATTAAGTTACAATTTGCAATGGTTTACTCTTTAGCTTATTTTTCTCTGTTTTTAGTTGCTGACTACAAAGCATAATGAAAATACGGGGAAACCTCTGAAGCAATCTTTATTAATGTATTTTGTATAGAAATCTGTATGTGTTTTTTGCTTTGGATATTTGCTTTTAGCCGAAAGCTGGAAATCACAGAAACTATCAATACACTGGCATAATTTTTGGAGTCGGTTAGTCACTGACTTCTTTTAACATGTATGCTAGACTCCCCCACACCCTGCTCAAATAGCTCTCAATGGACATTTCTCCAGTGGATGTTACAGTGTGTACTTACTGAGGCACAGTTGCTTTCTGACTTGTCTTCCAGAAAGCCAATTTGGCATGGTGTCCTCTGATTCTGCAGCCAGTAGTCTGTTGATTCTAGCAGGCTATTACTGCAGAGGATCTGTTAAAATAGTTAAAAATGGTTAAAATTATTTAAAATTTACTCAGTCCTACTGTGCCTGAACTCCATTGCTGGCTCTCAACAAAAATCTTGCCTAAACATATTTTTGGGAGGCAAGACTTGGTATTCCCATTCTCTTTAGACTTACACAGTTAATGTACCTGGGATTCAAGTGACATATATCTCCTAAAGTATTAGACAATTTTCTCTAAGAACTAAAAGTCCTTGAAAGAGGTGCCTTAGATAACCCCAACAAATAAAACATTGTTACTGGAAAATAGTGCTAGGAGTTTTGTTCTATGTTAAAGTGATAAACACAGACTTTGGGAAAACTAATCATCCATTTATATCATGGTATATAAACTTGCAGCCTTTATGATTTACTGTGTCTATCTGTCTAAAATAGATCTGTACAATTCATTCTGCTAGCAACCTCATTTCTGAGACTGCCTAGGCTCTTTCTTCTTAAAAATATTTTTCTGCTTTATGAGAAGCTAAAGCACTTGAAACTTTCTGTGAAGAATACTGAGCTCAGTCAGTACCCTTAGATCTAGGTTTTTTCATAGAGAAAGTTCAGTCTCTCTGTGTTGACTTAGTCTTATAGCACATGCCACAAGCTTTGCTTGAAGAAAAATAAAGTTAGACTAGAGATATCTGCAGATTATAAAGAGGCAAAGTCAGTTTTGCAAGGCTGATAGTTCAGATCAAAGTAAACTCCTTGCTGCCCCTGTACTAACTATGCACAGTTTTCAGGTGCGTCAAATTGCCTTTTTAATAAACAAACAGACCTCCAATATGCTATTGAAATATATCTGTAGAAAGCTGCACTCAGAAAGGACTGTCTTTTTGAGCATGGCATCAAATTTCTTTGAAATACCAGTAAGTCTGGAAGTGACTCGTGGACCTCGGCTGACTGTGCCCAGACATAACCAGGAACTGTGCAGCAACACAGCCAGAGTCTGACTGTACAATTTTTTGGGACTAAAGAGACGTATCATTAAACAGGCAGACTTGTACTTTATTACATTTATAGGGTCACTGTAGAAAGATCCATGACAAGCAAAAGATACAGATGACAACACTGAGAATCACTTGTTCCTGTTTGCCCTTTCATTGAGAGAGTGGAGGCTAGACCAATTTATCCTAATTTCCATCAGGGATGAAAGTGGAACTGAAAGGCACAGATGGTCCAGGGGTTGAATTCCTAGGCTGACAAGACTGTTAAAACTGAAAAGTTGTTTCTTTCCATGCATTCATTTTCTGTTTAATGGAGTACAAAGGACAAATAGTTGAGGATGGTGAAGCGTGAGAAGGGGAGTTTTTCACATGGACAACTTGAGGAATCTTCTTAGCCAACAGAAATGTATGCTGACCTCCTGGAGGGGCTGTGCTTTCTGACTGTACAAAAAGCCTATCAGCCTAGCTGATGCATCTCTTCTCTAAATTCAGCTTAAAGCGTGTATTTCAGGTAATGGGACGTTCTGAAGCAAAAGAGAATGGGTCTGTCTGGATAAATTAATCCATAGGCTGACTATTTTTTTATTATTTTATTTTTATTTCCCATCCTTCATAATGCTTCCATGAAAAAGAGAAACTCTTATTATTTTTGAAACAACTAATTAGCATCAAGAAATAATAGCAGCAATAGCAATGATACTCATAGAACAATTTATATGGCTTATAATTCCTGGCAAAAATGTTAAGAAGCATGTTTGTGAAATGGATTTATATTTTCTTTGAACTGGCAACTGTGGAAAAAGGCTGCACTATAGCTTTTAGACTTTTACTTTATTACTATTTCAAAATACACCTTTGTTGTCCTACCTGGAAAAAAAAAAATATCTATCCGCAGTATTTTTAATTATCTTACTGCATAATTTGCATTGACATTTCTGTCCTACTTCAGGAACACTTACTTTCTAAGCCTAGATCAATTCCTTATGAAGTGAGAAGAACATATCAGGCCTCTTCATTTCTCAGGCAAGATGAATGAGTGTGAAAGCTGATCTGGCCAGCTAGCACAATTTTCTAATACTCAGGAGCAATCCAGAAGTAAGCTTATTACCACACAGAGACCAACATTCTAATTTTTAACTTCTTGTCAGAAAGTCATATAGTTAATACTGCACTCCCTGTAGGATGGATGACAAGGAATACTAGAGCCCATACATTTGGGCTTGTTTCAGCACCTTCCTTCAGTGTCCTCTACAAAGATTTTGCACCTTTATGATTATTTATTTATTTATTTTCCTGCAAAAGGGTAGGTTGACATGCAAAATCTAGTCCCCGCTACAAGATTTCTTCTGAAAACAAATTTAGGGTTGACAAAATATGGAAAAACTACTGTGCCCACAGACTTTATTCTGAGAAAGACTTGTGACTGCTTCACATCTACACCAGTTTCTTCTTGGGGACTGCTAGCTAATCTTGTTTACTAGTTCAATGACTCTGAACTCAATATATCTTATAGCATACTGTCATAGTATGAATAGATGTATGTCACCATAACTGATTCTGAGTCTTGATGGGAAAAACAGCATATATCATATAGTAGAGAAACAATTTCCTTCTAGCTTTATAAACTTTAAGTTTTTTATTTTATTTTATTTTATTTTATTTTTTAAATAAAGAAATGCTACCGAAACATTATAAACTGGTTGGTAAAATATTGCATCACATATTTTTTCCAAAAATATTAATACCATCTTTAGAAATCTTATGAAGAAAAAGAATTCCATCATATACCTATACCTACATACACATATATATCTGATCTCAGATTTCATCTGATTCTAGATCATCTCCTCCTCCAGGACTAAAGTTCTAATGTCCTCTTAGACATGATTTGAGTACATAGGGAATAGTCCTCTTTAACTGAAATAGCTTTCTTAGTAATAAATTTTGTCTTATTTCCTTAAAAAATCTTAGTGAACTTGTCTTTAGTCTTAACAGCTTCAGATCTTTCTTTCCCAAATCTCTAACAGTTTCTGAGAAATTGGAATCGGCAGAAATTATTACACAGAAACAAGCTTCAGAAAAACTTGCTACTCCTTTTTCTCAAAGCACTTGGTGTGTTCAACCAATATTTCTCTACAGAACTGCTAGGTTATAGCAGATGTATATCGTAGGTGATTAATTCATGAAATGAGATGGGCATTCCAAATTTCACCTAGTTTTCTTCCTGTGGATGTTAAATCACCATTGGCACATCTATCTTCCATTCAGGAAGGAAATACTGGTAATGCGCTATCAGAAGTAATAACTCTCCGGAACAAATATTTCAGGTCAGGTCTCTGCTGTCAAGCTTGAGGGTTACTTATTAATTTCAAGGCTTTTCAATGCATTTAATTTTTGTATGGAACTTTTCATAATATACTGTAAGGCAAGGGTAGAGATTATTACATGGAAGCTATGGCATTATGTGATTTTTAGTAACCTTGAAGAGATGAGCAGAATGGTGTTCTCCCTAGCCTATATTCTGCTTTCATATGTGCACAAGCACTGCTGGATACACACCTGAAAATGCAGTCAGAAATGTGAAGAAGGGCGCAATGGCATTTTTACTACCGAAGGTCTGAGAAGACCATATTCAGCAATTAGAATTTGAAGGAGATAGGCGAGAAAAGCAAAATAGGATAAACTCCAGCCCATGCAAGAGGATGTGGGGGAGGTCAGCAATCTAACAAATACAAGTAGGCCCAAAGTCATCTGGAATGCCTCTGGAAGTTTCTCAGAAAAGACAGCACTGTGAGAAAGGGAGGCGTGCGGAAGCATATGGGTGGGGACTTCTTGCTCTGATCTTACACACATCTGAATGGTGTTCTGAGGACAGAAGGTGACATTTGACTAAGCAATGGCTGGGATGAGATGTACATTTGGGATGAATTTAATGCAGATCACTGTAAGTTTATGCATTCCAGTTATGCAATAAGTCCATAAATTGAATCCATGTGAACTTTTGGACATGCTTCTTTGGTAGTAGACAGCAATATTATCATGGTCTAAGGCAAACGAGTATAGGCAAAATGAGTTTAATACTTCTAAGATCCGACTACTGTATGACAATTCTACTTACTGACTGTGTTTATGTAAAATGGGAGTATGCAAATGTGTTTAAACTTGCATGAATATTCACGCTTTTAAGATGTACACTGAAGTCCTTATACTACAGTAATTTATGACTGCAGTGGTGAACTGTGTATAAGCTTGAGTGAACTTGCCTAATCTATTGGGTAACTAATGAAATTCAGTGTGAGCAGTTATCCCTCAGAGATATAACTGTTCCCATACCTTCTGATTGCCATTTTTGCAATTAGGTCCTTTTCAAACTATACTCTGTAACAAAGATAAGAAACCTAAACTTGTACTGCTCCAGTGGTTGTTTACCATCTTTTATACAGCCTGCACTTCTAATATAAATGGCATGACTTAAGAAAATTTTCTCCTCACATCTTGTAGTTTTCTTCACTGTCACCTGGTTGAGACAAGTTCTAGGCTAATTCAAACTGGCATACATGGGATTTGCTGAATTCAGTGAGGTTGCTTCTGATTTGCAGTGGTACAACTGAAAGCAGAACTTTATTCAGTGACCACACTTATGCTTAACTTATGCATGCACTATACTGCTGTATGTTTGGTTCAGAGCAGGATCACTGCACTCAGAAAATAATTCAGGATGAATTTGCATCATGCACGAAACGTGGAATCAGCACTAATTCGTGGTTCTAAAAAAAAAGTTTTCCACTCTCATCTAGAGACACAGCCGTCAGCATTACTCAGTGTGTTGTGAATCAATGAACTAAAATCAGCCTCTAGCAATGTGTAGATTAGAAAAGTCACTCTTTCCCAGAGGAAAATACTGGATACAAGTTTAGCGTAACAGCTTCCTGCTCCCTAATTTAGATCATAAGACATTAAAATACACTAAATATCTCTAGCTGTGACAACATTAAATAGGCTCTACTCCACAAATGAAACATCTGCGTCTTCATGGCTGATCGTCTTAATTGCTTTGGTTAATTACTACTCATCAAAAAAGATATGAAAGTGGGACATACAGAATCAGATGAACTATCATGGGGCACATCTTCTGCATTTGTTCAGATTGGTCTTTGTGGTAAAAGACCACATCTCATATGGTTCCTGACAGGAGCCATTCTCATTCATACCAAGTGAAAATACTCAAACCTGCAAGTGAACCATTTAAACTGTTCCCTTGCAGCAGGAACTCACAGTTTCACTCCAACACCAATTACATAACTAACTTTAAAAACTACTGTAACTAATGTAGGATAAAAGAAAAGATAACGGCTTACTTCAGTTATTCTGCATCCTTTTCCTCTCTCTCTCTCTCTCACACACACACACAAAAAGAACAGTAGCACACACTGTGACAAAGCTGCAAAGAAGCCCAAAATATCCTGCTGTTTGTCAGAAGTACTGACAGAGGTGAATCACTTTTTCTACCGTGTCTAACATCATAAAATTGACTCGTATTACAATGAAAAGTTCAAATGTAAGGGATCAGACAGATGAAGCAGCTCTAAATCAAAAGCTAAAAGTAGGTCCGTAGGAGTGATGCTTCTGAAGGTGACCATGCTGAGAACATTCATAAACTCAGTGGTGACACTTTTTAGTGCTGTGCCACTGTCCTTCAGTCTTACATAAAACAGTCAACTCAGATTAAAGAAATGTAAGATGTTCAGCAACATTACGAATTTTATGCCCATTTCTACAGATTCCAATTACAGTCAGCAGCATTTTTTTTTTAAATCATATATTTTTTTGAAAATAAGCAAACTCTTTGAACAAATAAAATATTACTGTTTTGTCTTTTGCTTTTCTGGCATGAGTAAGAGATGCCCAACTCCAGCACACAAATTAGTCTATTGAGGTTATTTAATTTCAGTGATTTTATATTTATTTTAATCTCAGTAGACAGCCAACACTCAACCCCCAGAGTCACGGTGTGGTTTTCAGAAGGAAGGGAAAGGATAATAAATCTTTATCTTCATCATGTTTATCTGTTTATTTACATATTTACATTGTTATTTATTTTGGAAATAAAAACACAAAAGAAAAGCATTACAATTAGCAGTGAAGGAAGAAAAAAATAGAATTATGGGAAAACTGAATTAACTGTGAAGCTTTATAATATTTTGTGGTAAACAGATGCTTTCTTACCAGCTCTAGAATAATGCCTATGGGAAATAGTCGAACTCAGATGGTTACTGCAAATTGAGAGATGAAAGATGGCCTGTTCTCTGCAATAGGTAATGGCCTTTTCTTGGACTGCACTGCCACAATCTGGCCCTGAGAGTGGATGAAGGCATCCAGAGACTTCCCTCGTGTATTCTCAGTTGTACTACCTAAATTAATAAACTACTGTCAGTCATACCTGACTAATCCTAAATGCATACAGAAACATACAGGCACTGCTTCCTTTCCTCTCCCATGCTCTAAAGTAAATAACTCATATAACTCATATAACTCATAATTCATTTTGAGGCAATAAAAGCAGCAACAGTCAAATCTGTACTACTTCCTTGGTTGCTGAAATCCTCTACTAAGATATTAGGGAAGGCAGAAAAGCTCTGTTACGTGAAGGACCCTGTATCATATAGACCTCAGAGAATCTAAGCTCTGGACCCTCAGGCTGGGTCCCTGAAACTTGCAAGCTATCAGAGAGCAGTCCTGAATTTATTTGTCCTCTTTATGATTTTTATACTTTGCCAGATAATGAGAAAAATGAGAAATACTTAAAGGAAATGTACCTCCCACACACATATATTTTGTAGCCAGACAAGTATAGACCATGCACACAAAATTGCAATATACCATTACAGTGTCCAGAATTTATTTTTCTGTATCAATCCTTTTCCTCTTTAGGCACCAGTTAAACACTGTGTTCCTCAATAAAAGTAAAAGCTAGAAAGCAAAGCTATAACCCAGGATATATATGCTTTTGAAAATAAAATAAACTTGGAAGTTACCTTTTTACATGCTGTGACAGTGCTTCCCAAACTGCTTCCCGAACTATCTGTGCCGTTGCCTTGGTGCTCTGGGACTTCTTGCATCAGTGGAGATTCAAAGTTGCTGAAGAACAAAAAACATACAAAAGAAACCTCCAAAAATCTTTCCAGTGACTCAGTTACATATATAACTCAAATTATACAAAAAAAAATACAGTTAATTAAAGCGAAGTAAGTAGTTTACAAGTTTTCTATAGCCTCATTAGTGACATTAAAATTCTATTTATGACCTTAATTTTTACTTTTGGAAGACTCTCTTGAACTACATTACATGAAAATGACCAATGCCTTTTGAAGACTAGAGGGCAGCACATAGCTGCCTTTAATCCCGTTTGCCTGTTTTGAATGGTACTGTAAAACATGGCACTAACTTATTTTCATAAACAAGCAGCTTGAAAGAGCAAGTAGAATATTGGCTACATTCATTCAGCTTGGTAGACATTACAAAAAGAAGCATATGCTGCAGTTTATACTCAGTTTTACCTGCCTGGATAGAAGTAGTTACAGGTAGTGATTAAAATGTAAGAAAACACAATAGAAGTGGTTGAATTATGTAATCCAGGGCGAATAGATTGCTATATGGTAGGCACAGAGCAAAGGTAAGTCATGCATAAAGTCTGTTTTGTGAGTCAGCTGTACACAGCACATCCCTGTTTCCTTTGGGATTGCCTTGATGTGATAGACATAACCATTACAATAAGCTCTCACAGCCAAATGATTTGCATTCACAACCGGTACCACCCCTCACACTTCACTTTTGGAATAGATCTGGCCAATCTTGCAAGATCTCCATCCATACAATAATGGAATTGCCACAACCTTAGTGGAATTTCTCTCTCCAGAGATAATGTGATAGCTATTAAAGATCTCACAGTGCTAGAAGTCTCTTTCCCCCAAAATTTACTAGGAAAAGTGTATTCAGCGCCATAAAGTTCTGCTTTCCAAACTGAGCCTCTAGGGTGCTTTTAATTAACTTCTGACTATCTATGAGAGGATACAGAACACTTGCAGACAGACCCTACCAGGCAACCAGGTTACCTGGTTATTACTTAATGGTTACCAGGTATTACCTAACTAATAATCTCTCATTGGTACTAACAGGATAACAGATCATGCACAATTACCTAGTTTGCTCAAATAAAAACTAAAATAAATTTTCCTAAGTCATCTTTGCTGAAGCTTAAGCCAGTGTGCCAGGAGGCTACATTCAGCTTTTTACCAAAATCCACAGTCAAACATCAACAAGGCTGCCTTACTCTCAAAGATTCACAAACATGCATTTTACTTGAGACTGTTTAGGACCAGATACGGATCTTCTTACTCCTTAAGTAATTAGCCTTTTCAACAAGGATATTGGCAAGATATGAAGTGCTATTCTATAGTTATTCCAGTTATTAAAAAACATCAACAACCCAAAATCAAAAATGTTCTAGAATTAGGACTGTGAATGAAAAATACAAAAATTAGTACTTACTAATATTGCTAATTAATTCATGAAGATTCATGAATTGCATGGGAGAATGGAATACACATGTATAAATGAGATCAGAATGTTAACTGACTTTACTTGAAAAGTGCATTATCCCATAACACGCTCTAAGACACTGTGGGTGGCACTCGGTGTGGGTGGTACTTGGGATAAGGTAGGTGGCAGTTACAGGGGTGGTTCTGGGCGGTGCTTAACGGGTCACGGGTTCACAGAGTGGTGGCGTGTCACAGTATATAAGCAGCTGTTGTGCAGCCATAAATTGGCACTTGAGCTACACCCTAAGAGTGTCTCGTGTCCCTGTGCTGGATGGGGTGCAGACAGTAGGGGCACTGATGTGGTGTTGTTGACCGGGCAGGGCTGCGAGGAGGTTAGCAACAGACACCAGAGTTATTGTATCTAGAAGTGGGAGTCCTGACTGTTTACAAGATACTTCTCTGTTGCTCAGATTATGTAGATAATTTATCTGGCATTTGAAAAAGCAATCTAGCACTTCATAAGCCTTACCATCCATTAGAAGGAGGGACATTAAACATACAAAATCGTTATGGTTTTATATCTTAATCAAAAATAAGAACCTGATATTCAAGGGTCAAATACTGCATATGTGAAGTACCCTCCTTCACAACTCCACAGTCAGACTAGCTGCAGTCTTTGTACTCTGCCCAGTACTCCCAGCAGAAGCTGTCACTGCCTCTTTTTATAAGAGGCATCCCTCATGCAATCTAATAGTAAATTACAAATCAAGTCTGAACTGCAGGTTGAAGAACAAGACTCATTGTTTTCTCCTGCTCTTCAATGAGAGAAAGACTGAGTGGCTTTGCTACTGCTTTGCCCTGCAGGGACTTGGCATGCTGACAATGAATGTTGGCTTTCCATCACGCTGTGTGCAGATAACTGAACTCACAGTGCCAGAAGTGTCACTGAGTCTAAAAGCAAAAAAGATGGCAGCGTGGCCACTATCTGAGAGCCCTTTTGGACCTTAATTAAACAGTACAGATAGAATAGTACATTAAAGCACAGCTGGAAAATAGTTAAGGAGTCATGTTCTGGAGTACTGACAAATTGTGCTGTCTCTGGATCATGCTCTAGTAAGGAGTAATGCATTACATCTTCCATATAGCAGTAAAGCAGACTTCCCAATCATGTGGAAAGCAAACAGAACTGTAGTATCTTAAAATCTGTGTCCTTTCCAAAATACTACTTTATATTTGCAAATATGGCAAAGTTTATTAAAGATATGTGATAAGTAAAATAAATGTAGAATGCCATTACCTAGTTCTAGATGAGGCATCATCTCAGACTTAAGTTCTGACAGGAAAGAGTAACTGCCTTTGAAATTACTGAAATCTGGTAAACCCAAAATCTCGTCAGCTATCCCAGTCCTGGGAAATATATTTCATGAGGAACTGACTGATCAGTGCACAGGTAAAACCAGCAACTCTGTATCCCAGGACAAGGGGCATCACAGTCAGGAGTAACTGTAGCACTTTCATAGCTTTTTTAAATTTTATTTATTTATATATATATATTTTAAGTGTGTGTGTGTGTGTAAATGTTCAAGCACTTTCCTGTGCTGTAACTGCAGAGGTAAATCTTTATTCTTGTGCTGCGTTGCAGTTCAAATCTAAGGTTGTGCTGGTGCTATGAATTCTAGGCTCTGTTTGCAAAGCTGTTCACACAGTCAGGGTTCACAGACCGAAATAATTTTAACAGAGAAATGCAAAATGATGAGTTATATTTGGGAATAGTCTTAGACTAAGCACACTCATCAGCCTCTGTTGATAGTTAAATGAACACCTTCTGGGTATCATGTGAAGCAAACATGCAGCAGTACATACTAATTGATGTAAAAGAGCATATAGCTGAGTTCCTTCAGTTTGGCCATCCAGTGTCATACACTTACATCTTGCATAACCATATAGCATAATGGATTGTGTCATGAGCCTTTCATTCAACACAGAACTCAGGTTTGGCTTTCCAACACCTCTATTTCAATTATTTCAGCAGTCAATTTGATCAAAGTTTCTTTTGCTCTTTCTTTATCCAATAGGCTCCTCTCTAAGATTTAATTTTCAACATGCATGGAATTTAATTCTTAAGAGATTCTCCTCAGACCACTCAGTCTCTAGTAAAGTAAAATAAACGCAATTTTCATCAGCCCCCCAGAGAAAAACTATTCTCTTTGAGAAACTGCCTGCTCTCATTAGTTTCTCAACAGCAGGAAGCTGAAAGAAACTGCTGTAGAGATGTTGTCACGTCATCATCAAATGATAACTCTTCATTCACACACTATACTCATTACTTCAGCACACCAGGAGTTTACACAAAGCACAAGTCTTCCAAGGCATCTGGCACAGGTAAGAACCTTTTCACTACAAGATAAAGCAAGCTATTGAAAGCTTCAGGTCTTAATTTTCACCTTTGCTAGACTTGGTGGAAAATGCTCATCTGACTTAGACATCCCCATCGTCCCCATTGGATGTAAAACTATTGTGGAAGGCCACAGACTTAATAACAAATCTGTCAAAGGATGGCTCATCTTGGGACTTCAGTCAGTACAGTGTTTAGTAGAGGGTGCAAGTGTGTAATATCTCCTAAAGTGTTCTGCATCCTCTGAAAGAATGATTTCTCCTTTGGTGGCAGATATCCTGATCTACAATTTCCAGTCTGAAACTGGGAACCTGGACCAGTGGCTCAGTGTTGAGAAGTATGCAATTTTCAGTGTATCTCCATTAATAGAAGAGTTTCCAGAGTCACTTATTTGCCACCAGACGCTGTTTTATCGATATCAGAACCGTGATTGACACTTTTTCCTACAAAGCTAAATGCTCTCACTAAGGATGCAAACAAATTTCTCATATATCAGAAGCCTGCAGCAAATTGCTGAGATTTATGGCAGCAACAGTAATAAAAATCCATCCTTTGTTATTGACCAAAATGCAAAACAAATGCTTCTATTTTCCTACATTGAATAATTCAAGAATACTAACCTCAATGACTCAATACGTAATAAAAAAAAGCCCCACAGATGCTTCTAAAAATAATTACCTTTTTTGCAGATGTGGCAGATGGTGCTACATCACCAAGAAGAGGTAAATTAAAGAATTCCCCAGGTTATCACTGAAGAAAAATAATCTTGTGAAATAATATCAGAAACTTCACTTTTGTACAATCTTGAACAAGCATAACCTGCTTAAAGAAACCTTGCTGCTCAGTAATTGTTTCTAAGGAGCAAGTTCAATAAACAGTGAGTGACCGTTACATATTTTTTAACAGCTTTGAGCTTTTCGTTGAGATCTTTCATCTCAGCGTTTTGAACACACAAAACATACAGATCCATGGAAAAGATTATGCTGTAAAGTAAGCAAACTGAAGACTTTGAGGTTTCTCGGTGCCATTAACAGTAAGCTAACGTTGACTACATTTCTAATGCTTTGCTAAGGTTTGTACTGAATGCCACTAACACCACAAACTGTATTTCAAAATAGAACTATGACACAAGCAAGAGCTGGGCAAAATTCTTCAGCATATTCTTGATTTTGCATTCACAAAGACACCCAAAAGCAACTCAAAAACAGGGAGGCAGCTAGCTTAATCCAGACCCTAAGCAAACAGCTTTTTGGAAAGGCATGCAGCATTCAAGCAGCATCTCTTCACTTCAAAGCCCAAAGCCTTTTGAAGTAGGCACAGTAGTCACGCTCTTCCTTATGCTGCCTTTCATGTTTTACAGTTTTAAAAATTACCTTTACATGTAAATAGGTCAAGAGTCAGTAGCAGTAAAGTCTTTAGATGTAACACTGTCAAAGTTACTATTTTAATCCACAGAATTGGTTTTGATTCAGTCTGGACCATGTGTATACTTCAATCAGAGCACAGATGGTTAGTCAAACAGATGCTCTATAAATACCTCAAACAAATGTCTTTCTGATTTTTTTTATGCATTTGGAACCCATGCGCAGAATATAATCACTGGCAATACCAGGGCCTGATCATTTATAGACTTTTTTTGGTCTCCATTGGCTGTTACTGACTTCAGTGGGAACTTAAAAACAGTGACACCTCAGTATTGGACAGGAGTGTCCGATGTGTAACCAGGTTGCTAGTAAAACTGGTGCACTAAAAAGGAGTAGAACATTAAGTCTTTACATTCAGATTGCTCATTTGATCATGTGTACTGGGTACTCTTGATTTACATTCCATTTTTATCAGTGCATTTTTATAGCTGCAAAAAACAAACAAACAAACAAACAAAAAATAGATCTTTTGCTATGTGCTAATGAAAAGTACAGAGAAAAAACTGCCCATATTATGGTACACCACACAATAAAAAAGCCTTTATCTTCCATGTTTACACAGCCCTGATTGCCCTTTTTTTCTGTTCCAAACAATAACAAAAAAGCAAACAAATCTTGGAGCCTCTGCAAGCATTAGCAATGCCTAGACTTCTTATGTGTTATGTGTTAAAAATATTACAAAAGAAAAGTTTTATGGAAAAATAAATGTGAAAAAAGTCGCACAATTTACTGAGTAATACTCTTCCTTGATTTGCTTTATTTACTGATTGAATTATTTATGGAAAAATAGCAACATTTTATCCACTGCTTTACATTCTTTATCATACTAAAGTTCAAGCAAGGTACAGATAGAAGAGCTGACAATCAGGAGCTGAATGGCAGGTCAGTGCATTTTATTTTTAATTTTTGTTATAGTCCAACTATATTTCAGTAGTTTTCTGACAGAGAGCCAACCCATAGGAACTTTATTGGTAAGCATCCTGCCTTTCTCCTCCTGGATTTTGGACTTTAGGGCAAAAAAAAAGAAAAAAAAGAAAAAAAGGGCAATTCCTGGTGGAATTGTAGAAGAATGACTACTTGCAAGGGTAACTTTCTAGAAAAGACAGGCTTGGTTCTTGGTTAGAAGAATCTTCATGAAAAGTACAAGAGGAACAGTGAGATCTCTTCTTGTGAGAGTGCACGAGTTTAATGAAGAAAAACACTTAGAATGACATGTAAGTTGCAGTTTTGGTAGCCGTCTTTTTTGAAGAGTTCCTAATTTGGAGGACTTTTAGAAGAGATCAACAGTTAGGCAAGACTGGATGAGGAAAAGGCTGCCTGAACACAGGGAAGATCAGGGAGCAGATGCTTAAATTCACATAGGCTGAAATATCACCAGAGACTGCTTTTCTAACCTAGAATCAAGGAGACCATAGCCAGCACTGGAGTGCCATTAGGTGGGAAACTAAGGCACAGCTGGGAGTTTGACTGCAGGAGAGATAAGAAATCTCATTAAAGATGCTGCAAACTGTTTTGTTTGTATGTACCTAAGTGAAGTGGGCAGTACTGATCAAGAAGATGATTTCAGAAACATAAAGACTGAACCCAATATATCCAGATACAGCTATTGCAGAAACAACAGAAAAAGACAGTTTGATTTCAGATAAATCTTTCAAAACACTGCCTAGGTTATAATGGTGTTCATGAAAGCAATATGTTTTTACCTTAACTAATGGCTCCTGAACAGTAAAACAACAGTCTAAAAATAAGTGCCTTCATCTCAGATGGTCTCAGAAAATTCTCATTCTCTTCAATACAGTATTGTTTCTATGATCACCTGCAGCTCTATTCATAAACTACCTACTTATAATGGCAGGGTACATTCTGAAGTTATTTTAACACTGAAGAATACATTCTGTTATTGCTTATTCAAAACAACATATTTTTACATAATTTACATGTTTGAAACATTCCTGAACAATTCTGATTTCCTACTAATATCCAATGGAACACAAATCTTCTCAATTTTGATGCCAGGTTAATATGTCAACCAACAGCAATTTCTGAAAAATTACAGAAAATAAGGTCTCAAAATAAATGCTTGAAAAGTGTGATTCCTTTTTAAACACACTAACATTATCAGTGTAGTGAATAAAGTGGAGCTGCCACCCTAATTATCTTGGCTTCTAATAATACAAAACATGCTTTTATATAACTCTATCAAGATCTTACAAACATTGCCTTTGCTTTATTTTCTTTTCCCATGGACAATACTGCGTTTAGTGGGATTGAATGGTAGACATACAGGCAACGTTCTCTATTTTCTTGTAGCTTACACTATCATAAAGAAAGTGTAAGATTTCTGTCCAGGAAACTATGATCATTTATCATTGTTTGTGGTTTTGTTGACCAGATAAATCCTCCTTCTTTCTATGCCCTAAACCTATGGCCTTTCTAACTACATAAGGAACACAGGACATTATCTCTGAGAGTCTAACAATGAATCAGATCACTGAGATATGAATTTGAATTTATCTATTTCTTTTTCACTGTGGTACAATATGTATAAAATGCAGAGCTTCTTCAGTCATTACTTTGCAATGACCTTCAGAATAACTATGAAATTCTTGTGATAACTGGGCCTGAAACATTTGACTTGTTCTTGCTGGGATGCCCAGGGTTCAGCAGGGCTACCTACCCTGCTGACAGCTCAGGATGGGCTCTCAGATAAACTTATCGCTACCTGCAGTGTCATTAAGTGGCAACCTGCTAAATGAGTATTCTTATATTTACACATAAGGCATGGATATAGACCAGATTATGGGTAGGCATGAGTTTTCAGTTATCTGCTAAGAAATCAAGAGATTTGGTTGCAGAGAATCCGAGAGAAGGCATTTCTCTTTGATACTACTTGCTCTTCTTTATGTGTAGTACTTGAAGATAGGAGGAGAACAGTATCTGTCCTGTCACAGTGATCGTAATTTAGATACAGACAAGTTCACCTGTACCATAGTCTAAGGAATGATCTTTAGTGAAGCTGACCAAATAATTGAGTCGTACATGATGAATGTGTCTGCATCACAATTGTTATCTTGTCCAGGCTTCTTAAAATAAATAAACAAACAAACAAATAAATAAATAAATGGGATAAATAAATTCTTGCATTTTGTAATGCACTCCAAAGTGCTGAATGATTGTAACTCACAATACAAATTAAACTGAAGGTGTTTCTGGCCAGAAGTGCGCTGCTGTTTCAGCAGAGCCCAGCAGCAGGCATGCTCTCCCTACGAGCTTCACTAAGAGCAGATGTGGACTCTTGACACGTGTCTTTGGGTGGGTTTAGAGCTAACTCCTTTCACCACTGCACCCTTTTTGCTTTTTATTAAAAGGAACAAAAAAGGAGGTATGCAAATAAATCCAGCTTTTACAAAATAACTGTTGTTTATTTGAGTGGGGGGGGATGTCACTGTAATCAGTTCAGCTGGAAAAGGATTTAGTATAATATACAGGCCATGTTCTGCGTATCCAAAGTAAACTTGGTCTTTCTTTTTTTTCCTCCTGTAAATTGGATTTGGATTGCTATATGTATTATTTCCTTATGCTCGGCCTCTTGGTGTTTTTTTTTTGTTTGTTTGTTTGTTTTTCAGCAGTTATTCAGTTATTTTTCTATGTATGACATGCTCAAAGACATGCCTTCTGACTAAGAAAATCATCTGTTGTACTCAGCGAACACACGTTTGCTTATGAATTAATTTTACTTGTATGAAATGAAAATCTGCTACTGATTGCAGTTCCCGAAGATGTATCTCTGTGTAGTACTCAGATGTCTGTTCTGTAACAGTATCGATTTCCACAATCTTAGAAATATGGCTGCACTTTAAAAAGCATCAAGACTTGGCACTTGGTAACTACACCAACATTTAAATGATATCCTGAAAATCACTGAGACAATTGAGATGATGTGGCCATTGGATTTCATTGAATGCGTGGCATACATTACACACAGGATTAAATTTATTGGCAGGTACAATGTGCAGCCAAGATCATGTGAGCATTTAACTAAACCGTTCAATAGCCATGCTATTCTATTTTGTTCCCTTCTAGTTAAGGGGAGGGTCTCTTTCCAGAATTAGTGTGAGGACTATGGGTTTTTCATTTCAACATCACAGCATGCAAGTATTTTCCTATTATAAATAAATGAGCTGTCCATTTTTACTGGATGTCTGCAGTGATAATACATGTCCTTCTCTGAGAGAGAAGAAATTGCTTTGCAATATAGAATAACAAGCAGTTTTGTTTGACTGTTATGCTGCTGATTTGATATTTTCCCTTTTCAAACTGAAATTGCATAGATAACCTTAAATGAATCTAGGGAAACAGGATACGGACCTCATTTAAACACAGTTCCATAAACTAAAACACCATTTATTTATTTTTTCCTTTGAAACTGTGGGAAGTCACAGCTCCAGGGCTGAGGCACATTTGTAAGTATGCAATCTCACAGAGATAACATGAGGACCCCTTAAGTTTTTCCTTGCTGAAAGCAAGTGCAAGTCCTGTACACTCACTGAAGAAAAACTACGAGGGCTGCTCCAAAAGTAATTCCTCCTATTTTATTATGTTGGTCCATGATGGCAGCAGAGGTTGAACCTTCTTACCATTATTATTGTATTTTGCTGCTGTGTGACAGATGACAGCAGAGGGGCAGCCTGACAGAATGGCATCTGACATGGAAGTGAGTATGAAGGTGTGGGACTGTTTTCCTCCATGCAAAAAAAGTTTCACCCACTGACATTCTGCTGAATATCTTTGGAGACCAAACAGTGGATGCAAGCGAGGTGGTGGGTGGCACATTTCATCACTGGTTACAGCAGCAGTGGGTCAACTCCACTGGTGCAGATTTTTACAAGTGCAGTATGCAGACTCATGTTCATTGCTGGTGAAAATGCTTAGGTAATGATGGTGACTATGTTCAAAAATAGTAATTTTTTTAGCTGAGAATTTGCTCTATCAAATAGTGCTATTGTGCTCTTCGTATCTGTTGCAGTTTCCATGGAAATAAATAGGAGGCACTACTTTCGGAGCAAGCTATGTACGAGAGCAAGTGACTTAGGATTACTGCTCAGAGCAGTACTGCAGCCCCCCCTGGGCTGCTGAATGCAGTTCCTTCTACAACTGTTCTGTCATCTGGCTGAACTGTTACGCTCAAGCTTTCTGGATTTATGTAAGCCATACATACTGCACTGCTACTTCATTAAGAAAATTAACCTCACTGAAGAAAGAAGAAAAAACAAAAACCTGAAGATTTAACTGGCTACTCAGTTGCAGTTACAAATTCTATACAATATCCACCACATGGTTGGCTATGGAGTTTTTGGGAAAGCAGTAAACAGTTTTGCAATTCTAGGAAGCCTAAATTCTCCGCAGCTTTCTTTTTAAGGGGTTTTAAGTGTAACACAAAGATGCCTTATTTTAGTGAATTCCAATTTGTCAGCAATTCACATACTAAACCAGAACGTCTCCCAGTAATGAAGGACCCCTGTAATACTTGGAAGCTGGTTATTGCTGACAGCTCAGAGACAGAGCACAGAGCGCAGAACCCTGCTTTAAGATGAACTGGTTAGAGTTATACAGGACTTGATGACCAGTTCTGAATTTCACTAGCTGGGAAATACTGCAGCATCAGGTTCTGTGTTAGATTTATTTATTTCTTTTTTAATATTTTCCGTTAGCGATAGATTAAATTTAATTGAGATCTAGAAAGGCATTTCTCTTTGGTAGAAGTCAATCAGAATTTATTAGGAATACAATAAATTGCAATGCCAAAAGCAAGAGAAAACATAGCTTTGATAAAAAAATGCTGACTATCCATTATGTGTCATCGGTATTGGCAGCAGCCAGATACTAATAATCAGCTAAGTCTTGAAGTGAAGAAATTAATGAGGGAAACTAAAGAGACAAATGAAAATAATCCAAGGTTGACAGGACTATTCAAAATCCTAAAAAAGAAAGTTTAAAATTTATACAGGGCACCAAATAAATACCAGCAATCATAATATCATCCTGTGTGCACCGAATTTGCGCTATTTGTTAAGAGAAAAACAACACCCACTCTGAATTTTTCCTATCTGAAGCTGGGAGAAGGGCAGGTGTACCGTATATGCAATTTGAAGGACTATTTAGTGCACTGATAAAGAGGAGGTTAAAAAATTCCACCCCTAAGTTCCTGATTCTAAGCTCCCCATACATGCGGGAGTTTCGATGCCATTGCTCCTGCAGGTGTTGGGCAGGCACATAGGTGGGGGAATACACCGGCTCCTGGGGAGTGCAGCCCAGTGTCCTGATCAGGGAAAGAAAGGGAGCTGCCACTGCAGTAAGCTGGTAACTAATGCTATCATTCTGTTGTGTACAGCATTTTAACTCAATTCCCTTCTGTGAGAAAGCTCAAACTACTTTGCCACCTCTGGGTGTGTGTTCAAAACATGCAGTTTGAACACTCAGTTCAAATTTATTGCTTGTGTTCCCGATCCTTCATTCTGAAGCCGTATCCCCACTGTCAGATAATAAAATACTGGCTCTGAGAGGCAGCTGCAGCACTCCAGAACGAGCTTAGATAAATGTTTAATACAGAATACTGTTAACTCGAGGGACCCTTGCCAGCATCCTTGTGATCTCAGACCACTGTCCTCACCTGAGTCAGCTCCCAGCCTCTCCTCTCAGCCTGCTCTGGCTCTGCAGCGCCCCTGGCACACGAGGCACTCTGTTCTCTCAGTGTGTGACTTACTGTCCTCACTTCTGCCTGCTAAGGTGCCATTAATGGTTTAAAATACTGCTCTTTAGTGAGTGCTCTAATTTTTGATGTTCATATGCTCAAGTAGATGAGGAATGACAGCTGCATCAGGTAGTGATTTGAAATGGGTTTTAGTGCTGGGGTTTATTATCCACAGTGCAGATAAAGGCTCCCACTGGTCTAATTTTGACTCACTCCTACTATGGGCTTGGCTTAATAAATGGCATTTAACCAGAAAGAATAAAGTAATTAACCTGGGGCTGAGGAAAAAGATGGCAAAAGCTTGCTAACCTGGTAAGCCATCATCATTAGAGGAAAGAGCTCACAACCTAAACCACACACAAAATGAACAGCACAAGAACAAAAGACAGACATCTATAAAACTGACACTAATGTTCTGCAAGTGTTCTCCTCCTTTCCCTCACAGCCCCACACCTCAAGAGATCAGATTTCTCATCCACAGACTTAAATATGTGGACACTTTCAGTCCCTTCTGCTTTTACCCGAACTTTTTGACCTCACTGAAGAAAATGTCCCTCCTGAGAAATGTCTCTCTGACAATGTAGGTTAGCCAGGTTAATGAACTGACTAAAGTACTCCCCCATGAAAACAGAATGCAGCATGTCACATCAAAAATTCCCACCACTGATTGGAAACTGCGAATACAAGGTGATGCAGTAAGAAGATGGCGAACCTCCAAAATGAGCATCAGATACATTTTCTGGCCACTCAAATCAAAACATCTGGAAAATTCATATGTTAAGTTGCAAATGAAAAGCACAGCCATCAAATATTAAATTTGTGACACTAGCTACTGCTCTAATGCATGCAGTTATTGTGATAATAATAACACTTCTGGTATTACACTCTTGTTTAGAGGATTTTTACCTTTGCCCTCTTTTATTTAAAGAAGATTTTTAATATATCTCTTCCTCCACTATTCACAGAGGCGGAAATGTGGAGAATGGCTCCCCAAGCTATGCAGTCCAAGCAACCACCACCGACCACCCCAAGTGCCTCAGTCCTTCCTTACTTCTTTTCACTCATCACTGACAATGGTTCAAAATTAATTCCTAGTACTGATCCCTGTTGGTTTATATCCTGTTCAGGTTTTGTTGTTGTTTGTTTGTTTTTAAATTCCTTAATGATTCTTTCAAAGAAACTGTTAGACCTAGCTTAATTCCTTTGCTGTTTAACTTTGCAATTTTGTCTCCTTATAAGATTAAAAGAATTTTTTACAGTTATTCCTAAATGCATCCTTTCCCATTTTAGTACAAAGCCGACAAATCTGTTCTCTCTCCTATACAAAACCCGGGCTGCTTTGCTGAACTACAGGAACAGTTGTCAGCTGAAGTCTGGGCCATCAGTGCTACTGTGCAAGTTGCCAACCAAATGAGTGAGGGCCACACGCCTACTGACTGTAAGAAACCTCTGGTACAGTGGCAGCTCTTGGATCTTTTCTTAGCTTTGAATATTTTAACTTATCTCTTTGCACCTGCGATCAGGTCTAGCATACTGATCAAATCTGAAAAGTGCTTGGCTTCCAACAGGGACCTATAAAATCAGAAATGGTTGCTTTTCTTAGCCATTCTCAGCACTCTGTGTGCTTAAGTCTGCAATACCAGGCATTACTAGCATGTAGCAAAGATACTTCATTCTATGTTGGTGATACAAAACTTTCTGTACTACATGGAGAGTGTATAAGAAATAACAGCCATACTTTGACTTGTCTTTTCACCGTTTAAAGTATAAAGTCTGCTATTTCTCACCTGTGGTGTGTGGGAATTCATTTTAAGTCTTTTGAATTACTGTTCAGTCCAGTATTGCTTCTAAGCTGCATTGCTGTTTCTGATTCTCAGTTGAAGAACACTTCCTATACTTCCTTTTCTTTGCAATTCTCACAGAAAAACATGAGTTGGAAGTCTGTGCTAGTCCAGAAGACAAGTGCCTGAAGACTCAAATTTCTTTGTCAGCTAATACGGCTTTTAGATATACAGGCTTGCCCAAAAATTGTGTATGTCCATAGGATTAGTTTCAGAAGCTTGAGCAGAGAAACTGCAGTGTTACCAAACTGGAGTGATGGCACCTTCTTAGGCTACTGTGCAATAGCATTCCAGATAGTCAGTGGTTTATACAAGGCACAGAAGCAGAGCAGTTCGCGGCTTATATGTAAATAATCCAAGTATTTTAACTCCTGCTGTTCTTCTAAAGAAGCAAAACGCAAGCTGGTAGATTTAAGGGCTTAATGCAGTTTTGTTGCTTTATCACAACAACAACAACAATCTTTATGGTCTGCGGTTCCAGGTTCTTAACTGTGATGTCAAAAATGTATTTGAGCTGCTTGAAGGAAAACTGACAGCTACCAGTTCTGCGCAGTCCCATGCAGCTGTTCATCTGATCCCCAGGGTAAGCATCCACCCCAAGAGCTACTGTTGGAAAGTAATTTAGCTGTGAATGCCCAAAGGCATCCGCCTTGCTCTGCTGTGCTCCACAGCAGCTGCAGGCATCAAGATACAGTTGTACGTCTGTGCCTTCAGGTATGAATGCCAAAGCAAGGGAAGGTATAGAACAGGAATTAATACACACTCCAACTTTATACTGGACTCAAGGAGTGATCACAGTGTGTGATTCAGCAAGAAAGGCAGAGCTTAGGCCCTTCATTAGGAAGATGAGTGTACGATTAAGATCAGCAGCAGAGTAGTCACAGAAACAAACCAATGTCCAAAGGGATTCTGCAGGGAAGAAGTGAAAAACTACTTATTCCATAACAGTTCAGTAGTGAAGGCTTTTTTCCTTTGGTAGGATCTATACAGCTACCTCCCAAAAACCAATGTTTGCTGTTTGTGCTTCTTGACAGCTGCTATAATTAGTTTCCCATTAAAGTAACTCAGACATTTCAGAAGAGGTAGGTGGAATATGATGAGCTAAAGGTGTATGAAGAGAAATGATCTGTCCTAAAGCTTCCCAGCATGCTTTTTTTCTCACCAAAGTCTTCCTGGACTGAATGAATGATCACTGCTCCAGTCCACTTTCACAGAAAGAAATTATAAAGCTTACATATTTCAGCAGATAGAGGGTTACCTTGATTAACAAATAACAAGCAGCTGTCAACACACCAGCTGCAGGAGATAAAAGGAATGAAGAAGAGGCCCACAGTTGCAGAGAAGGCTGACTTAAGAAGCAGGAGGAAAATTATGGCTTGGTAAGAAAGACGTCTGCAAGCTGACTCTGGGACTTGCTACAGAAATAGAGGGTGTTTGCCAGGTAAGAGCTGACCATCTGGCAGAGCTCTAGAGTAGGTCTGGTTTCTCAAGGTGTTCTGTGCAGTGGTAAAAAGCTTAGCAACAGTTGCATGGGGTCAGAAGATAGATGGTTGTATCACTGTGAGGAGACAAGTGTTCAACAACGAAAGCAAGACCACAAGCATAGAAAGCAGCATGCTTTCTGACTCAGTATCTTACTCTCTTTTTGCAGTATGCCTTATCCTTACCCAGATTATTAGCATCAATGTTGTGTTTTACAATTTTTCTTTTGTATTGGATAAAGGATGGCAGATCAGACTGCATTTAAGGACAAAGATCTTCAGTCTGAGGCTCCTTGACTTTGGCTTTCAAAAAAACACTATAGTTTGTAAAATCATCATGGTATTCAGTGTATGGAAGTTGCACAGAGGAACTATTAGCCATGAGTTAAAAATATATGCTCTCCTAACTTCATCCTGAAATGTTAAGGGTGAGAGCTATTCCTAGGCCAGGCAATTCAGACTCGAGTACAACAGCATTATTAAGCTTTGGTTTGTGAATAACTGTTGATCTGAAAACCAATTAAGTTACCTCTCCTCCAGATGTTGCTTTAAAGGTTTTATTCTTCTTGTAAAAGCAATTTCTCATACAAGCAATTATCACTCATATAAATGCGTGCCACCGATCCCTGCTGAATATTCAGGCAGCTCAGTATTGTTCACCACCTTCCTCTTTAAGATGGCGTTTTCTCCAAACTTTTTCCTAATATTGTTTGCTCTCTCTCTTCGGAGAGAGCAACCCAAACAAACCCGAGTACAACCATTTGCAGCATATACTTTTTATCTCTAGCACAGCCTGTAGTACAAGGTGGTACAATTTCTATGCTACTTGTACCCGCCAGCTATCATCACAATGAACGTAGCCGTGATTGTCGGAGATAACGCCTAACTGCACCGCGCACCTCCAGCAGGCTGCTCCTCTCTGAGCATCGATTTCTTTCTTGTAGGAAGTTTTGCGCGGATCAGTTTTGCGTAAGTGCTATGAAGGCGGTTCGGTGGAGCTCGGGCAGCGGCAGCACAGCGACCGCGGGGTCCTCCGCCACCGAGAGCATCAGATTCACGAGGGGACGTACGCGCACAGAAGCACACTTATCCCGAAAGTATTTTATTAAGCACAGATCAACTCACCGCCAGAGCAGGAAAATCGGCCGTTATAGGAAAAGAAAGGACCGAATCCTCGTTTTTCTCACTTTAATCTCTGCTATCCGCGCGGCAGCGAGGCATGGCGGCTGCGCACCTCCAGGCGGGTCCCGGCGCGGCCACGGCCCCTCGCAGCCCAGCGCCGCCCGTGGGAGAGGCGCCGCCCGGCTCGGCACCGCGCGACCCTTCCGCCCCCCGCCCGGTACCGCGGTGGAACAGCGCTGCCGCTCCTTCGCCGCCTCCCGTGCGGGGTAAGGGACTCCGGGAACGCCTCAGCGGGCGGCACCCGCGGCCGTTACTCACCGGGCAGGCGGCGGGGACCGGCGGGCGCACAGCTCCGCTCCGCTCCTCACCGCGCCGCCCGCAGCCGTTACGCAGCGGGGCGGCGGCGGTGCGCGGGGAGGGGCGGAGAGCGGGGCCCTACCTGGGCGGTGGGCGGCCGGCCATGGCGAGACCGCGGCGGCGGCGGCGGGACCCTCGGCTCCGGCGGAGTCGGGGCGGCGGGAGCGCGGCCCCGGCGCTCTGCGGCGCCCGGCAGCCCGGCCCTCCGCCTCACTCCTCCCCTGCCCGCCCCGCCGCTCCCCCCCGCCCTCACACCTCCCTCGGGTTGCGGTGGCTGCGCTCCCCCGGGCGGCGCCTCGGGAGGCGAGCGCCGTCGCCGGGGCTTTCCCCACCTGCGAAGCGCCGGGTGGCGGCGGGCGGCCGGGCGGAACATGGCCGGGGCTGCGGGCGGCCGGTCCCGCTGGCTCCGTCCCGGGTCGTGCGGGGCTCGCGGTTCCCCGCTCCGCCGGTGCCGTGCGGCCGGGACCGGCCGCCTGCTGCTGGCTCCCCGCGCTCCGCCGTGCGTCGTGCTGCCCCAGCTCCGCTCCCATGTGATTCACGTGGCGGCTGCTGCCCGTCTGCGTCTGAGCCGTGACGCTCGAGAATTTAGAGAGGGAGCCTGCTCGGGTCGCTACGTCGCAGCCCGGCTTTGCCCTCTTTCAGGCTGGTTCATTTAGTTCTACTGGCGGAGCTGTGTTTTTTTTTTTTTCTTCCCTCTGAGACGGTGCTGAATGTTTTGCGCCTCAGCTTTGTCGTGTCTGTGCGCCCACGTCTGGGAACCCGTGCCGTACAACTATTAGAACTGGCATAAAATCGTCATAAAATTCTGAAGGGGTGAAGATTAACAGCATCGGAGCCCCAGCGAGGCGAGGTGCAGACACAGCGTGTGCTGGGTTCGCAGGAGACCTTCACTCAGGGCTTGTAAATATCCAGACACTGCCAAAAGCTCAGCTGATGTCCAGTGAGCCCAGCTCCTCAGTCATCACTGCCCTCAGAGATGTGCTGAGTAAATTCAGAGACTGAGAAGCAGGGCAGGAGGTGACAGTAGCCAAAGACACACTTTGGCGGTGATTTTTTTCCCTGTACAGTAGAGACTCAGTGTTTCTGTCCTTTAAATGCTTTGTTCCCATATCCTGTCTACACCTTGCTATTCCCTTTAGTTGCTGGAAGTCACGAAGCTTATTGAGATCTAGAAGGGGCATGCAGAGGGAATAATTTTATATATTACATCAGGTTTTGTTCTCTGTTCAAGTTTACACAGCGTGAATCAAACTTTGCAGCCGCGGGCTTGGTGTCATCTAACTCCTCCAGAGCCGCTGTTTTTCATCCTTCAGAAAGGCTACTAGAAGAGTTTGTTGTCATTGCCTTTTGCTTAACCCAGAAAAGAAAGTTCATGTTAATTTTTAAGCACCTTTTAAGACTGTGCTGAGAATGTGGATTATCCCTGCTGTTGTAGCAGTCGATCTGCCAACTCATTGGGTGACAAATGAGGATGGCAGAAATGATAGCTACATTGTGGTAGCCAAGGGCAAATAGGAATCAAAGCTTTGGATATGTGCTGGCTTTTAAGTGGAGAGTGGAGAAGCTGAGAAAACTGAGCCAGTGGAGTCTCTTAGGGGAGCACTTGAAGGAAGCATGGTGGCCTGCTGCCAGACCTTCTGGCAGCCCAGAGACCCAAGGAATCTTTCTGGGCTCCGAGTGAATGAATTGGAAGTCCTGAAATCCAGAGGCAAGCAAATCAGAGACGTTACCTGCTGAAACAAGAGTCCTGCTCACTCCTGAAACTGGATGACATGTTACCTGTGAGCATGCCAATATGCTCACTGTGCTCAGTGTATAACCATCAGCTCCTCAGAAACAGCCCTTGCAGCACTGTGCTACCTTTCTCACTCTCCACGTGCTCTTGCACCTCTTCTTTCTAGAAACAGGCTTGAATGCTCTTTTCTCCTCCTTGGCTGTCACCACACATACCCCATGATTTGGGGTAATTTAAACTCCCTGGTCTGTTGCACCTCTTGATGCGGTTGACTTTGTCTGCCTTCAGTTCTCTTCTAATAGGAATGATTTTCCTACCCAGGCAGTGCCTAAAATTTTCTATCAGCTTCCATTTGATCAGTTACTTTAATTTCATCCATCTTCTCTAAATCACTTGTACATGACTATGCATCAGATCTGTGTTTTTGTATTTTAAGTGTCCTATTTTCTCTTCCTTGTCACAGCATTGCCTTTCTGATAAATTCAATCCTATTGCCACCTGCCTCCTAATCTCACACATTCCTCACTTGGTAGCTCGTCTGCTACTTCTTCACTGTCACGATCTTATCCTTTATTTGCCTCTGTTTAAGTATTTTTTTTCTGTCCCAGACATTTTTTGTTACCTCTGTTAGTGTCCACTCTGACTCTACTGAGGTGTCTCTTCAGGCTGCATTTAAGCCACCGATCTTATACTTTACTGAATTCTTCCTGAATTCTGGAGAAGAGTCTCAAATATTACATACCTACAGGTCCTCTGTTTGTCTCCCATCTCTTAGCTTTTCTGTTACTCACTTTTCCCTTCACAACGCACTATTCTTTTCTCTCCATATCTTTGCTGTTCTCTCACTTCTACTTTTTGCTCCCCCCCCCTTTTTGTTTGTTTGCTTGTTTCTTCCTCCCTTTTTCATTCTTTATTATTCTGCTCTAAGTTGATAGGCAACAGTTTTCACATTCCTATTTCTGGGTTGCAGAACAGCTTCTTCAGTGCTGCTGGATGGGACAGATTTCCAGCTAGGGATAGTCTGGAGAAAGGAAATGCCCATTTTCTGTTAGTGATATTTGCATTCCAGAAGTTCTTAAAGCCTTTTCCAGTCTCATTTCTGATTGCCTGTTCTTGTGAATTGTCTGAGGAAAAGCCCTATGTCACAAAGAGAAGTTTTTCCCTGATTAGTGGTGGGGATATTTGTTGCTCACTCTCTTCTGTGCATTTAGTCTTTGTTCTGGATGTGATAAGGCTCTGAAACACATTTTTCCCATCATAGACCCTGCCACTTATTTGTCTCTTAATCCAGCAGATAGCACTGAGATTACATGTGTGCGGGTTCTTGCTTTGATTTTTATCATGTGCTAGCAGTCACTTTGAAACCCTCTCGTTGTCATCCTGTGATTTGATTCCTTCTCTCTTTTTTTATGTGTGTGTTAGTCGCTGTTTATTGTCTGACTCTATGATCCTGCAAAAACTCTGCTAACCTGTCTTGTACAGACATAGTCTTTATTGATTCTTCTCACCCTTTTATAGCCAGCCCTTATCTTTTGCGTTTCCTCACAATTACTGCAAATGCCCCCATTTAGGTCATCGGCTCTCCTCTCCTGTGAATGTCTGTACTCTTCATTTCTGAGCAACTGCGTGTGACTTTGTGCCATTGTTCTCCCTGCTTGACGGTATGGGTACATAGCCTGAAAAACCTCTTCCCTTTTCTGGAACTTGACTTGGTAGAACAGAACTGATCACTGTCACACATTGACTTGTTTCAGAGCTGTCACTGGGAATGTATTTTTTCCTCAGCTTTTAGATATGAGTTGGCAGCAGGAAGAGTCTACTGTGGCAGTTTAGTTACTTCACTCTGTCTTCTCTGTGTCAGCTTAGGACAGTGTTCCCATACAGAGTAACTGAAAGTTGTGGTCACAGAATAGAAGTGCCTTTGCAGAATACAGGCTATTCCTGTTGTTTACCCTCAGATTTTGCAGGTGTAGACTTTGACGAAATTTCCAAGCAGCTATTTGAAAATAATTAATCAGCTTTTCTGATAGAATAAGCTGCTGTGGAGTTGTCAGTTTGAGCTGACGGAAACTGAAATAATAGTTCCAAACAGAGCTGACTGTCACATGAGAAAATATGTCAGTCATTCCTGAAAAGGCAGAGGGAGCCAATCTTACACTGAGACTCTGAGTTGACTTTGAAGTTTTGTTCACTTGCTGTAAAAATGTCCCTGAAAACTGTGCTTTTGCATAACTTGTGGGTTTTTTTTTTCTTTTTTCTTTTTTTCTTTCTTTCCCCAGGAAATGTATCTGGTCTATACTGAAACTGTAACTGGATGACATTTCCAGGAATACATCAATTTTGTTGGAGGCTAGAGAAAACGGTTTTCTGTTTTCCACTTCAGTTTGCTTGTCATAGGAGCTACTTCTTCTTGAATTGTCCTGATTATAAGTAGGGATGTGGGAAATTTCAGATGCTGTACACATTTAGAAAAACAGGACTTCTCAATATCTTAGCATTTTCTGTACAGAGACATAATTATTCCTGAATAAATTTAACGCTGTCTAGTCCCCAGAACAGGCATCATCTCTCTTGCATAATAGAGAAAATAATGAAATGGAATTAATCCAGTAAGACAGTTAAGTCCTAATCTTACTGTTAGAATCATAGAATTACCAAGGTTGGAAAAGAACACCCAGTCCAACTGTTTGCCTTTCACCAATGTTTCCCACTGAACCATGTCCATCATACAACATCAAAACATTTCTTGAACACCTCCAGTGTTGGTGACCTCTCCACTCTCTTGGAGAAGAAATATTTCCTAATGTCCAACCTGAATCTCCCCTGCTGCAGCTGAAGGCTGTTCCCTCTGGTCTTATCACTACTTACATGAGAGAGAGATCAAACATAACCCCCCCTTTGGGCAGTTGTAGAGAGTGTGTATTGGCCTTTTGGCTCTAGTGTTGATCAAATAATCTTTTTGGTGCACCTCTCTACAATCTTTCCCATGTTTGCTGTACAGTTGGAATGTGCACATAGATCAATGGATGCACATACGTGCTGGAGAATGTGTAGTTATTCCTCTATTAGTTAAAAGGTTTGCACTGAAAATTAGATAGTTAGCTTGTATGTGTTAAGGTTTTGGATAAAGATCTTTTTGTCTGATACGTTTATTCTTTTAAATCCTGATGATCCAATTCCAAAATCTTAGATCAAAGTATTTTTTCACTCTTGTCAAGACAGGTATAAATAAATATCATGAATGATTTTAATCTGCATTAGATCTAGCTTGCAAGCTTCTCACTGGCAATGACCAGAAGCTTTGCAGTAAGGTTGGCTAGCAAAAATTGCTGTTTGATGTAATGAACAAAAAGTCATCAGTGTGAGTGATCACTTTGCTCTAGACAGGGCGGCGTGCCTCCTTAATTAGTAATGCAGATAATTATCATAGCACATGAGTAGTAGATGTATTTATTTTTCACCTATATACATATCTGTACTAGAAAGATATATATATATATATATATATATTGCCTAAATTAACATCATCTTTGTGGTTAATTTAAACATACTAATTCAGTCCCTCTTTTTTACAAAAGCTTCCAAATGTCCTTGGCATTTTCAGCCTGCATGCATTCCTGGAAAAGAAGGAGAGATAAGATTAAATTCTGAAAGATAAATCAAGCACATTACATTGTTCCCAGGTATTTGAAGATATTATGCTGAAAATGGTCTCTTTGTCAGGCTTGTTTCAGTAAGCCAAAGAGCTCCTGTGTTGAGTATTTCATCTGATCTGAAATATAGTATTCCATAGGGAAAGAGACCAATGTTTGCAATAAACTCAAACCTGGCTATTTAGTTCCTCTTAGGTTAAAAGTGATACACTAAATTGAGCTAGAACCTGATAACAGTAATCAGCTTGTAGACAATAAACCATCATCTGTAGCATTAACAGAAGTCTTTTGAGCAACTGGAGGTGGTGATGCATATGGAGTAGACAGGAAAGAGATTCACAAACACTTTTTGTGTTCGTTTGTGCTGTCCTTGGTTTTCAAACATCATTTTTGCTTTCACCTTGTTCTCTCAGCCTTCAAACTTTGTTGCCTGCACTGTGAGGATATACCATATGAGTACTGTGTGCTTCCCATTGTACTTTCCTCTGACTCCAGAAGTAGTCAGTGTGCTCGTACTTACTCAAAAGACTGTGGCTATTTGGTGCAGATTATTTTTTGAGAACACACAGAATTTTTAAGTTCTTCTTTAATAAGTATTGCAAATGGATCAGGAATTCTGAGTCTCTTTGGAATTCTCTGGAATTTTTCATTACTAAACTATTTTTCAAAGTTTTATCTTACTTCTGGCCACAGTTCTCCAAAGTGCTGTTTCCCCCTGGCTTCATATTTTTGACTATTAACTTGAGCAAAATTTTTAAGGGCTGGAAGAAGTCAATTTTTAAATAGGAATTATATTTTGTATTTCCTCGGAAGGAAAGACTAAGTCAAAGACATACTCAAAAAAGCCTCATAGCAGTACAAACAAGAGCTGTGCACTTTTCCTCACATGGATGGGCGAGCAGAAAATAAAAACAAAAAACTGAAAGACCTCAGAGAAAGAGGCTGAAAAGGGAAATTCAAAGACTGGTGTGAATGATGCAGAAAATCTGGCTTGAAAGATTTCTCAATAGCTGTCTTGTTCTGTGCTCTCACAAATGGCCACTGAGGCATTAAAACTGCGTAAATTGTGAGAACGTACAATTAAAATGTGATGGGAAATGGTTTACTTTTTTTCATAGATTTCTCATGTAAGCGTACACCAACTGCTGTGTGTTTATTTTCTGCATGCATTAGATATTCATGAAATGCAATGGGAATAAGAAATTGCTCATGTGATCCATTTGAATAAATGCCTTTATATGCTGACAATGAAATGCAGGTGTATGAAAGACCAGAGGAGCTACTTGTCATTAAATAAATAAATAAATAAATAAAAGCCAAAAAAAAGAAACAACCCACAAACACGTGTATGTAATAAAAGATTTTTGACTAAATACTGTTCAGTGTCATCCTGGACATCTCTGGCTGAATTCTCAAGGCTAACAAAAAGCAAGCAACCTTACTTGCATTCCACAATGACTTAAAACCACTGAGCTCTGTTGATTTTGTTACTTTTTGCTACTAAATTACCATGCACGGTTGTTTAAATAGCTGTTGGAGCTGAGATTGTAAATAAATGCCCACAGTCATGTACAAAATCCTATGGAGTTAAACACTTGTTTCAGGATGACTATGAAATCAATTTGCATCACCATAGCAGCTAATGGTATTTTCAGAATCATAAATACCAGTTGTTAAACTGAAATGTGCAGTTCCACTGTGACAAGTACAGCTCAGCCAGTGGTGTAAAAGCCCCTCTGCACGGCCCCTCTAACGTAGTTCAGTCCAGCTCTGGTTTCTAATGAAGTTTACAGGACATGTAAATAATGCTGTGCCCTGTGTGTCTTCTCAGGAAGCCTGAAGACCTGCCAGTTACACGACACACTTTTGAGACGTCCATGTGAACCTGAGCTGTACTGGGGCTGTAAAAACAAAGCAAGATGCACGTGCTTCTGCTGTGTCTGACTTTTAATTGCTAAATATGGGACTAGCTCAAGTCAGAAGGATGCCCCATTTAAAGAAAAAATAATTGAAGACCTACCTAGGGAATTATATACTTGAGGAATAGTGACTCATGCGGAAGGTCAGTGCAACTTCATTTGAATTAGATGAACTGCTAATGAATGGGAGAGAGAGGAGTGGAACTTTATTATTACTTTTTTAAAGCCCAACAATTTATTTTGTTTCATGAACTTCTATATGCAATTTTGAAACACCTTATTTCCCCCCACTGTGTTGGTGGGGAGAATGAGATGGAGATATAAAGGGAAATGGTGAAGATGTACTTTTTAATGTCTGTAAAATTCTGAACTGCAATAAATTCAGAGTGCTTTTAGATTGCTGGCAGTGATTGTCTTACAGAAGTCATGATCACATCCTGTGTTAAGTTACGAATTTGTGGAGGGCAAAGAATTAGAGGTACAGCAAGAAAAAGAAAAAACAAGGTTCTTGGATTGTCTAAATATTTCCAGAATGTTTTCTTTTGTTTCTCACTGAATTTTCTTTATTCTTGGTTGCACTGAGTTGTTCTAAATGTCTGCTGTCCTGGCAGGGAAATATTTGAATATTCCCAGACTCTTAAGAAACTTGGTTTAAATGAAGGACTGGAAGCCTAGGGATTGTCTGTCAATGGAGTAAATTGTTGTGGGATCTTTGAATCATCCATTGAGGGATGTTCTTAGGAGTGGATGGGAGGCCATGCATAAGGAACAGCATTGATGTGACACTAATGTTACAGTACAATTTACTTTCTATATGGGAAGAAGGAAAATTGGAAAAGGGTATTTTTTAAAATTTTATTTCAAAAAGCATATTAAGAGATGGAATCATGAATTAAACTTATGATATTCTGATGTGAAAAAGTAAGAGATGGAAATAAATGTTGCATTTTCTTCTTTAAACTACATCTCACCTTTTTGGTATAGTAAAATGTTATATAGCAGTTAGATGACATCAGAGGAAACTGTTCTGCAAAGCTCTAAAGCATTTACAAGTTGTTTTGGTTTTCATGTGTTTTGGTGTGTATGTTTTTGCAGCACTCAGTTATCTGTATCTTCATAATTGGAATCTATTTCTTCATTACTTGACCTCTGGCTCGTGACTATATGCTTAAAGAGACAACCTATTAAGAAAGGTGTTCATGGAATAAAATGCTCAGTTAGCTTGGGAGCATGGGAAAGAATCCACCTTCCCAGGTGAATTCTGCTCCCTTGCTCTCCTGGTGCTTTTGTACCTCATTGAATCTCAGAATCTTTTCCATACAATGGCATTGTTTCTGAAAAGTTGGTTTATGCAGTCTTAGGCTATCTGGGATGATTGGAACGTACCCCAATGAACTGCTTATATGGCCATGAGCATTCTAATGCTCCAGAAATTAGAGCCATAGCTTTCATTTTCGTGTTGCAATTCTAATTAGTAGGCTATAGCATATCTAAGGGTCACATTGTCTTTTGAGGAGCTTCATCCAAGAGACATGTAACTGAGTAATCATATGCTTCCAAGTCCTCAGTAAGAGAAGTGTAAAAAGTCCATGCATGGATCACGACAGGAGATGAACACAAAAGTAGCCTAATGGGCAGCTCCTTTGGAGAACTGTCAGCACTTTCTATCTCACTTCTAGATGCATGCACTTTGATCTTGCCTTGAACTCTCCTCAGGCTGCTGTTTCTTGTCTGGGCTGATTCACTGTTTGTCTGGTATTTCTGGAAGCCTGGAAGTCCAAGGGGAGCTGCTGTGCTGAGTTTTCTCCAGGCTACTGTCTGCTGGAAATCCCAGATATTCCTGCAGTGCTCATGCTGAGAAATTGCTCAGTGTGTAGAAACAGCTTATTGAAAATGTGTTACTCAGTTGATTGCTACATGCAGAGCATGTCTGATGTGTGAAAATGTCAGGCTTGCTGTGTGTGCCCAGACTCTGTGCCTGGCACGTGCAGTGTGGCTGGTTCCCTCTGGAAGCCTTACATTTACCCTGCCTGCCCTACGAAATTCCAGTTGGAATCCTGGGAGCCTCATGCAGGCACTGTTGGTCCCAGCAGCTTACTGAAAGAGAAACGTGTGCTCTGTGCATGTACTTCCTCTAAGGCCTTCCTACCTTGCAGGTGTGGCAATTGACGGATGTTAATGTTTTAGTTTTTGAAGTGAAAAGGTAGTGTGAAAAATATCAGAATATAGGCAGTCTTTCTAATTGCTGAAGATATTGCTAGCAATTATTCACTGATAGTATTAGCTGCTTATTAGCTGTCTGTGCAAAACTACAAATGTATCTTGAAAGTGTCTTTAAATCTGTCTTTATACATTTGATTGGATTCTGCTCACTGTTGGACCAATGCAGTTCTAAAGAAATATTATCTTCAGTCCTCACCATCAAGAAAGTATTACAGAGTTGGCAAAAGGACTGTTGTTTAGCTGTGAGAAAATATGCTTTGTATGGAACTTTGTTATTCAAGAGCTAATGCTTTTTGGGCACTGTTCAAAATGTGTTTTCATCCTTACCACTTAAAAAAAAAAAAAGTAAATTAACATAATTTTTAATATCAAAGACCCCCAGTAGAAATTGAATTTCTCAAGCTTAACTTGTGTTTATCAGCTATTTGTTTTGATGACTTTAATTTTCATGCATATTCAGGAATCCAATTTTCAGTCTAGTGTTTAAGACCCAGCAATGCTAAGGAAAGAATTATCCTCTCTGACACAAATGTAGAAAGCTCAGTGGGTTTTCATCTCCGTTAGCAGATCCTGCAGTTGCTGCAGAAGGGGATCCATCACAGCTTAGGGAAAGCTAATTTGTCACTTGTTTGGTCTTATTATGTTTGCTCAAACTACACCAATAGCTGGAAAAAACCAACTTCAGGCATAATGAAAAAACTAAAGTGAAAAAAAAAAGTCCATTTGCGATGGCTATGTGAGAAGCTGTTTCAAACAGATGAAATGGAGCTCTATATTATTTTTAATCTATTATCATCGAATAGTGAGTATTTTCAGAGCTGTCTGGGGCCAGAGGCTCCTGAGCAGTGTGTGAATAATGCCACAGGCTTGGACTGCCCTTGCCACACTGCATGCCTGCTGAGCAGGTGATGTTTCCAACTACACAGTTACTCGTCTTGCATTCTTAATGCTTCTGCTGTCTTTAAAATGTAGTTGGGTCTGGCAGCAACGGGTGGTCTTGAGACCTGTCACCAGGATGGCCTTTTCATTAAACATTAACAGGCCACAGTAATTTGATGACAATAGAGATGTGTGGGAAGGTAAGAATAAGCTTTCAGCCTGGAAAAATGGAGACTGGCTCGGTTTGAAAAGCACACGCAATACGAAGATTATGATTGAGAATTTTATTATTGTGTATTGATATTCAGATGGTGAAAATAACAATATGGCAAAAGGTCTGACAAAATGATACGTTTCATCACAAACTACTTCTGAGAATTGCTTTTAACAGCACTTGCTGCTAACATTTCCATTTTCCAAGGCTGAACCATATTAATTTTCAAGTATGGCATATCACGTGTGTTATACTGGAGTAGGAAGGGAATAGCATTTTGCAGAATTAATGGAAATCAAGACTACAAATGTTGATATAATAAATTTGTGAAAATATCTTTCATGCGCTTCTGATTTTAAGTCAGTTATAGTCAGGAAGAGAGGTTAAGAGCTGGTGTAAAGTTGCAGCTTGACGCTTACTGAAGTTTGCAAGTTATTACATCATTCATTTGAAAATGACAATTTAAAAAAAAACATCAATGGTATTTTAGCTCAGAAAAGTTGTGTTCCCATACGAAGCCATAGAATTCTACCATAGTCGCATTTTGCACTGAGTATCACAAGTAACCAGCTTTTACAGATGTGCATTGATGGCTTTCCCTAAAAATCCTAAAATTGGATTTTAACTGCGCAAATGTTCAAAAGCAGCCAACATTATCCAAGTGCTCCATAGTGACTGTCGTACAAGGAGAAATGCACCAGTGGGACTTTTAGGAGTTCAGCTGTCAGTCAGTAATTGATAACTCAGTAATCTTGAACTGTCTCATCTTTCACTTTCTTCATAGATTTTTTTTTCATTCTGTCGTATCCGTACTCCTTATTATCTAAAGCATCAAAAGTAGTATGCCAGTTCTAGTTGCTTTTGCACACTTCAGTTATGACCTTTGGAGTTGGATTTACCAACTGCTCTGGAATTGGGACAATGCGTTGTTCTATGAAAGCCATTTTAAAGGCACATCAGATTGATAATCCTGCAGAGAAAGTTATCATTTTAAAATTAATTTTCTTATTCTTCTCTCTCTGGAGCACACCTACTGCACCACACAATAATGTACCACATCTGTGTGTGTGCACGCTCTGTATCTGTATGGTACATGAGAAATGTAATTTTTTCCAACTTTTGAATTTGTTAGCTGTGTATTCTGCTACACTTTCATGTCAGTAACACCTTCTCTGCTCTGGATTTGCCCAAGGAACAAGGCTTTCAGGGAACAGACAGATGTCACCAAAGTAATTCATTAAGTCCACATCTCTTTCATTAAGTACTCTTGAGATGCCCTCAGAAAAGAGAATGAAGAGCAGGCAGACTCCTTCTGTGTTGATTTCTCATTGCACATTAAATCCTTCCATATGGCTGCTATGTTCTGGGTTTCAGTGTGTGTGCATATGCATACTAAGACTAATTTTAGACATTTGCTCTTAGTGACCATGACACCTGCTTGGTATTTTGTGACAAATTGTCAGTTACATGTGTAGCTCCTGACAGTAATTATTATGTGTAATTTGTATGAGTTTGAAATTGTGATGCTGTGGTCTGAAAAAATCATATATTCTCGTGTTCTGGAGATAAGTCTGGCTTTAATTGGGTTTTCATCTGGAATATTCCTATTAAAATATAGGTTTTAAACCATGTTCCTCATGATGCATTATGTACTTAATGATGGTTTCTCTAGGCACATCTTTAATTTTTGTTCTTTCAGCATGCAAACGTGATATGATCATAATCATCAGTTCTATTGGGCTGGGTTGGCTTTCCCAGTGACTAACATTTGGGAATGGCGTTCTGCAAACCTGGGTAGTATCATTATGTGGTGTCAGAAAGGCTTAGAGTATCTCACTGTGTGGAATTTTCCAGGAGTGAATGCCAACAGTTATTGAAGTAGTAGAAACAGTTGTTTCGTGGCTTGTGCTTCTAATTCAGTTGCTTCTTAATTCATTTTGCTTCTTTCATCTAAAAGTTGATTTTTTTTTTTCCTCTTCAAATGTGGCCATGCGCCTAAACTGAAAAATCATTTCTTGCTATGAACACTGAAAAGCTGTGCTATTTCTGCCTTACTAAAGTCACTTAAAGCTTGTCACGTCAAAGGTATTTCATTTCTTATTTATTGTCAAGATACTCAGGGTGATGGTATTTAAAGTCTTAATCAATTGGTTCTTATTCATTCTTGTAGGTGGACTCGCAAAATAATTGTTTTGGCATATTTCTTAAAAGCCACAATTATACAGAAAAATGTCAATTGCAGAGCATTTGCATTAAAACTCTTTCATTCAATAACTCTGTTTTCAGTTCTGAATAACTTAGTTAAGTGTAATTTTGCACAACTGCTCAGGTGCCTAGAGCCCGCTTCCCTGAACAACCAAGTGGTCTTGGTGCACGCATCGTTTGTGGCAGTGGGATCAGGAGAGGGCTCTGCTGAGGGCTCAGCTCTGCATGCAGTACTGGAGTTTTGGCTTTTAATTTTTTACAAACCTAGAGGAAGATGTGATTTCATTCCTAATTTCTGGTTGATTTAAAGGAAAACAGCAGGAAAGTCTGTAGTAAGGTTTAAACAGTTGAGTTGTGGTTGACTTGTGAGTAGAACACAAAGACAAAACTCGGCTCTGCTGTCTCCTGTCCTGCATCAGCCAGGATAGGCTCACACAAACCTCTTGCTAAGCTCAGCTGAGTTTGTTTTGTATGAAGCACATGTTTTACATGGTGTTCTCATCTCAGTTCAATTCTCCTACCTCCTAAGAAAAGGAAACTTTTTGTCTTTGGGATATCATCTATGCAGTCCTTAAGTTTTAGGGGAAAAATGGACTATGGTTTTGATGGTGCTTTGGGTATAGCTAAATGATGTCTTATTAACCAGAGGCAAATATTCTGTTTTTGATGGAGTCATGGAGCTTGTTTTTCTTGTCAGAAAATCCTTGCTAAGAAGCACATTCTAGAGAAAGGAAAAAATTGTGTGGGTTTATAAAATGCCATAAGTACATGTAAATTACACCATTTATCAAAAGCTCATTTATACTAGTCAGATTATAAAGCTAGTTATACCGAGGGCTGAACTCAAGAATGTGTCACTTTTTATAAGGGGATAATTTCTTTGAGTTTACTTTCTTTACGGGGTTGAAATCTTAAGAGCCCATTCAATGTATCTCATCATAATCTATCACAAATAGGGAAAATATTTACTGCCTCAAAAAGCTACTTATTAATTAGAATTTCTGTTGTAGCATCCAAGAGTTGCTACTGTTGCTGCAAATTAAAGCTCAGTATATTTTTTGTCATTGTTCTGAATGTTCATCTGTTAGATGTGAAAATCTTTCAGGATGTGCACAAATTCTTAACACTTAGAAGAAGCTATTGAAATTCCATTGTTGTTTCCAGACGAAAAGAGAACTGTTGAGAGAAACAGAGGGGGAGTTTAAGCAGAACCTCATATAGAGAGAAACAGATGGGGGATGTCTGTGCACAGCAAGATTGTGGGTATGAAGGTGTGTGAGAAGAGCTGTGTTTGTAGGCATGCATGTTACAAGTTTCCTCTGTACTTCTCCATATTTGATGTTTTTCGCTCTTTAAAATTGCAACAAGGTACAGATGGGAGCAGTTGGATATGCAGCAATCCATACAGCTATATAGAGAACTGCAGGATAACTCAGACTGGAAGGACTTCAGAAGGTCTCTCATAGTTGCACAAAATCCTGATGTATTCAAACAACTGGTGTTTTATAAATTTATTGTGTCATTTAAATGTTGCTATGCCACGAAATTCTACACAATGGGTCTGTGGAAAAACTATGACAGATGATCCACTTGTCTGAAGATAATGTGAGCTATACTTGAGCAACTCTCAGAAGCAGTTTCTCCAACATATTCTTAAAAACTTTCATTGCTAGCCATTTGTATAACTGCTGCAGTTACTCTGTTCTTTAGAGCGTTGGGTAGGCAATGCACTTCATCATTACAGCAGTCTAATATCCTTTTTTACCACAAAACAAAAACAAAAACAAACAAAAAACAACAACGTAGAGTACTCATGGAATTGAAACAGTAGGGGGGAAATAAGCATAGCTTCATTTATTTATCAAGTTCAAAGTATTCTCTTCTGTGTTCCTAAACAGGTAAATTTTGCTACATTTACACTGTGCCTGAGCCTGGAAAAAAATATAATAAAATAATTGGGAAAAAAAAACCACAACAACGAACCTCAACATAATAAAAAGACTGATTAGTAAACAATTAAAAGTTTACAAACATACATTAGTCCAAGGTCTTCTGGAAGAGGAATTGAGTGGAATTGTGCAAGGCATTTGCCTGGATTGTGATGCCTGTGCTTCTGAAAGCTAAGTTACTGTTAGCTGATGTAGCTCACTCACCTGTGAAAACATGTAATCCATGCATTCAGGCAATTTATATGCATTTGTTGGGAAGATCTGATGGCAAAGGTTGCTTAATGATGGTAAAACTGAAAGAATGTCTACACGGGGGCTTGGATTTGGGGAAAAAATTGCAGATTTCAGCCATTTTACCCATGTGTAAATGAACCCCTGCAGACTGTCTAGATCTTCATGGTAGTTTGAGCTAGCAGCAGCATTTAGCTGAAGGAAGGTTGCTCCATTACTCTGAGAAATGCCAGCTGATTTCTCCAGAGCAGTAGCCTAATGATGTCAGTAATGCTGCAAAAACCTCCAAGTGAAAGTCTCATCCTTTGTTCTTGCTCATGTATCATGACTTGCTACTTTCATTACACCGTGGGCGAAAATACACACTATGAGATCATCTATTGCACTGCCACAGCCCAACCTTCTCTGCTGTTAATATCAGATAGAATTATATGCATCAAAGATAAATGAAAAATCAAGTAAAACTGCCCACTGAGTAACTCAATTACGTTTTCTGTTTATTAGATCTGATGACATGATAAAATACCTCCATTCCTGGGCCATCTTAGAGCTATCATGAGCAATTTATTTGATGGGAATTTTTTTAGGCTCAGTTTTTATTTCCAGTCTTCACAAGAAGGAATATTTATGTGCTGAAATTTAACCATTTTACTTGGATTTCTGTGTTTGCCAATTTATCTCTAAATCCACCTAGGAGAGCTGGAAACACCTTTGAAGGGCTTTTGAGTAGGTGGTGAACTTCAGTGCTCTGAATCACTGTCTGTGACAGCCTACTGAAGCCTCTTTTTCCTTCTTATGTTAGGTAAGTTGTCTGCTTTATGTAATAGTTGAAAACTAGGCAGCTTAGCTTTCCCCTTTGGTATCTGGGGCCTCTCTGGATATAAGCTGACAAACTCCAAATCACTTTCCTTCTTTTTTCCTTGTTGTTCTCAGGACTAGAGTATGTATGCAATTTCTACTTAATCTTCATAAACTTGTATAATATCATCAAAATATGGCAAGGAGATCCATAGCTACACTACTTTTGTATGGGAAAAAAAAACAACCTTTTGTCTGTTTAGAGGCTAGCCCTTTCTAGCTTCATTCTGAAGCCACATAGTTATTGCACTGAAAGAGAAGGTGAATAGGTCATCTCAATTTTTTATTCATAATTTTGCAGACCTACCTCATATGCCTGTTATTTGCTTTTCCTAGTTTCAGTGCCTTAGTCACTTATAAATAGCATTGTCAATCTTTTAAGCAATCCTATTTTCTTCTAAATTTTGTTTAGCTCTACATCTTGAGAGGAAGGGGCCAGAACTACACACAATAGTTTTTTCTCTTCCTCTCTCTCTCCTGTCCAGCAGGCTTCAGAGTTTATCTACATGACATTTTTTCTTAGATTTAATATTTGTGCAAACGTGGCATAGCCTGAAGCATATGCACAAGCACATTATTCTCCCAAATCCAAGGTTCCTGGTCTAGAGCATGGAAGCACTGAAGACTGGCAAATGAAAGGCGTGTGTGCATGCGTGTTGTTTTTTGATTGTTTGTTTCAGGTAGTTACTAGAAGTATTTTCTCTTAGGAAAATTGCCAAACATGGTTGAAATAAGAAATGGAAAATTTCAGCCATGTACTGAGTCTGACAAGTGTGTGTGTAGCTGAATGAAGATTGTGGATTGAAATGCACAAGAGGCATTTTTATTTGTTGCTCTGAAAAGGAGGTGTATGTAGAGATGAGCTGCCAAATACAGGCCTCCTGTTTCCTTTATTTAACTGCTTGACTGCTGTCTTGTTCAGTGGGTCAGGAAGCTAGTTAGAGTTCCTGTGCTCTCCCTCTTCCATCATGCTCCTGCAATGCAGTATAAATTTGCTACATGTGTGCTTTTTGTAGGAATAATATTTCTATGAGCTCATGAAAATCAATACTGAACTTGGATACTCTTCATCCTTTTGCTGTGTTTGAAATGTTATGTACTGAAATGATATACCAGCTTGTTTTCCTGTAGTAAAAGCCCTCTGGTCTAAATTTACAGTGCTTCTATGTCAACTTTTGCAGAAAAGTATGGGATTTCTGAAACCAGATTGAAGAACTGACAAAAAGATGTGTCTGTTCAGCTATTCAGCTTTCTAAATACAGTAATGTTTCATTCAGGAGAGATGATGTAGAGTGGTCAGCTGCCTGAAGTGGCCATAGGACTGTTAGGGCCAAGGCTGCAGAGACTGCTCTTGTAGCAGCAGCATTGCTTTGGGCAGGTAAATGACTGCTCACATCTTTCTGTGATGGCATGAAATGAGCAGTGCAGTTACTCACACATTTTATTTGATCCTGTGATTAGACCGAACAGGCATCTTCCAAAGGATTTTATCTGAAGATTTTCCATCAGAGGATCTGTGAAAAAAATGACTATTCCTTGACAGAAGCGTAGTCACTGACCTAACTGCAATATAACTTCACACAAAGCATGCAGCAGCTATTGTATTCACCTGACTAGTTTTTCGTTTTCATAAAACGAGTACAAAAATGTTAATTGCCCATTCAAAAAGACCTTCAGTGATGATGTAGCAGAGGTCCTTACTGGGCACATTTTGGTGCTAAGTAACTGAGTCAAAGCCAACCTCGCTAAAGTCCATCCAACTTCTGCTTGGACTGCACATGTCCATGCAGAACTGGGACAATGAGAGTGCTCTCAGTCAGTTATCTAATTGTACTGGCTCTCTGGTTTTGATGTACTGAGTATTTCTTCAAAAGGCATGAAGATGAAGCTGAGCCCCAGTGCTGGCATCCTGTGAGACTCAAAACAAAGTTACAGCTAGAGAAGGGTACAGAAAAGTGCCTCTGCAGCATTCACTAGTCTCAGGAGAAATGGGTTAAGCTGTACTAAAGCTAATTTTACATGATGTGCTCATAGTTACTCATGTACAGGCCACTTTAAATCCAGTCCTGTGTTCAGGAGGAAAAATGATTTTATACTGTAGGCTAAATCTACTTACAGCTGGGAGGTTAATGACCTGCTGCTTAACATCATGAATGTCAGTCACGTTTATAAAAAATGCTATCTCCAATGTGTATTTCCAAGTTAGTGATGCTAAAGTCTAAAAAGGATTTCAGTGTGGAAGAACTGTTTTGTTCTTCATTTTTTGTCTGTGGATATGTCCTACCTTTTGTCCCAAACAATAGGAAGCTATCCCATACCTGTCAACATCACATATACCATATAGGAGATGTTTACAACTAAAAGAGAGCACTAATTAGGATATCTAGTTCTCCTTTTGTACTGGAATGTCTTTTAGGTATTTGATAGAATGGCTGTATTGAAAAATTCTTTTGGACTTGGACCTGATCCTTTACTAAGAACACTGCAGAAGTGGATTCCTAGTTTTGTGGAATTTTTCATGTGTTCACATTGTCAGATGAAGGCACGATTATTTATGTGATTGTCTTGGCCTTTAAGTTAGACGATACATAGGTAAATATAGGTCAAGGAAAGAAACCTGGGAGAACATTCCACTTCATAACACAAAAGCTATGTAGGAGGATATTAAGGCAATAAATTTCAGCAAAGGGGATAAAAACAAAGGAACAAACAAGTTTTGTGCTTTTAGACTTCCACCTGCAGCTTCCCTGTTTCATTCTGTGCTTCCTTCACCCTCTAATCCTGGCTGTGTCCCACCTACCAGTTTGCCTTCCTTGCCATATTGTATGCATGATAGGAGCAGAAGCACTGAAACCAAGAGCCAGAGCACGTTTCTGCTTGCAGAACTGTGCCCACTGCCTCAGCTGCCTAGGATGGAACTGCCCAGTGCCAGTGCATGGTCATGAACTGAAGGGGAACTGCATAGTAATTTTCCCAGAAAGAGTGAAAAATAAGTTACTGATGACAAAGAATATCTATACAGAGCAAACTACTGAATAATTGCTAAATAATAATTGTTAAAGGGGCAAAAAAGTAGATTTATTATTAATTAATATTAGCAATTAGTTTTAATCTTTGCAAATGACTGAAATACTTTTGATTTAGCATGGGTTTTATTGTTATCTGTTTGTTTTCAATTGCCGGTATGGGACAAATTACTGAAAGGCTGAGTTTGAAAGATAATGTGGGAAACCTTCAGCTCAGTTTTCTGAAATATAACACAGTTATAAAATTGTCTGATACTTCCATTATAATAGTTGTACATTATAATGCTAGATACTTCAGAGATATTGCAGTGTTACCTGTAGGCTGCACGGATACTCCTTGTTTCACACAGTCTAAGGTTGTGAAATTTCCAGGTGAAATTGCCTTATTGATGGTAATCTCTATAACCTTTGCAGTTTGCTGGATAATATATTCTTATTATTCTTATATATTCTAATATATTCTTACTAGAAGCTGCTTACTGCTACTTACTGATTTACTTACAATCAAGAATTTTGGCATCAGAAAGTGATTAGAGTCGTATTCCATCTTTTTGGGGGGCTTAAGGACAGAGATTTCTCTGTAAATACAACTGCGTATCAAACTATTCACTGAAGGAAAGCAAGATTTGTTTGCCAACATTCTCATGACCAGAAAGATAAAAATAACCAATATGTGACTGCATGTAGAGCCTTGTTTTGTTTGTTTTATAGTGGCAAGCTGTTGTTTTTGGCGAGTTAAACAACTCTATGAACCTTCCTTTGGGTAACTGTTGGAGTCTACTGTGTTTGCAATATGAAAAGCAGTGCAAAATAATAAAACTCTTGAAGAGATCTCTAACTTTTGAGGTACAGTCATCCACACTAGGAAGTGAATTGAATTTATTCATACCAGTTCTGCTGGAAAGAATCTGCAATAAAATGCCAAGCATAAATTTCAATATTAGTTACTCCAAGGATTTAGAAAAACAAGCAAAAAAAAAAATCACCAAATCCACCAGGCTGTGTCAGTAACCAGGAGTTTGGAAGGTCAGCTGGGAGGAGATGAAGATGGAATGGGGACCATATTTTTCTTCCTATTTTCGCCTCTGAGATTTCTAGTCTATGAAATTTACTTTGTCATGAAAATTCTTTGTGTTCTTTGCTTCTGATGAAAGCTAGGATTCTCAATTAATGCCTCTTGTCAGAAACTGAGCCCTTCGTAAACAAACCAAATAGCACAAAACTTGAAGCAGAATAGAGAGCTAGCGACACTGTCTTAAGATTGCACAGGAGTGTTTATTAAACAACTCCATCAATATCATGCTCCAGCCTAGCTCTACTCTCCTGAATTTTAATGTTTAAGATCTTGATTTCTTAGCAGTTCAGCTGTACATGCTGTTTACTTCTTACTGAAATAAAACAATCTTGCTTGTATTAAATCACCAAATTATGAATTCATGATTACAAGATAAGATGTGAAGGAAACAACTCTTTAGCAAATAAAAGTCTCTTGTTTTGTGTGTTCCCTCCAAAGCTCACTTGTATAAGCATAGAATTCAAAGCTTTACCTTTAAAGAATTCCTCAGATGACCCTCAGAGTCCATGTAAAATCAACCATGTAGGTTGATTTTACAGAGATCCAAGTCCTGTCAGGCAGACCTCCAATCTCCTCCAGCTTTATGGAACATTTCCAAAGGAAATTTGGAAACAGATTTCATCTCATTACTTGAACCCCAATAACCATTGTCTGGTCTCTGACTGGTCAGAAATTAACTTGGTATATTTAGATATTTAGATTTTTTTTTTCTGTGGCCCTGTTCTGAATTCTTGCTTTTGGGTGAGTGAACTTTATGAATTAGAATGAAAATGTGCTGGAGCCAAGATAAGCTGCATATCCCTTCAAAACAAATAGTATAGCATGTATAAATAAGACTGCTTTAGCTAAGGTAGTGAAAGCCTGAGAGCATATTGGCTGTAGCAAGCTGGACTATCCAACCTGGGAGGCAGCAAAGGAAGCAGGATGCAAGTTGCAGATAGGTTTGTTGAGAACATTTGAAGCTGCTTGTTTCTGACAGTGCTAGATGTATAAATCTGCTGTATGGTTTTTGTGTGACCAAGGCACCGGAATTAACAAAAAATTTAAAGTTACTCCAGTAGTGTTCAGCTCTTAACTGCCATTGTAGTCTGTAGTCTGAGTGATGCAAGAGCATGTGGACAACAGAGTCACCTGTGCAAAGCTCCATGTGGGGGGAATGTCATCTATTGAGCCCAAATCTCTAGAACTGTTAATCCCAGTGCTGAGCTCCCCCTCTTATTTCTCAATCTAAGTCTTGGAATTGGGATGTGTAAGATGCTCAAAGCTAATGTTATTGAAGGAATCAAGCCTTTTTTTTTTTTTTCAGCAAACCAAGATACTTTTCTTGCTTTGTTCTCTTCCTAGAATTAAGGTGTCTGAAACATGCTTTGTGCGTTCACCTTACTTGCATAATGTTGGTCACCCTATGGTGAAGTGTTTTGCTGGCATGGATGAATCACAAGGGGAGTTTTAGAAAGAGATTTAATTAAAATGATTTATTTCAGAGCCTCCTGCAGGCTGGATCTCTGTAGTGCTAAAGATGGACTAATTACTGAGAAATTTCAGAACGAGTCTAAGAAACTCATGGCCCCCATTCAGTGTCAGGTCTAAACTGTGTGATGTTAAATATGTTGTAAAATAAAGGAGTGTAAAATATGATGTGCTTTCTAACAGGAGAAATCTAAACTGTCCTGTTCAGCACTTTATGCGAACTACACATATCTCAGTTTCTAAGCAGTTTTTAGCAGGAATAGCTATTTAAAATACATCTGATCAAATAATTGGCTAAGTGAACAGATTTTAATTACTTATTTTCATGAAAGCAAGATTATAAAACAGAGCTTAAAAGTATCTGCATACTTTCCCTCCATGCCCAGACACCTTCCTCCCAAAGGTCCTACTCTTATTAGTAAAGATTGAGCCATGCAATAGTGTGTGCTTGTGAGTATGTATTCTTAGCAGGTGTCATTTTACTAACTTACAAAGCTTTCAATCTCCTTGTCAGTGATGGGGCTGTGACTTACCTGTTCCCTGCTTTGTCCTATGGCTTTGATTCATGGATCTAAGATGGAATCCCATATTCTCAAATTCTGAAGGCCTGCTATTCACACTTGCCCAATAAACAAAATGTGATGGGCAAAAATGTGTCTGCCAGTTCCCATTCAGTGTCCCTGACCTGTCTCCTGGAGACGTTATGGGCAAATGACTGTGAAAGATAACTGTGCAATAGCAGTGACCATTGTGGCCCAGGGGCTACACTGCACTGCTGGCCCCTGCCTGTCTTTGGCTTCCTCAGTGACTGCCCAGGTCCACTCCAGTCCCACCTCCCTTCAGCACCCTTCCCTGCCCATCCTTGTTCTGCTGAGTGGTTGTCTTGCTCCAGGCCAATGCTTTACAGTGCCAGCAGCCTCCTCTGTGATGATTTGAATGCTGTGGAGCTCAGGAGCCCATCAGCGGAACCTCTGATTTGCCTGGTTGTGCTGTTACCTTGAGATAGGGGCAATGTGGGAAAGAATACTCTCTTGTGTTTCAGAGCTTTCTGGAAGGCAGATGGAGCCATTTGTGCTTTATAAACTCTAATTAGAAACTATTTCTCTTACCTATATATGAGTCCTTGCTTTTTAATATTCTTTCAAAAATCTTTTAAAAACCAACACATCAGGCTGCCTTTCTGGTTCCACTGGAAGCTTGGAAGGGAATGTGTTTTCCCTGAGTCACAATCACATTTGGAGCGTGGGTGAAAGGAATTATTTAAGTAAATAAATTATTCCCTCTTTTAGTTTCAAGGAAAAAAACTGTGTGTTTCCTTTGTAAACAACCAAAAGCACAAGTGTGTAACATAGCATTATTGGAAAAGGCTTAAAATTTGTGAAATCTTAATGCAACTTGTTATTTAAAAGAACTTAGCTAAACATAATGACAGAAAGGGCTTTAAAATGCCTTACATTAAGGCATTACATTAAGGAAATACTAATTTGTTACTTTTCTCCTTTGTTGTATAAAACTCAAATAGTGGGCAGTTGAGTACAAGGCAGCAGCCATGACAAATCACTCAGCAGTCGATAATACTGCAGAGTCAATGACTGGGTAACATCACTTGGGGAGGTGGTGGAGTCACTGTCCCTGGAGGTGTTCAAGAAATGTGGGAATACAACACTGAGGGATGTATGTGGTTTAGTGGGCAGGCTGGGGATGGGTTCACATTTGGACTGGGTTATTTTAGGGGTCTTTTCCAACCTAAATGATTCTGTGATCCTATGATTCTATCATGACATGTGACTAAGTTACTTCTAGCCATAAACTACGGCTCAGAATAAAGAACAGCCACTGAAGACTTGTGCAAAAATTCTCTTAGAAAATGTCTAGGGCATGGAAGGCAGATTTCCAGTTTTGCTATGCGCTACATGAGCTACAAAGTCTTTTCTACTGCAGAAGATCCAAGAGATCCAGAAATTCCTCCTGGCAGGTGGCAATATGGGGCTTGTGACTTAATAGTATCTCTGAGAAGTGAGCATGATCCAAAAAACCACAGTGCACTCCTCTCCCTTAAAGTGTAAAAGAAGATTTTATGCTTATGTGATTTTTATATTTCTTACAAGCTTCCTCATCAGTGAATGTGTTTGCTGGAAATTTTACACGTAGAGGCAGAAATTATCGGGTGTGTGTTATGACACACTCTAAAATGTCCCCAGGCCCATCAGCCACTGGCCTCAGTGCTCACAGCAGTGCTGCTCTGGAGTGGTGATCTTTTATCTATAAAATACTGCCCTCTTTTAGGATTCGACTGTTAAATGATTTGGAAACTTATCACAGGAGATAATCTTAAAGACAAAACTTATTATTATTTTTTTTTTAAATGGGAGACATTGGCACAAAATTGCATGATTTTACAGCCTTGGAATAGCTAAATAGGTAGCCTTTAAATTTTTAATGAAATTGTGTTGCTGTTGCTGTGGTAGTTGCATCTGTTGTGTTCCATACACTGTGTGATACTGCACATTTTAGAGCATGGCCTCAAGCTGGCATCTGGACCAATGTTGTCATATTAATGAAGAGAAAAAAGGAAGGGGGAAAAAAACAAACAACACCACAGGGCTTATTCTGAATGAACAGTGAAGAATTAATTTGCCATTTTTTTTCTTAGATACTGTGTTATTCCACTGAAATCCTTTTACTAGTGATTGGGGAGGGACAGGAAGCACGAACAATGGTGATGGATTTAGATCTGACATCTTCCTCAGTTTGGTCTGGAGTTATTTTATGAAAAAAACAGCTTACCTATTACTTTTGCATTCAGCTATGAAACCCCTCTGTAGCCTATTTCTCTTTATGCAGGAAATAACTCTTAATAAAGACATTTATGACTTTTCATTACTGTAAATGATAGACCTGTCCCTGTGCTCATGCATCCTAGCTGAAAAGTTCCCAGTCAGCTACTCTAAGAATATCTGCCCTTTAAATACTGTCTGGATAAAAACACTGCTTCTTTAATTTGATGCAGCCCACACTTTTATGAAACAAGTTAATTATATTCCACAATTACCTAAAAATATTTTTTTTCCAGATTTGGTACTTAGTTTGGGACAGTGTATGATAATGTTTTTATCACGCTTGTGCATTCAGTTCTGATCACAGTTCTGCTAGGTGTGTAGGATGATCTTCAATAAAGAAGTGGAGGACAGATAGACTGAAGATTACTTGTGCTCTTTAGCAAGGCAGTGCTTTGTCAGAGCCCATAGAATGTGTCAAAATATGCCAATATTTCACTAATACTAGGTTTTAGCAGAAACAAAGCCAACATTTTTTATCAAAGTTTGGACAGCTATTGATTGGGGAACTAAGGACAGTGATGGGGATGAGTGATTTATAACGTAATGGAAGGAATAAACTCAATTCAGTGCTCACTAGGTATATGGAATGCATGATATGATTAATACAGATCTTTTTGTTTTATCATGTGGGAGTCAGATTGTGGAATGCACTGGGGAAATGGGATTAGCTACACCAAGAAGAAATTTAGGTAAAAAAAAATAAAAAAATAGCCCAACTTTCATGCTTCAGTGATCTGAAAAGGTTTTCATATATTCACGGTGAAATACTAATAGAAGAAAAGAAGGGCTGGGGAACAATCTCTTTCCAGAAGGCTTGAAGTCATGATCACGGGCCATCCTGGAAGGATAAGGGATCTGAGTGCAGAACTCTTCATGGCAGTCAGGCATTCTGTATTTTTCCTTCTTTGATCAGATGTTCTCAATTTGGTCCTGCGTCTGAAAAGTTGCTAAGAACAAAAAGATCTCTAACATGAAACAAAGACAGTGGTTTAAAGGGTCTGACAAGCAGTCTTAGAGAGAATTAGCTCAAAATGTCTCTTCCTCAGAGCGAGTGTGGTGAGAAGCCACCAAGAGCAAATGCTTAGTGCTTCTTCTCTTGCAGCAGATACAGGTCCTGATATGGAAGCTGGCTTTCTGACTCGGGGAGGCAGATGGCTTATGTTTGTTGCTGCTTCTCTCAATCTTTCTATTTCTATTCCAGTTTGTGAGTGTCAGCATGCAGTGCAGGGGCATATGATCTGCTAACTGCTCCCAGTTTGCTATACTATCCCAGATTTTTAAGAAATGCATCAGAAAGTAAATGATATGCTTAGTCCATAGCTGCTATTGAGTCATCACTAAGAATCACTTGCTTTTTCACATTGAAACTTTTTTTTTTCTTTTTATTTTTTTTCCCCTAACTTGGTTGATTTAATTTACATGTTGACTTCTGGTTCAACTGCACATACGGGTGCATCTTAGTATCTCTCTGTGCCTAGTGGCTTCAGGAGAATTTATACTGTTCTAGTTACAGCTTCAAAGAAACAAGATGCTACCAGCTGAGTTAAATGAAAATATAATGCACCAGCAAGTTTCCTGGGCAGAATTTACTATGACTTCTGTAATCCCTATATTTATTTTTTCATGCAGGAAATTTCATCTATTCACAGTTCGTTTATCAGCATGTTCAATATAATCCTCGCAAGCTATCGTACTTGTGTGGTTTGTTTTTTGGGTTTTTTTTGAGCATGATTTCTGTTTCTGCTATTAGCTGAAAATTAGTCTGCACATAATTTCTTTAAATTTCTTTGTGTCAGAACTGTATGTATCATTTTAAAGGAATAAGCCCACAGGACATCTGGATTTTGTCAATATGCAGCAAGTAATTTCATGAAGAATGAGTTTAATATCAAATTGCTGCTCTGGCATTTTAATATTATTAAATTTTGTTGTATTAACTCAATTACATTTCCTGAAAAGAGTGATTACATATTTGGCGTTAGGATAGAAAGCAACAGGTTAAATTTCTGCAGTATTTTATCTATTACTCTCAGTGCAAGGAAGACTTTGGGATGCTCTGTAGGATCATTTAGAAGCATATTTAGGCCTTTTGGGTGAAATTTTAAAAAATCTCTCTTCCTTTGAGTGCAACTTTTAATACGTAAGAATCTTAATAAACTCCACCTCTCGTGTGTATTCTGCAGAATATCCTACTTTCTGTGATGAATTTCTGCAACAGAGTGATGCCCATGCAGCATGCCTCCACTACCAAAACCTTGCCATGTAAACCTAAATTCTGAATCTTTCTGCAGTGGAGGAAGAGATAATCCAAACTGATATCTTCTACCATACTTTACATGACAAAGATGTATGCTTTTTTTTTTTTTTTTTTTTTGTAATGGATTAGTAAAAAAAAAGAAAAAGAAAAAAGAAGAAAAAGCTTATAAAAGCTTATATAAAGAAAGAATTAAGGCTTAGTGGTTGCAGTGTGCTTGCTTAAACCTGATCACAACCTGAAATTTAGCCTCTGGTTCCTAATTTTACTTTTAGAAACTATCCTGTCTCCTGTGGATGTTCTTGGAATTTGGTACTGAACATTTTTTAGGTACAGAATTCCTTTGTTTCTCTTATAATTATTAAGCATTTGCGACTAATACTAACTCTAGATAAGCACCCAGTTTGAAAAAAATGTGATGCCAGAAGGTTGTTTTAGAGCTGGTCCTAGAGAGAAACTCTGGGCTATGTCCTGTCACCACTGAGACAATCAAAGAGTACTTGTGTTCTGATCTGCATACTTATATTGATGTCAAATACCCAATTCAAGAGGGGTGGCAGTTGGAAGGAGAAAGGGTGGGGGGGGGAGAAAAGTTGGCATGCAGGAATTTAAGCTATATTCTTATGGGAGAGGCCTGCTAACAAAGACTACTCTGATTTAATTGGGAGGAAAAGTCAGGCAGAAATTTGCATGTAACTACATTGGTCTGAAACATTTCAGTGCTTCAAAACCTCTATACCACTATAAGCATCTTGAATGTACAGCATAAACCTTGTTAATGTGTTAAGCAATTCTGAGAGCAAGACCACTTTTTTGTTCTTGCAAGATTAACAGAAAAGCCTGTTTTCTATATATAGGTAATGCTATTGTTGTAGAAGATTGTCTCTCTTCTCTCTCCCCTTTTCATGAAATATCTGAAGACCTTGACTCCTCAAGTAGTCTCTAACCATTGCAATGATCAATATGAGGGCACACACATGTATTTGTTATGTATTAAAGGTTTCTCAACTATACTGGACTGCAATAGCCTTAGTCTCTCAACATGGAGCAGATAACATGGAGGAACGTGCTGTTATTTTTCCAAAAAGAACTGGCTTCAATCATATGTAACAAAAGCTGTTTCTTTTCTAGTTCATACTGTGCCTCCACCCACCTGAAGCTGTGTTTTCCTGAACTGATGTTCCAGCAGGTACCCATTCTAATCCTTAATAACAAAGTAGGTCATATGCAATGTAAAAAAAATTATATATGTATATAAATTGAGAACAAATCTTTTTCTGAATTTGCATTTGTTTCTCAGTCTGTTGACTCCCTCACATATATTATATTTGGCATTTTTTTTCTGCTCCGTGTTGCAGGTAGGAGTGTTCTAAGAGTTGCATAAAAATGGGTGCCCCTAACTGTTAACTTCCTGATGGTTAGCTCTTTCACACCCTTGTTTTCTTTTCAACAAATGGAAAGCAGTTGCCCTTAGAAACACATGGAAATTGGCAGGAGTTACAGATGGCACTATCAAATAACGAAAAGAAAAAAAATAATGTCCTACCTACTGAGATTTCTCTGGCAGAACACAGAATGCTTCTGTCATTTCCTTGACCCTATGCTGTACTTAACTGTGGCACACGGATAGGACTTGTCATTTAGATAAGAGCCAAAGTGCATGGAAAAAGCAGAGCCACAGTGAAGTTATTAGTTTGGATGAAATCCAGAAAGAAAACTGCTGTTAAGACTTCTGCTATTCACTTCATGCAGTTCAGCACTTGCTGTAAACTATAGTGGCTTGACCCAACAGAAATGTTTCTGGATTTATAAACACGTCTTTTTCAGCAGTTAAAATGCAGTATGTGTCTGCACTCCTTGTAAATGGCTCACCAATGTTAGTTATAAAACTGTGTAACTGTGGTATCAATCTTGGTTCATTCCTCTTTTTAAAAGGCACTCAAATGGGGTAGCCACTGCAATCAGTATGTCAGATATACAGTGTCAATTCCCCAGATTCTGGTCTTAAAAGCTCTATATTGTGTTCTGTACAGCAGCCACGTGACATTTGAAACAGTGTGTTGCTGTTTCAGGTGTAATAGATATTGTATCATGTTTATTCTCTGGTCTCTATGTGCTTTTGCAATTGCTATAAGGTGACTTGCACAGTGCCCTACATTTTCAATATACATATTAAATACAGGAGTAATGTGAAAATTTGCTTCTCATTTACATTGGAATAGATCCACAGTATGTCAGTGGAGACAACTGTTGGAAGAATTCATGAAGAATCTGACTAACAGTTGTGGGCAAGGAAATAGAAATAGGATAGTGCAGGAGGTAGGCTGATAACACAGAGCTGAGGATTCACCCCTTGGTACTTGGAACTTGAGCAATCCAAGCCACATTAAAAGAACTCACTTGATCTCTCTGCCTTGTTTTACTTCCCCCCTGAGCTCTCTGATTCACTGGGGTACCTATAGCATTGCTGCTGCACAGCTGGGTGTGGGGCAGAAGGAGCCATGTGTCCTGCACAGCTCTGCCACCAGGAAGCTTTCTTTATAGCAGGGCAGATCCTTTCTGCCTGATGTGGTGGGAAGGTTTGTGGATGGTTGTGCCTCAGAAAACTGATTTGTTCAGTACGATTCCTAGGAAAAGATGTTCCACGTTTAATCATGTGTTTGTGACCCTGGCAATATCTGTTATTATTATTATCATTATTATTATCAGAATCATGCCTTCATGATTCTGACCCAGGACTTTGCCAGATGTTTGAGATGTTTTGATTCAAAAGACAGGTGTCCAAGAACTCTGCATCTTCAGAGATATACCTCAGAATATTAAGGGAGTTGCAAATCCTTCTGAGTTACTGGAAAATATGATTGGGAAAAGGAAAGGTTTGGCCAGTATTGGAATAGATTAAATTACCTGTCTGCATGCAGTTTCTTCTTTGCCTGTTTGAATTGTTCTCTTGAAGTTGAGTGAAAAAGTTAGCAGAGGCCCTTCTGGGTGCTGATGTTTTGTGCTGTCCTGGCATGCTGGTGGTGAAACCCATGGGAGGGTGGGAAAGAGTGGAGCAGAGCCAATGTGTCCTATGTGTCTCTACCCCGTCATACTGAGGGCAGAGTCATCATTGGCTGGCAGCAACTTTTTAAGATGTTTACAAACAAGAGAGTCTCTGGTGTAGGTTGAGAAGCACACTGGTGATGAGCACACTGCTGCTCACTACCCGTGTAAGGAAGCAACTCAAAACTTCTGCTTCTTCCCCTTCAAGACTATAAACCACAGTGGTAATTGGTATACATAAGGCATTTTTATTTTCTCCAAAGAACTCACATAATGTCCTAAAATCTTCTTTACTCTTTAATTTGTTCTTACGTTTATAAAACAGTGACTTTCTAGAGCTAAGAACAAATGTATGCCAGTAAGTTTTGTCATAACAAAGATGAAACCATGGAGGTATTGTGTAGTGTAGGTGGAATTAAGTCACTACAGTTCAATATTGAAAGCAATAAGGGGAGTATGTATTGGGAAATATCTTGAGAGCACATCATTAGTAGGAAAAAATGTAAGATGATGATGACATAAATCCCAAAACTCTGAGAAAACAGAGCTATGAATAAATCAAGCCACTCATTTTCTAGGTATGACTATTTTTTTTAATCATTTTTTTCCTACTGCACTCCGAAGGGCTATGAACATAGTAAGAGGATGATGTGGGACCATAGCCTTCCGTAGAGTGCTCCCACTAGAGCAGAAGTTGGAAGCAGTATGTATATCGAAAGGAAGAATTTGAGCCAGAATTTTCAAAGCTGTCTTTAGATTCAGTAAAACAAATCAGTGCAACTAAAGCAAGTGATTGGATTTCTGCAAACTCTGTGCACTTGAGTTTCTCCCATATAGAGTCCAAAATACCCATAAAAAAAAAGTTAGGAAGGAAAACAGAAACTTGCTATTACACTTCAGGAGAACTGCTACTGTGTATCTCAGGGAAGGGAGATCAGGGGAAAAAATGTCCTGAGGCACAAAGATGTTATGTGAAAGAGAACTAAATGCGCATTGTTCAGTTTGTTTCCAGTTTCCTATTCACATAGGGTGAGCCCATCTGTAGGGTGAGCCAGCGGAGGCCAGAGAGGGGGGAGGCTGTGGGGCTGCCTGTCCTGCCTGCCTCTGCCCTGGTAAACGTCCAGGCCGCATGAATGAGTCCTTTGGACTGTAGAGAGTTTTGAGAGTGTCCTGCTAGAGAGATTTTGCACTGGCTTTTGTGAAAGAGAAATTAGTTGAAAATTGGTGTGCATTCAGGTAGAGAGAAAATGCCAATTAGGAATCAACATTTATTTTCTATTTGAGAAGTAGCAGTCAGTAGAAAAGAGCTCTGGTAAGGGCTCAGCAGGACAAACATTTGGCTGGAAAGGCTGTCTGGCATGTGAATGTTCTGTTCCAGCCGTATGCTTGGGAGCAATAGTGATATTACTGCAGGTCTCAGCTACTCTCCAGGGTTGGTGGGTTACTTTACTAACGGGTAGCATCAGCATAGTCTTTCTGTAATCCAAACTGTGAGTCCTCCCTCACTGCAACTTTGCCAGTTATCCTCAGTGTGTTGGGATATGCAACAGGCTAATTTTATTGTAAAAATGAACCATGTGATCTAAAGCATGGCAGTGTTGCCTATAAGCTGTTGCCTGTAAGGCTTCAATCAAGCAAGAAACTTCCCCCCCAAAAAAAGAAAACATCAATACTGTTATCCTCCCATCTGCCCTCAGGAGATCTTGCTTTTTTTCCCCTTCCCTCAAAGATGTAATAGTACTTCAAGGAAATAAAATAAAGCTTCAATTTTACAATGTTGGGACAAAACTCTGTGTAGTCAGCTTTTGTCTTAAACTGTGGAGGTAGTGAACAGATGTAAAAGCAGGGCATGTGTAGAGTGAGCAATTCCCTAGCATTTGGAAACTCTACCAGAGTTGAAGACTGCGTGAATTGTGTTAATGTTCACATATAGCCCTGTTATCCATAATTTTTGTAATTCCTTTTCAGCTCATTTATGTTTCTTTCCTTATCTGCATCATTCTCCACCTTTTTCTACTTTTTTTTTTCTCCAAAGAATCATTTTGTCGTTCTAATAGACTTTGTCCTCTTTTGCTGTGTGTCAGGAGATGAGGTTAAAAAAAATTACATGCAAGATTCAAAATAGGGGCACTCAAAGGATTTATATAAAAGCATAATGATGTTTTGTGTTTTGTTCTCTATTCTTTTCCTAAACATTTCCAGCATCTTATTTACATTTTGATCTTTGAGCATTGAAACGATATTTTTATCAAAATAACCATTATTTTTGAGCAATATCAGAGATACTAGGTTACTTTTTGAGGGGGAACAGAGAACTTAGAGCATATCATTTTGTACTTATATTTCCCCTGCAAGCTTTTATCTTCATCTATTGATGATAAATTTGATCTTCCCTTTAATTACTCACTCATTTAGCACTGTCAGATCTTTCTGGAGTACTTCTGAGGTTGTCTTCTGTTTTTACTACCTCGAATAATTTAGCATTAACAAGAGAATTGTTTACTCTTCTCATTTGCCTTTTATCCTTTAAAAAAATATTCATCTCCTAGAGGATATTCTTTCTTATCCAATGACATCTTGTTTTCCTTAAATGCCATTGAGGGACTTTTCTAAATGACTTTATTTTATCATGAATCACTTCCATAAAGCGTTCCTTCATATATGTTCAGTGCAGCTAGACTGCTCATAACAGAATCCTCTCAAGGCAGGAGTTGGGTAATCTACCTAGGCCAATAGTAAGTGACTGGGAACCAGGAACTTCTTATTAAGCTGATATGAAACATTTATAAGTAAGGCACATTTGACTTATATTGGCTGCATAAATAATTCAGCAGAGAAAGAAGCGAGGGACACTTAGAATTGTATATTGGAGGAGCCTGATTGTTCTCATGGAAGAATATGCACATGTAGCTTAGGAAATAATATGAACAGGGATCCTAATGCCATCATTACCACAGGTTACCAAAATGGAAGACAAGCAGCCTTTAGATTCCCTTTGCTGATGAGATTTGGCTAGCAGAAACAGCAAAACCAAATCCCCCATTCCAATTAGTCAAACTTATTGTGTAACAACAGCATGTGATTATCACCATGAGCATTTCTGATGTGCTTCTGTGTGTGTGTGTGTGTGTGTGTGTGTGTGTGTGTGCACATCTGTGCTACCTAGAGACTGCCTGCAAATACCTGATCACCAGAAAAATCATGTCTGATTGTTTGTGGTTGGCTACAAAGAGGATAAAGAGCTTGTGGGCCCTTGAACATTAAGTGTTTAGAATGAAAGTCCATTTTAGACTTGTCTGGTAGAACCAGAAAATACACTTACATTTTCTTGTTTTCTCACAGTGGCCAGATATAAAACGCTTGAAATCACAGCAGACTGATGTGTATGTTCATCAACACTAAAAATGTCTTCACTTTTTCTCTATATCTCACATTTTCTTAAGATTTTCTGTTGTTAATTAACTGTGCTAATGAAGAGGAGTTCATGAAACAGGTTAATTCGCATCAGAAGTCTGGGAGCAGCATAGTTCTAAACATAGTGTCAAAAATGTACCTGCTTAGTATATGCCCTAGAAAATTTGTTATGGGAAATTCTATCTTTTTTTTGTCTGGCATGTGCAGGTTTGATTTTGACTTCGCTGCCTGTAGGTTGGCTCCACTTGTTAAGCCTGGTGCAGCCTCACCTTGAATGTCTCCAGGAACTGGGCTTCCACCACCTCTGTGGGCAACCTGTGCCAGTGCCTTACCCTTATTGTCAAAAACTTTCTCCTTTTATTCAGTCTAAATCTTTCCTTTTTTAGTATCCTATCCTGTCATCACAGACCCTGCTAAACAGTCTGTCCCCTTCCTTCTTACAGCCCCCCCTTCAGGTACTGAAAGGCCGCTTCTCTGGACACGCTCTAAGAGGTCAATGTTTTTCCTGTGACTCCACATCTGAACACAGTGCTCCAGGTTCGGTTGGTTTGTGTTCAGTAAGGACTTAAGAGGAACAGTACAGATTCAATGTGGGGTGAAGAAAAAACGGCTTTTGTTATTCTTCTGTTGAAGTTTGGCTCCCTGTACTGTGCCAGAAAAAGGATCTTATTCCTTCCATCTCTCAGAACTCCACAGTCCATGTGGAACAGGCAGGAGCACAGTGCAAGGAGACCATTTTTACCCCATGCTCATGCCCAGGGCCACTGCCTGGATCCTTCTATTGATTACCTTCAAATATTAAAAACAAGTTTACTGCTTGGCTTTCCTGCAGCAAGAGGAAGGCCTACGCAGAAATGTAAGCTGTCTTTATGAGCAAAGCAGGATTCTTCACTCATTGCTTTGAGTGAATTCTAATTTACTGTGCTTGCTGCTATCACACACAAACATTAGAGGGGGAGTTGTTTCACTGCAAAATGAGAAAAGAGATGAAACATTAGAAATGCTCCTTTTTACAGCCTGAAGTGCTGTGAAATGAAATGCTGAAGAACACGATGCAAAAGGTGTTTATATTTAAGCCTCTATGGTATCTTTTTGAAGTTTGCATTTTTCTTTTCTTTTTGTTAGTAACAGGGATGTTTTATGTTGGGTTTGTGGCTTGGCAATACCAAGAACTAACATATTTTTTGGTAACCTCACGTACCTTAAAAATGGGAGATACCATGCAATTTTACATTAAACAATTTACAAATTAAACAATTTTTTATTTACTGATAATAGAATTGAAAGTCATGATTTCTGTTGTCTTACTCTATCACTTGGACACAGTATACTAGTAGCTGATCAAGAATGATACTTCTGAGCATCATTTGTGTGTACCTAGTAAATTAAGGCTGAAAAGAAGAAAAAAGAATAGTACTTTATGTAAATCTGTACACTTTTCTGTCTTTCAGAGCTCTCAAACAGATCTGAACATGCTCATCACCTCATGGGACTGTAGTCAATACTCTCCTGCTAACTGGATATTTCTATCTGCACTTTGTGTTGTCAGTTTCCTTTTATCTCTTAAATTTTGTTTAAAGCCAAAATTGGCTACAATGCCCATGAAAATGAAGGTGTAGCATACTTTATATATATATATATATATATATATATATATATAATACTTTACAGAAATATATGTATTTTTTGCAAGAGGGAACAAAATCTTTCAAAGAAACAATCATATGAGGTGAATATTGAAGTAAAAATGAATGCTTCAAATACAAACTCAAGTAATCACTAAAACAACGTAAATACCAGATATAAGGACATTATGGAGAATTTGGGCTCAGCACTAATGGCAAAGACTGAGAAAACAGAGCACAGCAGCAATATAATACTGTTGTATTTTACTTTAATTTTATTTTTTTAACCATAAGACAGATGCAACATTTCTAAAATGATTGTTTTTACCTGCGAAATAAATGCTCACGTGAACTTTTTCTCACTAAAAATGTTAGGAAGTGTACTAATGTGGTGCTTTGACACCTGTGATCATCTGCAAGGGCTGATGGCAATCTCTTTTCAAAATATGGATGATTATATTTTCAGAAGTGGCATTGTTCTTGAACTCTTGCCTGTTATTTTTCCTGCAGCTAGCTGTGAGAATAATACTTGAGTTGTAAACAGAACAAATGTGCTATGAAATTCATCAAGAGGCAAAAGAGGCAATAAACATAAACTTGATAATGTCATTTAATATACTTCTGCATTAATCACTATTTTGTGACTAACTGCAGTGCGTCTCTGAACCTGTACTCACTGAGGTCATTAGCAGCACTTTTACTGACTGCAGTAGGACCAGAAACATGTTCTTGAAGGGGGAAAATTAAAACAAATGCCACTGACTCAACAAGTAATTGAAGCTTTTGTAAGCTGTGAATTCTAGAAAATTGATTCTCTGCTGTATCCTTTTAGAAGCTTGAAATTATAATGTTCTGACCATCCAGTAATCTGGTGGTGTTCCATTTGGAACCACTCTTGACTCTTTTCTTTTTCAGGCTTCCAATGGAAGCTGAAATTGTGAGATGTTTCTTACGTTGGTGAACAAGCTGTGAACAAGCTGGCCTTATGCTTTATCTGTGGCTGATTGCAATGTATCAGGAAATAAACTACTGTAGGGCTTTTGTGTGCATAGAGTATTGCTTAATAGCTGCTTTCTTCACCCTGTTGGTAAGGTGGTAGATGTGAAAGCATTAGAGTGCAAATTACTGTGTTAAAAATGTTTGTTATAGAGAATTAAGAGCGTAAGCATTGGCTTATGAAAATAGCATTGGCAATTGATAGTTAGCCTTACATAAAATAACTGTAATAAAATAAAAAGCCTTCTAAACAAAATATTTCTTGTAACAGTTCAAATGTAAAGGTCAAAACTTCATAAAGTTTTAACTTTACGAAGGTACAAATTTGAACTACTTCTAACATTTAAGGGCCATATAGTAATAACTGATGGAAACTTGAAAGTATTTATAAATGCATGAACTAAAAGAACTCCGTAAGTGCCTCTTACTTTTTTAAAGCAGTAATTAATTCCACAGAGATCTCCATGAGGCAGGATGCTGTATGACACCTACAGGAGTGAAGACTCTCGTACTGCTGAAACAATTTTTGTTAGCAAGTATATGAGGAATGGAAATGTATGAAGAAAAATTTGCAAAAATGGTTTTTAAAATATAAGTGGGCTTTTCCATCATTTATCTTTTTGCCTTTTTAATTCTTCTACAGAGAAAGTCCTCCAGCATTAAAGAGAAGTCTACAATGGGAGGAAGGGCTTTGAGGAGGAAGAAAGGAGCCTCTGCCAACGTGCAGTGCTCCTCTCTGCAGCATCTCCCACAGGTTGCTTAGATGTCTTGAGGATGTAGTATCTAGTTGGCCATCGACTAAAATGTATGTCAGTATTGTCCAAAATGAGACATGCAGCTAGGCTGGTGTTAATGTATAACATTAATTTAAGGATTTAATTTTAGCTTGCGTCTCCAACAAGTTCTGAAATGAATATTGTTTCAATAAGTTTCATGTAAACCAATTTGTGTCAGGGGGCCCCGCCCCACAAGCTACCCCAGCCCCATCTGGGCTGAGTTCTGGCAAATTCAGGGAGGAATACTGGCTTGATCCTCATGTTGATATTGCTATAAATGCTCTGAAGTATTTGAGTTCGGCTGATTAGCAGTGATACAGAGGCTCAGGGACGTGAGACTGTGTATTGCCATATCAGTATCACAGACTGCTCCAAAATAATTCAGTAAAAGAGGAAAGGAAGCAATTCAAGCTCTGGGATGAGCACGTTGGCACTTAAGAGCTTCTGTCCTTGCTTTTAGAATGATAAAGCAAAATGCTTTCAGCAGCTTGCATCTCTAGAGGATTTGGACTGTGCTGTTTGTAAAGCACTGAGGGTACTGCTCCAGCTGAAGAAACTATTTACATCTGTTCACTTCCACCACATGAATGGTTTTGCTGAGGTCCGAAGTGTGGCTTTAAAAACTAAGTGAGTGGAAGCACTGTGCTGCTGTCTTTACTCTTCCTATATTCCCAAGCTCACTGGTACTTCTTAGGGCCAGGGGATGTGACTATTGAATTACACAGATCTTGGTCAAGGCCTTTTGTCACGAGTCATGCTGGAGACCTATTTATGTGCAATGCCTGGCAAGTCGCAACAGTGCTGCAAGCAGGCCCAGACACAAAACTTGTTTTGGGGAAAAAGAGAGCCTGAGGGCTCCTGGCTGTGAGATCATGGCTGCTTTGTGCTACTGAATTTAGTCAGATATGAGGGCACTTGGGCACTTTTCCAGGGAATGATGGCTCATGCTTCCAGGTGGGAGAAAAGCAAGCAAGGAGGTGGAAGGAAGAAAAGGGATTTGGGGTGATTGATCTGCTTTCTTACCTGCAGCAAGGGTATGGGATGGCTTTCTCCTGCTGATCAGTTTTTCACTTTGTCTTGGGCAAGGCTGACATGCATCTCACAAAGTGTGAAGGGAAGTGAGCACAGAGGATATAGTGCGAGCAAAATTAATTAGCTTGTCATATTGCATTGTAGTATGCAATATGCTTGAATTGTAAGCAGCAGAACAACTGGCTGGTAAATTATTCAGGTGTTCTCTTGCATGTATGGAGGGTAGAGAGAGTCATTTTCCCTGGCTGATTTAGTCATTGCTGCTTTCTCACTGCTATTACATGTTTCTGCAGGTCAGAAATATTGAAGTATAATTATCCTAACTCTGGATGGCATATTCCTAGCTATTTGTGAGTATTTAAGTTATGGAATATAGCAGCTTCTCCTTTCCACCTTCCTGAAATTAGTTTCTCTCTTAATTTGCCTCCTGGAAACCACAGACATAAGACGGCCAACTGAAATCTTGTCGCTAATGAGGCTATACTAAATTTGCCTCTGAAATTAATACAGGTAACAGCTATTTATGCTGAAAAAAATCCTGAGAGAAAAGTCATAGTTTTCTAATTTACTCACTTTTATCACTGTAACTTTCTCTTTCAAGTTATACTGATAATAACTCTGCCTGATAGTATCATTTCCTGATAATAACCTGTCTTTTGAAATCTCTGGTTTTAATACACAGGAATTATTTGCTTGCCAGTTGTATTACTTCTGTTAAGCAAACAAAATAACAAAACCAAATCAAACCCCAGAGAGAGCATAAAATATGCATTTCTCTTTGAATTGGCCTGTCCCCAATAAAGAAACTGTCCCTGCACAAAGAGCAGTAGGTTCTTGTCTTTGATAATGAAGCTGTGATAAGTACAAAACTACTGGCATCTGAATTTAGGCTTTGACTTTTAAATCTTTTTCCTCTGTTATGCAATGCCAGTAAGACAGAATCCACAAACCCTGGTCTTTCTGAATTTCTATTGAAATTACTGTAAGTTTTTCAGCACAATTTTCCCCAAGCAAACACAAAGTCATAGAAACAAATCTTTCTGTGACAGTGGGTCTGTTTTTGCAAAACTTTAATCAAAAGTATCTCTTATCTTCTACTGTGGAATTCCTGTCCATTCCTTCATCTTCCCTATTCCTGCATAGTCTTTATATTGCTCTAATATTTACAATTTTCTCTCGTGCTTGGAATTCAAGAGTCTTTTCTATCTCCTTGTGTGCTGAAATCATTTGAGCAATTGATTATACTGAGATATATGTTTTGTTTTGGTGCAAGTGGAAAACAAACATCAAAACTTTACCATGTGGAGGTTTGGCTTTGCAGCAGATTTTAGTGAGGACAGCTGCAGAGGAATCTTCCTGCTAATAATAAGACACTCACCAATCATTTCATATTCTTAAAATGTCAGAATGTGTAGGCGGAAGGGCTGATGTTCTGCAAGATGTGATGAGCCTGAACTGTCAGGAGAAATCTGCTCTGGATAGGTTTGTTAATGGCAAGGTCAATGATGGTAGCTAAGACATGTGCATAGATATTTCTTTTGAATAGCAACGGGTAGGAGTGCATTTCTGTAACTACATGCTTTGTTCTGCTTCTCCCACCCTGAAATGAAGCCTGAGTACGTTTGACTACTTACCATACAGAGTTTATTTGTGGAAACATGTGTCTACAGTTGTAAAGCCTCAGCATTATCCACTTCTCTTCCTTTAAAATACTGTGAAGTAGAATTACCCTTCTGCAGTGTTCTGTCACATGTGGTTTCCCTGATTCCCTGCAGAACGCAAACCAGAATGGCAAATTCACATCTACATTTGTAAACGAGCATTCCACTGTCATTTCTAATTCCAGCACTGCTTCTTCCCATGATCAGGGTGCCCTGAAGTAGGGGGGGATGTTTGGGGGGCTCTGCCCTACGCTTCTTGACAGAACAGCCTGTGCCAGCACACTTCCTCGGACACAATGGCAAGAGCTAGGGAACTGCAAGGTTTCATGGCCTAAATCCTAAATTCAGAATTTATTAAGAGTTTATTAATCATTTGTTACAGACAAAAGTAATCCTAATCTTTTAGTTGTATTTATGTACTAACAAGAATGCAAACCTTTACAGAAACATTAGAATTTGGAAGCCTTTTTTTTTTTTTTTTTTTAATTAAGTTGTTACCTGAAGCCATATTTCTCATATTACTTGAGCTATGTGAAACTGAAAAATGTATTATAACAGCATTAATCTTCTAGGAACATGGAGAATAGCAATGCTATGTACTGCTAAGAAAAACTGCAAACACCAGTTAAGAGAGGAAGGCATACAAAGCCCCATTACGGGTAGTATTGCAGTTTTACTATGACATTATATTCTTCCTGAACATTTACATGAGTAAATTATGCTCAAGACCACATCCTTGTGCTCAAGGCTACAAGATCAGTCTGCATACTGAATTGCAGCATTATCTGAAGACCACCTCAGTTAAACAACTATAGTGCTATATTCTGTGCTGCAGTGAAAGAAAAGTGGGCATCTGCTTTGCATTTCAGTATTCTCACTCTGATGTTAGCAGATCTGTGTTAAAGTCTTCCTTTTCACAGGTTCAATTTCACAGGTTTTTTCTTTTGTTTTGGTTCCTTTCCTGATCCATGTCACAGAGTATAATCTTTGCCAGTGAAAACCCACGAAGTACTGTGCCAGTTATGGTGCGAAGGAGAAAGACTGAATCAGAAAGCGTGCCTTAATGTGCTCGTTCAGAAGATGCTAATTTATTGGCACGTTTGAATACTCCACTGGGAAATATTTAAAGGAGTTAAATGTGCAGGTTTTGTTTATAAAGCTTTGAAGTTTGGTGACAAACTTAAAGTGGAGATGTCACAGCAGATGGAACCTTATAGAAGAAGCTCCTGTATAAATACTTACATCAGTACCACCAACTGCCAATGTATTTATGGATTAATTTATAACTTATCTCCTCAGTTATGAATAAACAAATCATAAAGCAGATGAAGAATTTTGCTTTTCAGAGTAATTAATACTAACATTACCTAACAATCTAACAGATTGAAACAACTCTATAACAAACTTAAATAGCTGCAGTGCTTCAGATTATTTCAATAAATTTATGCTGGTCTATCAGCCTGGGATTCACTGCTGTTGACTTTTCTACATGAAGTATACAGGCATCTGTAGGAACAATCTGATTAATTTGGAAAATATATAAAGCACCCCAAGCACATACATACAGAAATCCCATTAATCTCCTGGCAACCCTGAGATAGTTTTTCTATGACTAAAATATTTCATTTTGAATTGTTACATCTGTTCACCAGTATGTAACACCAAATGTAACTGGTGACCCTTCATTCAGACAGTTTCTCTGACACTGTTTTTCCCCATGCTGTGCTTACTGTCAGCACACAGAAATCAAACATTATATACTTCAAGAATTCTTTTGTGAGAAAGTCCATTGGATCAATAAGGCTTTTCTTAGTGTAATGAATCATCAAATATTTATTGTTTGAAAAGTACAAAACACAGTTAATGTAATGTAGGGGATCTTACAAAACCTTGTTCCTTTTTATCTTTCACATAAGCTTTTTGGTATAAAATAATCTTGTTTCCAAATGCACCCTGGAAGAGACATGGTCCGTATAGCATGGAAATGCGTTGTTGGAAGAAGATTTTAGTTGAGAAGCAAGAGACAAGAACAATGAAATGCAGCGGGATGTCAGCAAAAAGGTGATGTGCTTACCTCTCTAGAGGGAGAATTTATGAGTTGCATAAGAGAAAGAAAGATGGGAGTAGCATTTGTGAATGTTTACATGCATGCATGCACATGCATGCATATCCAAAATAACATAACTGACAACTTGTTAGTAATTCAGATATCCAGAACAGTTATTGCAATAGTGTGTTCTATTCCTATTTCTGTTTTTCTTCTATTAGATGTCTTCTCTCATAATTCATATAGTAGCTTTTAGAACTGTTCTGTAAGAGGAAGACTGGAATTACGTGGGGATCACTGAAAGTGCTCATGTTCATGAAACCACTGTCTCATATTTGTTGCATCGCTCCATGACAAGAAAGAAGACAAGGGAATTTCAGAGTAGCTTATTTCTACTGCGCCTATATATGCAAGATGCTGATGTGCTGATTTCCACCCTCACTGTCTTCCATAGTTATCTAGCTCATACTGGCTAACAGGTGCTTTTCTTCTGTCCCTTTCTATGTATGAGAATTGAAAATCACTGCAATTAAACTGGCATAGGAAGTCTATTCCTGTCCTAATATTGGCTCTCTTGCTCTGATTTTGTATGATCTTCAAAAATCACAATTCCTCTGCTTTGTAGTTGAATTACCTGAATAAATGTGTTCTGTCAGGTAGGAGTACAGTGAAAATTAATATTGGTAAAGTTCAAAGATGTCAAGCTCAATATACTATTGGTTATTACAGCTCTGTGGTATGTTACCCCTCTCTCTCTCTCTCTTTTTTTTTTAACCTAAACTCTTGTTCTTTATTAGTCAAGTGCTTTGTCATTGTAGAAATTTTTCTTCTAAAACTTCTAAAACTAACAAAATTTTACTTCTAAGACCTGAATCTCATTTCTAAGAATGCAAAGTGTTCTTTCCAAAATTAAATTGAGAAACTTAACAAGGGTTTTTTCCTATATCAATTCCAAGAACAATTAATGTTATTTATCAGCATAATTTTACTTCTAGTATTACTGATATCTCTGATGCCTGATGAAGATTATGTGACTGAAATGTTAAGATATTATAACCTTAGAAGAGGCTTGGGATGAGTGAGGAGGAGGCACATGTATTACTGTTATATGTATGTTATCCAAGTTATTGAATCTTGAATGCCTGGGACTTGATATCCAGATTGATCAAAGTATGCTTTGAAATTGTTACTATCAAATCACATATGAAGTTAGAATAGCAGGCTTAACAAGTGCCTTCCTAACATATACTGAAGAATAAAAAGCTGTCACTTGGTGTAAGTCAAATGAGAGATGGATGATATAATTCTCATGCTGCTGAAATTTTATTATCCTTGAAATATATGTCAGAGAGTGCCTCAAACACAGGAAAGTTATATTTGTACTTCATCATTGAAAAGGACGTAATTATGGAATTATTCTTTTCATGCACAGGAATCCAAATCAGCAATTCACTTGCACTTGTAGTGCATGAATACACGTCACAGTGCATGAATACACGTCACAGAAGGACAACAAATAATATTTTAATAGCGATAAAGGGGAGTTGTCTAGAAAATAAATTAATCAGTTATGAAAGATAATTGAGAAATAGGAATATTTTATTAAATGCTCCACCAGCATCTAATTGAATAAGCTTGTAACTGTGCAGTGTCTCTTAGGGAAAGAATAAAGGCAGATACAAAAATATATCAAAATATATGATAAATGAAAAGAGGAAAGCAGGCAATCAAGACTAAGATTAGAAATATAGACAATGATTAGTTATGTCAAAAGTCCTGGGATTAAATACGTAGATGAAGACTAAAGGATAATAAGGAATTGTAAGTATGTGATTGACGAAAAAATTTCTAGCTCTGCCTTCTGCCTCTTCTAAGGGGAGTGCATTGATTACTATTTTTTCCCTTACATGAATCTAAATTTGAAGGGGAAAAGAACGTATTTCTTCAATATAACTACATAATGTACAAGAATTCACATGGTAGAATGAGTTAGAGTTCAGTAGCAAACTCACATCAAAAAGTTTTTCAGGGCTGCCTGAGGAGCTGTGCAGAACACTGGAAGAGAATGCCTGGAAGGGAAGAAAGCTAGAGCTATGCCATTTGTTTGGTGGTTGAAGGTAAAGAGAAATGACCAGTTGGTCATTGATTTCTGGAAGTGTTTGAATAGTTGCTGCAGTTTTCAATAATAAAGTATTTAAAGAAGATCACAATAATAAAAAACAAAATTGCTAAACAACCATGGAATAGTTAATTGAAAGAATCCATCTTTTCTGATTATGCTACAAGTTTGACTGATGAAGACAAAACTGTTGATATCATCTTTTTCACAGAAAACCTGTTACTAGGGATTTTAAATAGGATAATTGTCAAGAAGGTACTTTATTGGTTCCTGAAGTCAGTGACATTTGTTATTTAGTGCTTTTTCAAAGAAATTAATAGAAAATAACTATCACCCTGCTCCCTAACCAACGATTCTTGTTCTGAACAAAATAAGGCTTAGAGGTGAGCCCAAAGGTGAAATGCCATAAATAGAAAACTGCTAGAGTCTGTCCTTTGATGTACAAAATATATAAAAATGTCCTTTCTTCTGACTTTATAAAAAGTCAAAATACAACAATTCTTTTTGCATGCTCTTGTCTCTATGGAAACAGGCACTCTAATTTTAGGGAATACTCTTTGCTTCTCTCATTGAGTTAGGCTTTAAATAAATCCATGTAGTACCACTGGTGTCTGTTGCACTGTCATCAGGAAAACTCAAAATATAGCTGGAGAAAATGTGCACATCGGATATGGAGAAAGCAAGTGCAATTTTCAAAAATGAATGAAACTGAGAAATTCAAGCCTTATGAGGAAACTGTCCTTGATTAAATGTGCTGTCAATGGATTTGTCTTAAATAGTATTCAAGTCTATGAAGAAATTGATCTCTGATTTAATAAATTGATTTAACTGAAATATGTAAGAGACTCCCTCCCTCTTTATATTTATATTGTGAAATAATTAAAATGTAGTGTCATGTACACATATAGAAAGGAAGTAAAAAGACTTGGAAAAGCAAATTTAAGACAAAGTCTTGTTCAGATTTGTGACTAGTTAACTTTATTAGCAGTTACAATAAAGATGAGGTTACCTGAATGATATCATTCATGGAACCTCACCTGTAAAAGCTGTGCCACCTGTCTTAAAACAGTAGTGCCAGTGCATACGACAAGCTGAGGATTCAAAATGAGGTTGAATTGTCTTATCTTGTCTCAACTGTCAAGAGAAAATCAGCAATGTAATAGAAGCATCCAACTCATAGACTGGGAGCAAGAACTCTGCTTCTGCTGAGGCTGAAATGGGGAGTGTCAGTATTGGGCCATCAGAATTTGCTCTTAAAGTTGGTGTTTCCAGAAGACTAGGGAGACAGTCAAGAGGTTTCAGGTGTTCTGGTGACAAGAATGGCTGCAGCCAAAGTTTTAGGTGAAATAACCATCCAAAAGTATTTCTGGGTACACTATCACTACTGATGATATTCATAACATAGCATAGAAATGTGTCCAAATACTGAGAGAAAAAAATATCTGTACTGGTGAATGTGAAAGGAACAATTGTAATTTGCACAAAGTTATATTTGAGGAGTTTCAGTGCCACCACGAGTAACTGAGCCAGTGAATGGATCCGGTAATAGTGGGAGGGCTAGAGAAACAGTCGCCTGTATATGTGAATGTTTTTTGTTCATGACTGGGCAGCAAACAGCTCTCAGCAACCCTATGTGCTCACTTAGGTTGACTTATCTCAGGCAGTAAATAAATGTCCATCCATAGCACTGCATTTTTTTGTGCAATTATATAAAAAAGCTTCTTCAATTACTTCTCTATGAGCTAGAAATGATTATAAAACCCAAAATCACAAACACTGTGTTATTATCATGTTCTTAAACTAAAAATATTGTAGACCTAGCTGTGTTTATCCTCTCATTCTTTTGCTAAGATGAATTTTAATGAATTTTGTTTTCTTGGGTTCATTTTCTGTTGACTTTGGTTTTGGAGTGTTTTTCTAGGTGCATGAATATTTATGAAAGGCAAATGTATGTAGGAGAGAATGCTATAAAACATACAGATGGAAAAGGATCTTCAGAGAGAAAGTAATGCTTCAATTAAATTTGCTAATAAGGAATGCAGGATAACTACTGCAATACAAAGAGTTAATGTGGATTCCAAAGTATTTGGTTTGAATTGATGTGAACACAGTGGTTCATTTATATTTACATTCAATAAACGGAGTACTTCAAAAATATTCTAGCTGGAAGTTAAGTTGCTGTTAACATCTCCATCTGTTAATATGTTAAGTTTCCCATTTTCAAGAGTAACTTGAGCACCTCGAAAAATAATTTCTACTTAACAGGAATTGAGTGCTTTAAACTTTTTCATTTATTTCTGGAAGAAGGCAAAATACTTTAAGTTCAATAAGAATATCTCTACCAGTAAGAGCAGACATTAGACCTTCTAAGAGATAAAATTATCTGAAAAATATATACTTTTTACAAAGCCATTTATTTCCATTTATTACACTGAGTAGGGGCTTTGTATGTAGCTTCTGAGCATTCCAAATCATTATGGTAACACTGTCCATACCCAGTTTGAAGACTCATCTGCTTTGCACAGAGACAAAATGTAGTGTTTATACCCTGAGCACATTGAAAGCTGAACGCCTCCTTAGCCTCGCCTTGACTGCCCATTGCCACCAACGAAGAAAGAGGAAGAGTGCAGAAAGGCTCAAAATAGAGACAAGAATGTATCAACCTTTTCTCACATTTCTTTAATTGCTGAGGATATTCTTAAATGAATGTCATGAGGGAAATGTTTTCAAACTATTTCATTTCACTAGCCAAATCCAGAAAGGGAAACAAGACAAAATTGCTTTCAAGACACTTCTGGTGTTTCCTGTGAAATAAATATTGCAAATGACTGTTTCTTCTTGAAACTGAAATATAATGGTTCCAGAGCGAGGCTTGTGTGTGCAGTCTGTCTTCCTCTTTTCTGCTCATACTCTAGAAAACACAGTTTTTCCCATGGATGCTGGCTGAACTGCTAAAGTGCTTTTATCCCTGACTAGAGATGCATCATATTAGAAGCAAGAGAAGATCCCCCAGAAAGGTACAGTTGGTGTCAGAGCAAGAAAGACAGAAGACCTGGCAGCAGAGCAACACACTGCTGGGAGAGCATCTGTGCTTTAAACAGTGGTGTGGGCCTGGGCTGTGGGGAGGGAGAGAGAGCAGCGTGTGAGGTGGAAGTTGTAGGTCCTGCTTAAACCTCACACAACATCAGGAAGTATCCTTCATTAATGTCTTAAATGTCTCTTAACAGGTTTAGTTAATTTAGTTCTATTTTGTTTATTCTAACAGCATCAGTAGGAACTGATTTTTTTCTAGAGGCTGCCAGGGATGTACTTGGGCTCAGTTGCTCATGGAAGACTTGAGGCCATATGCTGAAAAGCCAGTCTTGTGTCCTCCCCTACCTTGTGCTGCCTTCTGTTGCTCTCCCAGCACGCCCTCTGAACTGTTAGGTCATACTCCTCTCTGAAGTGTATGTAACTCTCAGAAAGACGTGGCTGGATGTTTGGGCTGCTCTGCTCCCATTATTCCTTTTGATGCTAATTCTAAAGTGACATTTCTATTTACAAAAAGAATCTGGGCTGTTTACTTTTTATCTTGAACTAATGTGTGTCTGGTGGGTTACAGTGGGCATGGCTGTATGGACCATGTTGTATGTTTTCCCATGGAGTGTCTGACTGAATGGCAGCTGTGGAGGAAGCCCAGATCCTTCTCTAATAGCAGGGATTATGGTCTCATGTGTCATGATATATGCAGTAAGTACCCTGAAGGAAATGCTGCTTCAGTATCTCAGATGTTTATGAAAAGTTCAGCACAGAGTGGTCCTGTAAGTGCAGTCATAGAAGTAAAAGACAGGTCTTAAAAATATTATGGTCTTCTTCTGTCACACAGAGATGTCCCATGACAAGCCCGTTCCACAGCTGCCCCTGACCTTCCTCAGCCCAGTGCCTTGGGCTCCGCAAAGCCACTGACCAAGCACAGCCCAACCACCAAACAGCCTCCATCCCAAACCCGTCAACTGTGTGGAGATTTCTGCAGATCCGATATTACAGAACATTTCCACATCAGTTATATATTTTTTTTCATAAAAATTATATGGTCTGTAGTAACTTTACAAGAGAAAGTTTATAATATCCTTGGGCAGGAGGTCAGTATTATACATAGCTCTGATGAGTATGATTTTTTTGTTGTTTATTTGATGAAATGAAGGTTATGTAACTCCTATGTTTGATTGCAGTTCTCTGCATGATGTTTTTCTAAAGGAGGCTAGGGTGTAAAGTGGATGGGCTGCACAAGAAATGTGAGTGTTGTGCAGTGTTTAAAATATTTATTTATTTCTGACTTCTGTTTACACACTGGAGTAAATAAAACAGAAAATCCTTTTCCCATCTGTAACAGCAGGGTTGCAATTACATTTACTGTTGTTCACTGACAGATTGACAGTCTTTTATTTGTCATTCTGCCTCCTAACATTTGTTGTACCTCTTATGCGGACAATAGGTTCACTTTCAGAAAAGCCGATTTGCTTCAAACTCACCAGCTCTGTAGGTACATCCAACTTAGCATTTATCTTTAATGGTTTTGAGGAATTCCCTGATGTTTTTTTGAACATCCTTATTTTGAGAATGGACTAACAATTGACTTATTAAGATAAACTGGCTGAATTCTTGAGAAGTGGAAAAAAGCAACATTGGCAGAAAACATGGATTATTTGCAAGACATAGGCATGTGGCTGAACCCAATAACATCAGCAGCAGAACAAGTCATGCATCTTTAGTTTAGAGAGCAAATGTAGGTGTGCTAAATGACCAAGTATATGTCTTAGCTCTGTTCCTAACTTTGACGCTCTATCTTAGGAATATGTCATATTTTAAGTTTGAATAATCTGTGATTAAATCTTTCTATTTATATATAACAAGCATAGGTTAAGCATCAAGTATGAGCAAAGAAATAACTTAGGTTAAATCTAGCTGTTAGGAATAAATATTATTCTTATGAGGAGGAAAAACTTGTGAAGCCTGATGATATTTGAATTTGTAGACTTCATCTGGCTGTTATCAACATGAAACTGGTGTGTGATCAGAAATGAATCCAGGAGGTTTTTCTCTTCTGTGAGAAAATGAGAAATAGATCTTCAATTTTATAAAACAAACAGAAAAAAAAAAACCAAACCATTTTCCTCTGTTATCTGATCTATCTTAACAGCAGAAAAGATCTGTATTTCCTGCATCTTCTTATACCTAGCAATACATAAATTTAGAACAATATTAAAGACCCAAACCTACATCCTAAAGGAAACTTTTTGTTTGTTCAATATGTGAGTGGTTAAATACAAAGTTACAACTTATTTAAATGTAGAGGTAGTATTTTTATTTTATTGCAATTATTTTCCAATAAATTGCATTGTAGCCTTCTGCATACTTTTAATGTTTTCAGAGGAATAGTGCAAGATATTTTACAAAAAGAAGCATGTACCAAGATCAAAAAGCATGAAATGGAACAGTATTAGAACAGACAATTGGGGTTGGTGTGGAATGGCATTATCATTCTGTTAGCAGGGTGCTTCACAGTCACTGCTGGCTGCTTTACAGAGCAGAGGGTATTTCTGTGTTAGGTGGAAAAGGAGTGTTTTGTTTTGTTTTCATAGAATCATAGAATCACAAAGTTGGAAACGACCTATAAGATCATCTAGTCCAACTGTCTTCACGTTACCACTGCGACCACAAGCACTAAACCAGATCTTGTAGCTCCTCATCCAGACGCCTCTTGAACACTGCCAGGGACGGTGACTCCACCACCTCCCTGGGCAGCCATTCCAGTGCCTGACCACCCTCTGAGAGAAAAAGTTCTTCCTTAAATCTAACCTAAACCTCCTCTGATATGACTTGTGACCATTTCTCTGAGTCCTGTTTGTTGCCTGGGAGAAGAGGCCAAACCCTTCTTCGCCACAGCCTCCCTTCAGGAAGTTGTAGAGTGTGATGAGGTCTCCCCTGAGCCTCCTCTTCTCCAGATTAAACAATCCCAGCTCCCTCAGCCACTCCTCATAGACTTGTGCTCCAGGTCCCTCACCAGTTTTGTTGCCCTTCTCTGGACACGTTCCAGGGCCTCAATGTCTTTCCTGTAGTGAGGGGCCCAAAACTGAACACAGTGCTCAAGGTGCGGCCTCACCAAAGGTTTTGTTTTGTTTTTATATACCTGAACATGAGCTGATATTTGGAAGACTGCATTGTTGCCGTCTGTAATGCCCTTGCCTCATACATATTCAGGGTCCATCCAACCTGACCTTGAATGCCTCCAGGAACGGGCATCCACAGCTTCCATATGCAAAAAAAAAAAAAAAAAAAAAGAAAAAAAGGAGGAAAAGTGGAGAAAAGAAGAAAAGATCATAATTGCATTATTATTTTGAAAGCTCAGCTTTAAATAAAACCTGCTGTTGGATGACATACTCCAAGCTATTTGTTCCCTGTGTCCATTGAGACAAAAATATTTTAACAAATATATTTGTTTTCATTACAAACATATAAACACATGCTTTTAATATTACTTTGCTTTGGTATGGCAGCTTTTCAGTAACAAATTAATAGAGTGGCACACGATAAAGACAGCTGTAGCAGCTGTGTTGTCCCTCTTAGCTAATTTCCCAGCAAGGTTTGCTTTTAGCTGGAAGGCTGACTTTCAGATTTCATCAGTTGTCCTGTAGCTACAGGGATGGTTTGCATATGTTGTGCAGAAAGCTGACATGTAGAGTGGCCAGCTTCAACTCTGCCTTTTGGCTATCTTCTTAGTCTTTGGAGAAAACAGATGCCTTTTAAATCATTTCTAACTATACGTTACAGTGTGACTGTGTGTACTATGTAGTTACAAGGGAGGGCAAAGTCTACACATTCATGATCTGTCTTGCGATTTTGATAACTTGGATAAGGGTTTTTTTTTTCTTTTTTCAAAGTTCTGTGAGTGAAATCAAATAGGACTGATTGATAGTATAAAAGTAATAGAAGTTGTTCAGGAATCCCATTGTGTGTTGGAGTGAGCATGCCTGTATTTACTACAGAAGAAAGGAAATATGCATGCATTTAGCTAACTTATGTTTGTCATGCACATCTAATAAGTGATCTTAATACTTAACAGTGAAGCTTGATCCCATACTTCTCTTCTATATGGTACAGGTAACTTCTGTCCAGTAACCATTTCTAAGTGGTTTTATGCAGAGAGTTGGGTTCAAAGTTGTTGGATAACTTCTGCAAGAACAAAATTCTAGTCCTCAAATTTGTTTCTGAAAATGGAGAAACTATTTCTGACCGAATTTGGTCATTTTCAAACTAGAGTACTATGTCAAGTTGGAATGCAGACCCTTACCTGCATGGTACTAGATGGGGTTGTTGCTGTTAATGTTGGTTTTTGTTTGTTTCCATCTCCTGTCCTTTATCAGCTAATTCTGATCTGGATAAGGGGAAAAAATCAACTTCAGTGATATTGCTATCATGAAAAACAGGTTAGGGTTTCAGAAGGATCTGTGGAAGAAAAAGAGGCAAAAGTGATATTCGCTAGGTTCCCTTTGAGAAAGAGAATTATCCTTGAGAGAAATTTCTGTCAAAGAGGTAATGTTTTCTGTACTGATGCCCACAGAAAACAGTTATCAGTAGCTACAGTGGTGCTTCATGAAAATAACTTAAGTAGGATATCTTAGTATATGAGAGGGCTGGCACAAATGGAGAAACGTTTAAGTACGGGTTTCAAGATATGTATACAAGACATGGGTATGAATGTTTGTTTCTGAGACAAATATTAATTAATTTATTTATTAGTATGCATTCATGTTGCTATTTGGTTGTAACTAGAAGAACAGAACTACCCCAGAATCCTATATACTTCACTAAATTACTGTTAAACAACTTTTTTTCAGATAATAAGCTTTATTAATTAATAGTTGTATAGATGCAGTGAACAGAAATATGCAAAACCTATTATTCCTGTTTATATGGTCCTTTAGATATGCCACAAGGACACAGATGCATGTTTCCCCAGCTAAAGAAAAGTACATTCTACAGGAGTAGCAGATTCTTGTCTGGTGCAGTATTCACAATTTTCACCATTCCTTATTGCCAGTGTATTGAGAAATGGAAAAAAACAAATTATAAATTCTTTGCATATGTTTCATCTAAGAACACCTCACTTATTTGCTGGAACAAGAGAGGAAAAACGTTTCATTATGTCTTAAATAAAACGCTTTTCAAAATGGTCAAAACCACAAAATATATCAAATAGAGTTTTTTAGAAGATAGATGAGAGTGGGAAAAATGATCAGGAACTGGCTGTATGAATTCATGGAGGAGGAGAAGCAGAAAGCCTCTTTAGTATGTTCTCTGAAAACTTGAGAAAAGCTGAACAGTATTCTCAACTACTTTTAGCTATAAGTCAAAGGCTCCAAGCCTTCCCAATTAAGCTAGAAAGAAATGTGAGCTTGTCACTGCTTGGTAATAAATAAAGGAAAAAAATGAGAGAGTGTGAGCAAAGTGCATCCTGTCGTTCATCTTCATGGCAGGCTGTGGTGTAACATTTGCAGTCTTCTCTGCTTGTGAGTCTCATGCATTCTGAGGACATCTTGCCCAAATGTTCCATGTAAACCTAACTGCTTGTTTACCCTGTTCATAGAGGTGTGCACACAGGACTGACAAACTGTGTTCTATTTGTGCTTCTGTCATTGACCTGTAAGGTGATATCTGGTTGCACAGCACCTGCTGTTGGTGACCTACTATAAAGTTATTTTACATAAGCTTCTTCAGTCTTTTTCCAATTGTTCTTTCAGTGGTTATCTTTTTGTTCTGTGAAGCAGTAAGGAAATATTTACAAAAGCTTCTGTTAGAAGACCAGAATCTCCCTTCTGCATTATAATACTCTCTCTAATAAAATGAGATATGCTCTCATTTGTGGAGTTGTAAGGACGTATGTACGTCATTTCTCGTTTGTTGACATTAAAATTCCTTAGCCATTTTAATACCCGGTTGATGTTATAAGGGATTTCTGTAACTCATCATAGTTGGTCTTTGGGTTCACCAGAAAGTTTTGTTGCTTCAGTTAAGAAGTTCTAGATTTGATGTTTGACTCATGTGTCTGAGCTCCATAGTTAGTTGATGAAATGGTGAAAAAAGCTGGATCCAAAAGGATCATTTACATGAAATGATCAGCAAAATGGATTGCACCTTTCTTTTGTCCTTCTTGTCTTCAGTAGGTTTTTTTGTTGTACTCTACTGTGTGGTAGATTGTCTTGGGGTTGAAGTGAGTGCCTCAGGCTTGCTGTTAAGCACTTCTGCCTGCTCAGGGTTGCCTTGGCCATATGGGATTTCTTCATATTGATTTATGTTATTTGGAATGGAAAACTTTTGTCCATTTGAATATGAAGTCAGGGCATTAGAATTAAATAGCTCTGGGAAATTAAAGACATCTCACAGTTCTGAAGTTAGAAGGAGCAAGTCTACTCACCACATAGCTGTATTTATTCCTTTAAGGGATGTAAAATTCTTTCAAGTTTGGTTTAACACTGCATGCTTTAGAAACATGTGGTGTTATCTTGAGGAAACTCTGTAACAAACCAGACATGAAAAAAAATGCTATCCATTTTGATTGGATAAAAAGATCTCACAACTGTCTTTGTTAGTATCTTTTGGCAAATGCCCTTTGTGATTTGCAGGGAGATCTGATCCTGGCACCTCATACCTAAAGAAGTCCACTGGTCAATACTGGTCTGTAGTAAGAACTGGGAATTGCTTTAAATCTTTCGGGACATCTGCAGAACTTGTTGTTTCAAAATATTTCATTTTTGTACAAGTAATTGTCATGGTTTTACGTATTTTGGTTTTCAGTATTCCACATCAAAACATCATGTAGTGTACTGGAACTAAAGTGTTAATGCTCCAGCTCCATGTACACAAGTTTGAAAAAGGCATGTGGGTTAATTTTAAAGTTGTATGTAATAGCTGAAGTAATGAATTCCATTGGGCTTGTCCATGAATTAAACTTCTTAGAAAGCCAAAGGCAGATTTATCAGCAGTATAAGTGAATAGAATCTGTAGGTTTTAACCAGAGCAATATTAACAATAATCTTATTTCTGATAATCTTATTAATCATAACAAGCTTTTATTAACTGCTTAAGTGACTCTCCACTTCTAGTCTTGAATTTCCATTGCCCATCCTCTGTGGAATTGTTTTCCTCTTACACATTGCATTCTGCAGTCGTTTTCCGCCACAAAACGTGGAGGTAACTGAGCTCATGCAGTACTCAGTCCCCACAGAGAGCTCATGTTCTCTCCCTCCTTATTCATTCTGGTGAAGCAGAGGGGCTCTGTGCTGTGTTGCAGAACTATTTCTTCTTTTGTAAATGCTACACAGGTAGCAGAAGTAAACAGGAATTATTCTAATTACTTGTTATTTGTGTCTTGGAAAAATTGAGTACTTTGTGGTGAACATCAGCATTTGGGAAAACAAAAGCAAACAAAAATCAAACCCAACTTTTATTTTCCATCTCTCTCTCCCTTTCTCTCTTAATATTTACCTATTTCAAGCCTTAGTCCATCAGTTAAAGCTCTGGAACACATCCTGAATTTGCTCCCTGGTAGAGCAATCATCAGTGTGTGTTAAATGAACATTAGAATTTTGCCATTGACTGAACACGAGAGCAAATTAGCTATTCATAATAATTAGCTATAATTTTTTCAATCTAATTTCACACAAACTGAACTTAAACCTACAGTAATATGCATCTATTTAAATGTCCACAGATTTGTTGTTCTGGTCAGTATTCTAGAAGGAATATCTTAAGAAGTATTTAATATCAATGCTAAACTTTTCTTGTATTCATAATAAAGAAACAATCAATTCCAGGCTCTGTCTATGAGTTGGATTGATCCTATTCATTGCATGGATTTTAGGAAAGAAGAATTCTGAATTCTGAGGTTCATTGTTCATTGTCTTAATTTGCTCCAGCTGAAGCCAGAGAATCTAACTCAGCTGCCAGTGCAAGTGGGGTGATTCAATCTCTTTCTCCTGGTAGCTCCAGCTGAGAGAAGGTAATGGTGTGCAGAAGCAGAGTAAGAACTCAGAAGTTTTTTCTTTGTCAGTGTTTTTAGATTTCAGGAGCTACTGTTTCAAAAGTGGAAGAGAGAGATTACTTCTAAGAGGTGGCAGAATTTGTCTTAGTGAATGAGTAAATGATTTCAAATACTGCTGTTGCTCTGCTGATTGGTCTGTCTGAAATGAGGAAAGCTGCTGGCTTTTTGGGAATTTGTTTTAGGTTATTGTCAGCATACCATCTGTGATGAGGGGCTGCACATTTAGCCTAAGCTTGGGTGATATAGAGTTAACTTCAGGTTGAGTATGCCTGTTTTATCAAGGCCTTTCTTTACCTCAAAATCTGATGTTTGATTTCTCTCAAATTCCCTTCCAATTTAAGGCTTCCATTGCTGGCTGCTGATGTAAAATAAGCTGTTATCCAAGTGGGCTGTGCTGGTGAAGAGCTTGGCTTTTTCTCTTCCTTCACTTGTGACACCTCTTGGTTGCTTGATTTTTCTCCCTGATCTTTTACCTCTGATGACTGAGTATTCAGGTGGATGTTTACCACCCTTGCTTGCCCTGTACTATTAAGAGATTCCTTTTGTTTCAAAGAGAACAGCATCTAAAGGGGGCTGTAAGAAAGAAGGGAACTGACTCTTCAACAGTCTGTTGTGGTAGAATGAGGGGAAATAGTTTTTGAATTAAAAGAGGGAAGATTTAGACTGGATATAAGGATGAAGCTTTTTACAATAAGGCTGGTGAGGCACTGGCACAGGTTGCCCAGAGAGGTGGTGAAGCCCCATCCCTGAAGACATTCAAGGTCAGGCTGAACCAGGCTCTGAGCACCTGATGGAGCTGTAGGTGTTCCTGTTCATTGCAGGGGGTTTGGACTAGGTGACCTTTAAGGGTCCCTAACAACTCATTTCAGTGATTCCTCTAAATTTGACAATAACTAAAAGTGCACTATTTGTCCAGAAGGAAGAGGCTGGTAGAACTCCACAACAGAGGCATATTAGGGCACTGTGTTTTTCTATTTAATTTTACAAAATCACCATGCTAACATGGAAATACTGCAGTTTTACTGAATGCTACTCTTCTTTCCAGTGGAGGCTACCCTGTAAGTGAAACAGGAGGCTTGCTCTTCCATGAGACTGTAGCAAAATACTCGTGCAATTCTTTTTTCCATTAGCTTTGCCATATTCTGACAGATAAATTACCTAGGGAGCAAAGGAGAGAGAAATGGCATGCTACAGCTATCTTTACATTCCATAACATGAATTTGGCTTTCTGATCCAGCAAATATATGTATTCCCCAGGAATCATTCTGCTTCTTGTTAGGACTCAGCCATTTCCAGTTATAAATACATCCTTCCCTTTCCTTGCTCTGGGGCCAGCATGTTCTGGTGCTCTGAATTTTTCTGGCTGGGGGAGTGAGTAATGCTGTCATCCTAGTTAGCTGGGGAGGAGGCCTAGCTTTGATATTCAGCTTTTGACATCTGATCAGATAAATCAGCGCAGAAAACTGATATGCTACCTGCTGGGTCAGAGCTGCAGGAGCTGTTCTTTTTTAGGAAGATCCAGGGTGCGTTTGGCACACTGACAGCAGCACTGCAACAGGCAGTAACCCGGTGATCTTTTCTAAGAAATGTGGCTTCAAGTGTCTGAAAGCAGCATATACACATTCCTGTTAGTTTTTATTCCACATAAAATGGGAGTGAAATTTAAACTGCAGTCATAAAGTTAAAGCAGGTCTCGGGGACCCATTTTTGTGTGTGAGCTAAACATTAACCCTTTATGGAGTTGATATTTTTCTGAAGCTACAACAAGCAGCTCTGAAGTTCATGCAATACCAGTAGCTCGGATCACGCCTGCTGTCAGAGGCTAATGAAATAGCATTCTTTGGTGCTGAATACCATTTTTCTTCTCTAAAATGTTAGCAGAGCAGTTGTGCATCTTCATTGGTGCTGTGTACACTGTATGGAGAAAATAAAAAACCTGAATTAGTGGATATTCTTGGATTTTCTTTTTTTTTTTTTTAATGATGAATTATAGCATTGCAAGTCTTACAATATGTAATGTGAGGGCCTGAACTGACAGCTTTGCTAATGAAGGTGCATTGGACCGAGTATCTTAGTGTTACTTAAACCTCCAGTTTCTGTTTGCTGATTGAAGGGTCAAGTGGGGTAGCTTAGCTATCTGAACCTCTGATGTGTTGGGAATTTGCAGGACCTAGGGAAACCTACATTGAAGTAGCTCAGTGATGCCACTGGCAGATAACCCTGGCAGGAGGAAGCAGAAATAATACGAATGCAGAAAAGCCTCTCAGCATTAACATTCAAAGCAAAACTGAAGGGAAGGAAACAGTATGCAATTTTGGTCTGCTTTTTTGAAAAAATGACTATGGATAAAAAACAACAAACAAACAAACAAAAAAAAAGTGGTATGGGAAGGAATAATTTGGTCTAGAGTCAGCCTTCATACAGTAGTAGCTTCAGGAAAGGTACATGGTCTGATGTTTTCTCTGAAGGCCAAACTGCAGCATCTCAAAGATAGACTCACACAACCTTTAGACATCTTTCTGTCCCCAGGTGCTTTGAGGGAGAGGCTGACTTGTAAATATTTTGATTTTGGTTTGTCTCTTCTTGTCTCTGCACTTGCTGTTCAGTTCTGGGGACTGCAATGTACTCCAGCTCAGCTATTCATTTCCACTGCCTAGGAAAGTGCAACTGTGATTCTAGTATTTATGTAAACTGCTAGCAAATTATCACCTGTCCTCACATCTGAGAGTAATAAAGGCTGTTCAGTAGGACACTTATGGAAAAGGCGGAATTTTACTCCATAATCTATGCATATAATTTTGTATTTATGCAAAATGTAGTAATCAACAAATATACCAGCAAAATACTTGAAAACTGTAGGGCCATGTTCATTCTCTGCTCTGCTAATGGAATCCATTTGGTCGATATTGCAGGTACTCTTAAGGCTGTGTGTACTATGCTTCAGCCAAAACAGAGACAAAGGGACTCAAGCCTGGACCAGGTGTAAGTCATCTCTGCACAGATCACATGCAACAATATAGATCTGCTGTAATGTTGAACCTTACATTACAAACCAACTATCAGCTAATAAAATAATTAATTATGCTTATGTTCTTTGATTTAATGTTTTAGGTACTTTTTTTTTCCTTAAAATAAGATGGGATATCAGCATTATAGAGTTTCTGTTCATTAATTTTTGTGAAATTTTGTGATAATATACAGTTCTGTTTGTGTCAAAAGTGAAGTAAGTGGATCAAGTGGGGAAAAAAACAACACACCTAAAAAACTAAACTAAAAATTTAGTAGAAGCTAATGATTTTTGTGAATTGGTAGTCTTTGTTTCCATTGCCTTTTTTGAGCATATTTTAATTCTCACAACACCAATGTGATGGAAATTGTTAAAATATCTGCTAGATAGAAATTACAGGAAATTATCACCAGGAAGAGCTGAGATTAGTGCTGGCTGTGACAGGCTTGGAAGATTTAGCTGAGGGATTGTTGGAGGATTGTAGGCACTGTAGGATGGAATTGTTCTTGCCTCAGTAGTCTTGAAGATTAAAGAAGGAGATCCCATCACTTTGGGATACTTGCTGTTTTCCTCTTTGCATGACTGTAATTGCTTGTGAGCATATAATAGAACAAGTATCTGAGCCAGAACCAGAGATTTGATATTTGAAGAAATTTCATCTGTGCCAAATTGTGCCATACAAAAGGACAGTGAAAGCTATAGTGGTTTTTATCTTTGTCATAGAGATGGAAAAATTGTATGAACGAAATGGAATCTAGTTCTATATTTTCTTTAGATGATCAAACCTGGTCTTTTATTGAAGAATATTGTTCCCACTATGAGCTTCACTGTTTCTCTCTCTCTTTCTGTTTAAGTACTGATCAAGCTAACCCTTCTCAGGAGAACAGTTCCTTGCTATTGCAAGGAAGGTGAATAAAAAGAATAGCAGCTGCATTATGCTCAACTGCAGGGAGGGAAAAAGAAAATACATGTCACAAGCAGGACGAAGCTTCTTCAAATATTTTAGAAGCTCCGATGCTGTAGTTGAAGGCAGGATTTCAAAGACTCTTTCTGTAGCAGCTATTTGGATAAAGTGAAGACATATGCAGGCATGAAAAGGGCCCAGTTTTGAACAGTGCTCATGTATGCTCTTACTGCCTTGTTGCAAGCTTTGGATTATAGTGGCATTTATATAAAAGAACTAAAGACTTGGGAAAAATAACTTTTCTTCATGTCGATATCTGTAACATAAAAGTTTTGAGGCTGATCTTTTCTTCTATTAAAAATAACAAAATGAAATAAAGTTTCTGGATCTACAGCAAGAAGGAGAAGCAAAAAAAGAAACCTCAAAGTGAAGTCAAATCACTTGATCATAATGGTCATTTAATATTTTTATGCACTGTGGAAGTTGTTGGCCTGAATGCTTTTTATATTGATGGCTCCTCCATACGTTCGGCCCCCTGAAAAGCAGATGTCTCAGCCCATCTTTCAAGCTGTGGTGTTATTGATCTACCAAGTGAGCTGCATGACAACTGAACAGTTGACTGGGGAGCAGCTGCTGCTGTAAGAGAAAAGGCTGGGGAGATGAGAAGAGAGCAAATGAATACTGAAGTGGAAAAAATATAATATGTGCATTTTTAAAGTTTTTAGTCATGGTCTTCAAAAAGCTGCATGTTTTCTGAGTAGCAAAAAAATGATGGGCCAACTGACAAAAACTAGGAGATCTTCTCAGGAAGACTCCTTTACTGGATAATAAAGTGTAGTATTTTATTGGGCCTTTTTTACACTATTGAATTTTCCATAGAATTGCCATCTTTTTCTCCTAAGAAATAGCTTGATTATTTTTAGCCAGTCTGTATCCTAATCTTTAAATATTGTTGCCTTTCTGTGAAACAAAATGGAAAGATACCTGCTGTGTTCAATCTTGTGTTCACCATGAGCTTGAGCTAAAACCCAATAAAGTCAGCTGGTTGATTTGCAGGGGGGACCAGAACCCAGCTGCATTTGAGTACTTGTCACTGAAGTTAGAAATGAAAAGTTAACTGAAACAAGACTGATCAATTTTATTTATTTTTATACTGGTGGCAAGGGGACTTTGGAGATGAACAAATAACATCTTGAACTCTCTCTACGCTTCCATGCTAATGGATGAAGATTGAGAGGCAGAAGGAATAAACAATCTGCAGTTGAAAATACAGTGCATTTTCACTTTGTTGCCATATAATTATGGGCTTGCATGAGTCAATATCACTGACAGTATGGTTGATGTTCAACCACTCATCTGAAGTTATGATGCTACAGAGGGCAAATTCAGTGTGCCAGGTGAGCATCTAAATAAATCTGTGTATTTACATTGTATTCACAAGTTTTATTTCTATCTTTCCTTGAAAACAAGCAATATCTTAGAATATGATTTAGATTTTTGTTTGCAGTGTACACTGAAATTAAAAAAAAACCCTTGGGAAACATGAAATTCTTTTAGGATGGGACAAATCTTCATCACATAATGCTCTTGCATCCTCTCCTTTCCTCTTTAGCCTCACCTAGTAATGACCTGTGACTTAGACAAAGCAGTAACAGGCATCTTGTACGAGCCACTATTTCTGTAACACTCTCTCCTCCTTTACTTTTTCACCTTAGAATGACATCAAACACAACCTATTGTTTTTGAGTCACTTCTTGCTGCTTTTCTGACCTGACATGTCCAACTTAAAAATTCACGCATTAATTCACATTTTAGGACACTTTTCCTATATTTTTAATAATTCCTAATCATATTCTGCCTCTCTCTCTCTCTTTATTTTTTATTTTTATTTTTTAAATAGTGTTAAGTAGGAACGCAGTGCACTTTTACTTGTTCTTTCTTATGAAGTGAGGAATGACCAACACAAATAATGTTAAAACCCAAGGTCCAGTGTAATACTGAGATCTGTGGTACTGCATTGTGGGCAGGGAGCTTAGCCCCTCTGGATTAGAGCGGTTTTTTATCATAGTTCGGGCCAAACTCCCTATTGCAAGCAGTGTCCATGCAAAATTTGAGATGCCATTCATTTTTTAATCCTAACAGCCTCTGTCAATATTTTAACAGTATGTTTAAATGAGTATGGACTGTGTTCAGAGGCAGTATATATGCAGCTGTTACAAATTTAGTAGATCTTAATAATAACATAATAGAAATGCATTTGGGCAATTTGAGAAGTTATTTTTGGATATGAGACTCACAATACCACGGAATGTCTTTATATTCATGGTCTACATGTAATTAAGAGTACAAAAAGACTTAGAAATGTACACATTTGCATAAAGATCTTGATGGAGGAAATTTTTTAATTGCATTCTTATCTCATGGTCAATGAAGAAGTAGCTTCATATCTGTTACAGTGAGAAGAATGACTTTTTTTTTTTTTTTGCCAGTGAGCATATGCTAGAAATCTTTACCAAATCTTTTCTATATTTGATGTTGCTTCTGAAGTTTCCCTCCACAAGATAGAGAAAAATCAATGAAACATGTAATGAATTCAGAAATGCCTATGATGAAATTAATACAAATTAGGCAAACTCTTGTCTCAGGGTTTTCCTACTTTGTGTTCTGTTTTTTGCTAGTTTGTAACTCACTATCTCTCTTTTGTTATATGTCTGGTGAACCCCCAACTTCTTCTTAGAAAGCAAACAATTGAAAAAATAGAATTTTATATTATTTCTGCAACCAAGGTATTCTCTCATTTAACAAGACCATGAAACTGCACCCATAAGATTCAATAATCCCCCTGCTTTCATGTTAGAACTAGTAGACAAATACATTTAGATGATAAACGTATATTTTCCATGCAGAAGTTTGGGCTACTTTGAGCAGAGGCTTCTATGAAATGAGGATAAAGTACCTACCTTACTTTAAGACCAGATGGAACATTTTAGCTTTGGAAAGTGACCTTGGTTCTAACTGTCCCACTGTCACAAAATCCACCATTTATGATCCAGTATCTGATTTATGATCCAGTATCTGATCCAGTATCAGATTTTAATCAATTTTGAAATTGAAAAAAAATGAACCATTTAATTGTAGGTTGTGATGAATCATTTTGTCCAGTCTTGTCTGGCCTTATGAGGAGCCTGCTGGTGGTAGTTTGGTTTTGTGTGCAATGTTTTTCCTTGTTGTTCAGTTTCCTTTTGGTTTGGTTTGATTTGGTTTGGTGCTCTGTGTATGTGTTTTGTTTTTATTGCATCCCAAGCTGTCAGCTGACTTGCAAGATTAACCAATTTTCCTGCTTTAAAATGTGTGGAGTGGGTGCTAATACCATTTGCACAATACATAGCTTTAGGGGTTGCACTACTGCAGTTAAGCAGGATGATTTATTTCTTGTACAGTGCATGAACTAATTTGCAGATTATTTCTCCCTGTGCTTTTGTAAAGGACAGTTAAAGCTATATGTAAGCTGAGCCAGAATTCCTATGTCTGGCAGTGCTGATGGAGAATTTTATGGAAAGCTGAAAGGAAGCTTTTAATGCAATACATCATAGAGTTTTTTTTTAATCCTTATTATATTTAACTGATATTGATAATATATGCTTTCATAATCTATATTATGAATATGATTTAGTATGGAGCGTCAGCTGTTGTTTACATGTTATGTTGATAATAAATGCAGTGAGAGAAGGACCGAGATTTTTGTATTTGTTGGATTAACATTCTGAAAGGCTCCTCCTTTATATTATGTGCTGAGAGAAGTATTCTGAAGTGCTGTGGCTGTGTTTGATGTTTAAACATGGAAAAGAAATTGGTTGCACTGAGAAAAGTGTGTCAACATTTAGAGAAGATATCAATACATACAGAAGTCATGGTCATTTGCACTTCTTTTCTTATGAAATCAGGAAATTTTTTTTGATGGCTTTTTTTCCTCCCCTTCTAAGAGAGGTGAAGTTTGACCTGTACAGGTGACCACAGTCTTTAGATTGGCTGCAGCATGTAATATCCTCTTCCTTATCAGGCAATATCAGGAGAAACATGGGAAAAAAGAGCAGCTGAAGACTGGGGACACGCAGTTCTCAGTTATTAGCAATGCTTGAGAAACTATTAGTAATTGAGCATGAAACAGATTTGGCTTCGGTTCAGTTACAAATGCCTGTCAACAACGTGAAGCAAGCTGCATCCTTCCACCTTGCTTGGCAAATGCAGCGTGCTTCTGAGAGTTGGCACTTAGGGTCCAGCGCTACCACCACGCATGTGGAGCCACTGCCTTGACCATTGTCTCTGCTGCACTGACACTGTTATGGAGAGAAGATGTTGACGACCAAAAATGAATTCTTCCTTCTTTTCCTTTGGCTGGTGGACTGATGAATCAATTATTCCCACAGATCTAATTATAGTTCATAGAATGTTTATTTTTTCAGAAAATAAAGTTATTGCCTCAGCTGTCAATTCCCTTTGGTCTTAACCTTTCAAAGTGAAATTGCAGGTGTTTGTTCTCTCAAAGCTTTTAAATTGTTCACCAAAGTATGAAACGACTGGAAAGTAGTAATGAATCTGGCTTTTAATCAGTCTCCTGACATAAAAAGACATTGGTTCCCGTGTAATTGCTGTACATAATTACAAAAATTAGGTTTCGCTGCTTTGTTGGGCTCCTCAGCTTTAGAACTTGTTTCCTTGATGCAGCCTCGGGCTGCACAGGCTGCTGCTGGAATAACTCGCCTTCCAAAGCAGAGAGTGAACTTTGGTGCTGATGCTGCAGGACCAGCCCGGCCTTGGTGTGAGGCACAACCCACGTGGAGCTCTGCTTGCACTAGGGCTGCCAGCAGGGTGTGTTTTTGCCAGCAGGAGGTGGTTTTGTGCTGTGCAGACCCAGTGCAAGAAAGTCCATGTGGGGCAGGAGGGGCAACTGAGGCACAGGCAGCACCCTGGCACAATATGGCTGTTTCGGTTAATAGCTCTGTTCTTCCTCTTTAAACAACTCTAGAATGCTGCCAGAAATAATTAGTTTTCAAAGGTTAGCAGTGTTTTCCACTCATTGAGTTCTGTGAACATTTCTTAAAGTGACAGGATATTTTCCAAACACAAAGAGGAGGAAGGAGGAATGTCCCTCGTGAGCAAGGCCCTGCTGTTGGCCTAACTGAGAGCAGCAGGAATCGGGACAGCCTGTGCCATACTGGACCCAAGCCCTGACCTCTGTGTGGGGCTGGAGGAGGCACTGGGCACAGGAAAAAGACCTTAACGGAGTTCCCCTAGCACCTGGAGTTCTAGTCGGTTAAAACACATCTCTGTGTATTGGGTGGTGTACCAAAAGTGCAGCTGTGTGTGGCTGAGGCTTAATTACTGTTGCTGTTTAAACAAGTCAAACACCAGTACAATTAGTGCATGTTGAAAGAAGGGTGGGAGTTTATTGGCCGCCACACAGCTGACATTCACTACATCGTTGGGACTAACAGTGGAGTCATATCTTCAACGGGATCTATCATTTGTACTTCTTCAAGATACATATTAAAAATATATATATTAATATATATATTAAAAAATATATCCATATTAAAAATATGGATATTTCACTGTATTATTTCTATAACCGTAACATTTTGACTCTTTTTGTGGTGTATGTTTGTTTTTAATGAAAAGTATCTGTTTAGAAGACAATTCTACTATTATTTTATAACTTTTCTTCTGCCATGTTTCAGGTATTTGTGATGTAACTTGCTACCCGGCAGTCATTAATTTTACTGACACAGGGATGCCAAAACCTTCTCAATCCTTTTCTGATAGGTATGTGCAAACAGATATTACAATAACCTTTCTATATGTGTAAGTAGTCAGTACCCTCAAAATCATAGTTGGCTGATCTCATCTAGCAAAAGCTCTTGATTGCACTGTAAATTGCAAAAAAACTTTGTGCTGAGTACTTAAAAATAACGTTTATCTTCAGTTATTTCAAATTCATTTAAATAGAGGGAAGTTACTTTGAAAATGAACAAAGGATTTCAGCAACATAGTTGTGCAATATTATTAAGAATCATTATTGTATATACACAGATAAATGCCTATGCATTTTTTTTAAAGCATATAAAAATGAAGGTTTTTATAAAAGTTCTTTGCCCAATGTACCATATTCCTGGTAAATAGTTCTTTTTAGTTTGATTAATTAAGTTATGCATTAGGATAGTAGTTCAGTTAAGTGATCCTGCTGATCTGAAGTATTTGCATTTATCCATATTCTCTATTTGGCTATCTCAGACAGTCTCATGAGCATTAATAAATTAAATTCCATAGTCCTGTAACAGGTAAGAAAGAAATAACACTCATTTTTAATAACTGCGGTCTGAAATGAGAGCAAGGAGAGATGTGTGTGTTGCCATTAATAGTAAAACCTGTGTTTCTGGAAGATATTTGCAAAGTATGATTATGAGACTGCTGGAAAAATGTGTTTATGGTACAGTGGTGAAATTTAGTGGCTTATTAATGGCTTAATGTTAAGACGGTGACAGAATCAGGGGTAGAATTTAGAAATCCTGACTCGGGTTGTTACTTTAGATACAGTGGAGTGGTCCATTTTCTTGGTTTGGGGTGTTATTCTGATTGGGAATTCAGGTGTGTCTGGATAGCAATTTGCAGCCAAGGGAAGCTACTTTTGATTAATATCCATTAAGAAAAAGTGTTGGGAGAAGGTTGTAGAAATAGCTCATGTTCTGAATTTCTTGAATACATATTGGGAAAAAACTGGACATTACAATTTCTCATGGAAATGGTTTGAATCTCTAAATGATATAAATAGATTTTACCTTAATTTATATAGTAGTATGTGTTTCACTTGTTAATACTCCTCCTCTGTATACACTGTCATTTTTGTATATTTTTGGTTTAGTACTGTCTGGCATGTAATTTGGATGAGGCAAATTGTAACCAGAACCTGTTGGGTAAATAAAGAAGCTGGCTTTTCTGATAACAAATGCTCTCATGTGCCAAGTTATTAGCTCCAACATGCCTTATACCATGAAAATTCTCAACTCTGTTTTTGCAAAGTGTAATACCCTTATCTGACTAAAGCAGATTTAGCCAGGAGAATAATAATACGCTTCATGCTTCTGTAAAATAGCCTTTTTCCTTTTTTCCCTTTTCTTTCCTTTTAGAAAGGGATTTTTATTTTATTTTATTTTATTTAAGTTTAGAAGGCTTATTTTATTAATTTTGGTATCCAGAGTCCTTTCTCTGTACAATGTGCAAGAAGAGATGTGTGGACATGAAGATGACTGCCCTATGCTCACAGGATGAATCTACTGGAATTTTTGGAGACTGCATCCACTACAAAACCTGGGAATCTGGGAATCTGGTCTAGAAAGATACCACTTAGGCAAATAAACTGCACAGATTGTAAAATCAATTTTTAATTCCGTATCTTTTAAATTATCTGCCTAAATGATGTTTTGAGTGACAAATTCCCATATTGAAAAGTTTGGAGTGGATCTGTCTTTTTTTTCCAATCAGAAACATTATAAGAGCTGCTGCTTACCCTTACTGCCAGTTTGGATGACATAAGAAGGCCAAATCATTGCAACGTGCTGAAGGCAAATAGCCAGTTCTGATCAGTGCATGTTCTGACACACTAAGTAGAATGTTTCTGCTAAATTCCAGTACTGAATAACGTTGTTCAGCAGCACCATTCCAAGGTACTCCCTTTTCAGCCATCCTGGATTTCCCCACCAGTTCTCCCCATGTGTCCTGTGAATGGCAGGACACTCCAACACTTGGGCAGTAATCTTCAGCACCACAGCATCTGAATTTCTTCTCAGGCCTGACCTGAGTTTCCTGTCTCTTATTAGTATTTACTGTATTCTTCAGGCCGAACTACTGAGTCTGTTTTTTTGGTAAGGTCATGTAGTATCGTGGCAAGGAACACTGGTTTATCGTGGCAGACCAGCATCGAAGGCTTAGAAGTCTTTCCTACTTGTTGTGTGTATGGTATGGGACAAAGTGCTTCTCCGTAGTGTATATGCTATGCAGTTGCCTATGTAGATGCAAAGGTATCAACATTAAAAAGTTAAAAAACAGAAACAAAAAAAAAAACACAAAAAGAAATTACAACTGAACAAACATAAAAACAACTTTAAGTATAAAACTACTAAGGACTGCCCTATTGTCATTTCAATGATTGCGAAATACCCGAGCTGCTTAGATGGTTTAGCAGTCTTTATAAACATCTCTACATCTTTGCAAGTTAGGCCTTTGTTCACTTAGTTGGCCATTCTGTTTCTAATTGCCTGGCAAAAGAAATAATTGTCTATTGTTTTCTACTTCACAGAATGACTTCAAGGAAAAATAGATCAAAATGTTGTACTGCGATTCTTCATTAACTTTACAAGCATTTTGACTGTAGGAGTATATCTGAAGCATAACACTTGGAGTGTTGTTGGCCTTATTGAGAGGTTTAGGCTTTGTAATGACATGCCTCAAATGGAGACTGCTGCAGCTTTCTCAACTCAGCACGTGGTTCCACCTTGTTGCCAGATCTATCACAGAGTTTTTCGTGTCTATTGAAGAGCCAACAAAGAGTGTATTGTACTTGGAAGGCATTCTTGTTTTCAGTTCTTCATGGTAGAACTCACATCTATTATATTTATAGACTACAGTATGTATAGTCATATCTTCCCCTGTTTATATGTGGGGGATAATACTGCACTGGAAAAGCAGTGTTTGTTTGTGTTTTGATATAAAAATCAAATTTGTGTAAAATAATGACTTCTTTATTTATATTTCTAATTGATGACTAAACAGAATCCTGCCAACCGTCTCTAAACCTGCTTGTAGAACAAAAGCATATAGTAAATTGTTAATGTAGTGGAAGAATAAGGATTAAAATATACTTGAAAGAAGATAAATTCTTGAATTGCCTGAGCAGACATCCTTGAGCTTTTCCTTTAAACTTTTTCAGCTACCTACTTTTACAGTCATTTTTTCAGAGTAAATGCTTATCTTCTTGTGTGTTTTAAAAAAGGGAAAAAGCAAGAAGTAATAATTATCACTGATTTAATATCACATCATTCCTTCTAGACATAAATCAGAGTGATCAGGAGACCTAATATTTCACTCCAGAAATTCTGTAAGTATGATCTACATTGGTCACTTGAAAATGTTCTGTGAATAGCATTAATAGCTAAGTATATAAAGATTCATGTGCTTGTCAACTTATGAGGGCTTTTTTCTTTTTTTGCAAAAAAAAACCAAAAAACAACCCATTTCAATATGGTGAAACTTGAAAAAGTGCTTTAAAGAATCAACATTTCTAAACACGTTTGGTCAATTACTGTTGATACTGTGAATTTCATTGATTGGCACTTAAAAAAAAAAGAAAAAAATTCGAAAACTGACAACAACTACCATTAGTAGCCATAACAGGGAAATAATTTTTTTATACCCCTGCAACAGTCAGTGTTTCAGAACACATCGTCAATTGAATTGGAAACAATTCACTACAAAGTTCATAATGTTTTAAATTGTGTAATAATACTGCAGGGCAAAGTGACATGAAAATGTCACTAAACAAATGAAATAATTACTCAGGTATGCAAAAGCTTGATTATTTTCAGAAAGAAGGCATCTGAGCTCACCTCAGATCCTAATAATTAGAGCTCTTCATATCAGGTTGCTCTGGAAAGTAGTTTTTGAGACCATAATGGTTTTCTTCTTAAATAAAATGGAATTAATTATCTAGTCTGTGCAGAGCCCTAGATAACTGTAAACCTTTATGGAGCTAGAACAATTTTAAGACAAAAAAGGTTTTTTGATGGGGGAAAAAAGAGAGAAAACAGCCTACAATGAATCCATGCATTAGACTTTCTAGTTTCACTCCATTTCTTGGTTTAGGATGAATATACAAAAGAAATGTTGAAAACTGACTCAAATATGTATGTACACATACACAGGTTTACAGAAACTCTGCATCTGTGTTTGGTTTTTGCTCCTACCAGCAATATGAGTTGCAGTCTGATTTCACCACATTCTGCAGAGTGTTTTGCTTTGTTTCTGTTGATGGCTGTTCTCTATTGTAGTCCCATTCATTATGACATTTTAAAGCTTCTAATGAATGTACTCAGGTGAGTAATTCAGAACAGAGGAGTTCAGTGCTGTGAGATGGAATATTCCTTTTGCTTGTGTTGTTTTGATTATTTGTTTAGCTGTGGTGCTTTTTGTTTTGTTTTTACTTAGTCTTTGAATTTAGAAATACTTTTCACCTCCTTGTCTGAGAACAAAGCATATTGTATGAGCTGACTACCAAGAAGCTTGATCCTATGAGTCTAGACAAGCAATCTCAAGTCATTTTGTAAATTAAGAGATGAGGCAGGGAGGCCTAGCACTTTTATACTTTTATTTATTCTAGCTGTTTCTGTGGCATCTTTAATAAGTACAGTGAAATTTGGAGTCCCGAAGGCACAAAGTTTAGTTTATCTGTGCTGAGGTTGACCAAAGAAACTGGAATGTCCAGCAGCCCTGACACTGTAGAGAGCCTTAAGAAGGCATCTCTGAATCCAACAGTGATGAAAATATCATTCCATTTTAATTTCCAGTTCTGCAGCCATTGCTAGCTGTATTTAATAACAGACAAATGACAAATGTCATTAGCTTTAGTGCAAATAGTTGTACTTTTATGTAAAGGCCGGGTAATGATGAGATCAAGGCTTCATCGAATTTCATTAAAAAAAAAAATGAATTTGAGATTTCCATAGTATATTGAACTGTTTCAAATACTCATGGAGCCATCTTGCAAATATTCAAGGATTCTGTATACATCTTATGTATATCTAGGGGAGAAAAGAAATCTGTTTAGATTTAATTTTATTGCTAAAATTGTCCTGAGTAAGATTTGACAAATGAAAGCTGCCATGCAGGGATTTCTTTGTAGATGTTAACATTAAACTCCTAATAAAATCCATAAGCACTTTTAACTTTTGCATAGCCATGAGGTTTTGAATTATTCCTGAAAACTCTCTGCACAACTTTTTTTAAGGTCTGATTTTGGACAAGATGCAAGTCCAGGACGTTACCCCACATGTTAGCAGTGAATTAACACATAGCTATAGCTACTCTATGTGACTCAGGAGTTCTCAGTATCTCAAAGCCTGTGCACTCCACAGTAAAGTAGCCACTGAAGTAAAAAACGCCAAACTTCATTTTTCATCAGAAATAGGGTTATTAAATAACTAAATTGCCAGCTTCCTCCCTTCTCTGCAAAAATAAAGTAAAACAAATGTCCTCTTAATCTATGATCCAAAATTCCTTATGGTAGAATACCAGAAACTGCCGAAGAGGGTGCGTGTGTATAGGGAAGTGGAGGCTGCACAGTAGATAAACTCTCTCTGTCTTTAACTGGAAAGCTTGAAGTGCCATGAATTTAGAAGGACAGATAGTGTTTCCCATTTTTTGTTTGGGACAATGCTTATTCACAGCCAGGTCTACCAGGACTCCAGTGAATACCATTGCAGCCAGTGTCTTGTGTATTTTTCTGCTGGACTCTGTCAGGTCGTCTCCTCCACCACTGAATTCATCAGTTCATTGGTAGTCAGGAGGTCAATCTTGTAAAAATGCTGTCTAATATCATATTGTGTTATTTTCATGAGGACCTCCTTTGATCCTGGGAATAATTAATGTGCTATCTTGGAATATCTCTTCTGACAGTGGTATATAAACCTTGCAAATGAATTGTTCTTGTTAACTACAAGGATAGTTAGCAGTCTCCTCTTTTTTTATCCTATGCAGTGAGGAAGATATAAACTACTTGAACTGATGCTCTTTTGGTAATGAAGCTGAATGCATAAAGGTTTCTTTGTGTGTATTGTTAAGTTGTTATGCTTTGGTAAGCTATTGCCTATATATAAAGTTGAAATGGAACCAATAGAAAAAATATGTTTGTCTGAAGCACATACAGGTTTTTATGTCATGTTGAGATTCATACATGGGAAACATTCATTGCTACTATTTTTTGATGTATTTTCAATTCTGTTTTTAATCCAATGAATAAAATAGTTATCTTCATTATATGAGTATCACACTTTTTGTTTAAATATGACATTATTCAGTATAAGATCTGTCATCTATCTGAATCAAAACAGTTTAGTGAATATATAAAACAAAAGGGTAAGTATCTAATGATTACTAACTCAAGCTAATGTAAATGTCTTAAAATCCGCATATATATATTTTTTGTCAGACCCTGATTTGAATTACAGTTCCAATTGTTTGGGCTTAATTTGTCCGGTAGCAACTTATAGGGGAACTTGATATGTATGATGAAGAGATATGTGGAATTGAATGCAGAAATTTTGTAGTCTTCAGAATAGTTGCCTTCCAACAAGCAATGAACTGGTCTTCTTAAGTGCCGAGTGTTATTTTAAAGCAGAGTTATGTTAGTGTTTCCTAAACTGATCTTTTTAACTGATGCAAAGAATATATTACTGGATCCAGTCTCTGAAACAAGGCCAAAGATTTTCATCACATATATTTTGAAACTAGTAGTGTTGTGATTATAATAACCTCAAAATGGGACATGTTGCACTGAGTCTCAGCAATTTCCTAGATCTTAGGTGTATTAAGTTCCATGAAAAAAGTTAGTTTTTGGTCTCACTTCACAGGAAGAAAAGTTTCTGCAGGGGAATACTCTTGTGGCATCTCAGAATCAGTCTGTCTTGTTGACATCTTAGATTACAATCCATTCACTTGCTACATTTCCTACTTAAGAATACATATTGTGGCTCTCATCTTAAGCTTACTCATTAGATCTCTTCTTAGATTCCACATAATTGCAGTCTTTCAGTTTAAGGTTTAAATATTGTTTTTTTTAATTCAGTTTAAATATTGATTTTTAGAATATCTGTTGGTAGACATTTTAGAACTCCTACTACAAATCCACATGGTGATGGAGAATAAAGCCTTTGTTCTTACTGGGAAATTATGGTTCTATGGTAGCTTTTGTCTTCCATCTATGAAGGGATGTGAAAGCAAACTCTAAACACGAGTTTAAGTATATGACTTTGACAGCTGCTTAAAAGTTGGTTTTTATTTTTTGCTGAAGATGAATGAGAGTGCATGATGTCTACTGCCATCAACAGAGTGAAATTAAGACAGTTTTTGGTTCCTTGTAGTGTGAGTGTCAGCAGCTTTGCTTGACTTGAGTACATAGCTAATTTGATAGCAGGCAAGGAATTGGCAAGTACATCTACACATTAAGTATAATTGTAATGTCAGATTATTATAGTAGGAAAAACCTACATATGGCTATAAAGCATGCTGCATATTGGTGCTACTTAGAGCATTTTCCCTGTAGAAGCTAAATGAGCACTGCAGCTGGTGTTCCATGCTGTAAATTAATTTTACTTATAATTTGTAAAACACTTTCAAATAAATGGTTCTTCTAAATTAGAATGTTAGCAAAGCATTAATTATACCATTCATGGGGGGAAGGTATGCAAAAGTACAACATGTAGCAATGCATCTGAATTTATCTTGAAGATGTTTGAAATACTTAATGAAATATACTGTATATTTAAAAAAATAAAAAAATAATAATGCAACTTACATTAAATACCTTAAAATAAGTGAACATGTCTCTTAGGTAACACCATTTTATAACACTGCCTCATTTTTGCTGATTCTGCCCTCTTGTCAGGATCAATTTCCTATGTAGATGTATGGAGGGAATTTAAATATTTTATCAGTTGGCCAGTAGCACCATGTAACAAGCAGTATTTGATTAGTTAAAAAATTCATATAATTTCTTGATATTTCTTTGCTGTGTGCTAAATGGAGGGTGCATATTTTTGAGTATGCTTTTTGCTGTCTATTGATGTGTTAATGCTGTGAAGTGCTTGTTTGGGACATTTGCAAACTGTCCCCACAAGACACGTTTGATTAAATCATATTAATTTGACCTTTTGGCAGACACTGTGATTCAGATGGCCTACTTAGAACTTGTTTTGAAACTAAACCTAGAAAATATTCCATCTTAACTCATCATAATTGTGTTCAGTAAGGTGATAGATTGTCAAGGAAGACACTTGCTAAAATGAAAGAAGTGCATACCAGCTGAAGAAACCATGCCATCTGAAGCGATTATGTTCCTAAACAGAATATGGGATGGTAATCCTACAGGGAACAATTTTTTGAACCTTGTTTTCACAATGCTTGTTTTTTTTTTCTTGTGTTTTTCTGTCCTATTGGGAAAACTTTCTGCAACATACAGGAGGAATACAAGAGTAGGTTCATTTGGGCTCTAGCTGAATCCTTCACTGTTTGTACACAGTCTGGGCTCTTGGTTACTGTGTCACTTCACTTACAGGCATCCACTTGTGCTTAGAGCCTGTGTGTGTGTATGTAAGTAAAGAAAACATACATATATCTTTTATGCAGGTCTTTCACCACACTGTTTGGAGGCCTTTTGATGTTCTTGTCTGGTTTCTGAAAACACCACTTGACTCAGGTCAACCCTCCAGCTAGTATGAAGGGATTTGGATTTTGATACAAGTCTGGCCTGTTGCTTTATTTTGAATGGCATTATCAATTGATAGAAAAAAAAGCTCCTGCTTGATTATGGAGACATCATTCAGATATTAGATATTACAGTGAAATTGTGTTCGTGTTCTAAGAACTGATATAAATTAAATTGATTGCATGCATTAGCTCTGCCCACTGCATTGCTATTCAGTGTACCTGACTGAATCAAATTCTGGCATCCTATCCCAGCCTATCACTGGCCGTGCAATGACCACAGTTGAATTCTCCCAGGAGTCTGCACACTAAATGCAGTTAAACATTCGGAAAGCCTTGTGTTAATGTGGGAAAAGATGAATATTTTATGCAAATAAGATGCAAACATTGTTATGAACTTTTTTGATGACTGAACGCAGCAGACACGGTAGTTGAGTATGGGACGAATGCGAGTTGGCAAAAGGGCTCAGATGTGCTCTAGTGCACCAGCAGAGTGCCTCCAATGCCAGCTTCTATTGTTACAATTGTAATATCCTATTGCATAGTACACTTTCATTTAAAAACCCCAGTGTGCATCTTATATATCTTGTGGCAGGGAAATGGTAGGTCTGATGGACAGAAGGAGAAAATATGAGCTGTGGTCAGGTTTATGCTCAGCTAAATGAAAATGGATGGCAAACATCTGAAAAAGACAGAACAAATTTTCCACTGGTGACTCTCCAGTGAGTTCAGTGAAGCCACATTAATTTGTGTAAACTCAAATTCTTCAGTGGGATTTCATAAATAGAAAAAGTAAGTGTTCAGTGGCCATGCAATGAGAAAATAAAAAATTCTGCCTAAGAGTAGCAGAGGAAGCTATTCCCTTGGAAATGGAAAATAAAATGGAAAAGAAGCAGACCTAACAGAGCTCTGTGGCTGAGATCTGGATTACAGCTGTCTGCAGATGCAGGTAGTGCAAGAAATGAATTTTTAGATGTTTGCCAAGGTACAGTTTTCTGATCAAGGAATGAAAGTGGTTTTGCAAATGAGAGGATTTTGAGAGGACCAGGAGCATTAGCTGTCCTGTGAATGTCTCTGAGGTACAACACTGATTCTTTTATGGATAAGTCCTGTGCAAGGCATGTCTGCATGAATGATTATGGGCGAGAACAGACCATCACACAAGGCTGATTGACAGAGATTTGTTGACTTAAGTCGTAAGGATTTTGGAGCATGTCCTTAGCTTCTACTGTGACAGAAATACCTGAGGGCCTGAAACTGAAGATGAAGTAGAAGGAAACTGAATTCATCAGGTCCAGAAGTTTTTAACATAGAGGCTAGAAGAAAAGAGACTGAAGGAATTAGAGACCAGTTCAAAAAAGACAGATCTCAGAGGTCAGTTCTTATTTTCAGGGCCAGCTTCCACACTCTGTATGAATTAGTGATTTGGGTGAAGATTTTGCTCTTTTGATGTCGGTGGCAATATTTTGGTGCATTTCAGTGGAGCTGAGATTTCACCCTATGTATTCTGGTAAATCTTTTATATAAATTTGACATTTTGATTGGTGTGTGTTGGGATTTTATTCACTTAACCACGCTGAAATAAAGAGAAGATTTATTCTTACATTAAATACATTGAGCTGAAGTTTGGCACATAACTGAAATGCTGTGCTTTTATAGCAGAATGTCCTTCTTATCAGATTTGTGGTATTGCTGATGGCAGAACTCTCTGTGCATTACTTATTTTAGCATTATATTTTTAGATTCTGTTTGTTTCAAATCTAGGTCAGCTTGCTTGGCAAACTGGCTAGAAGGATATACTGTAAGATTAGAAGGTGTCATTCTTACAGACAACAAAGACATTTCCATTTCCATTCTGGTGATATTAATTTTATTTCTGGCTTAGAAACTTCTGAGATCTTGTAGAATTGATTTGATATTGCAGAAAAGGCAAAAATTTGGTGGTAGTGTCTCTCCATTGAAGACATTTTATGAGTAATACATATTTCCCTTCTTATTTTTACATAACAAAATATTGAAAATAATGTTACCAGAGGAATTTATGTTTGTGTAACATTTGAGTCAGTGAAAAGGACAATTTGAAAGACCAGGCTGCAGGGATTTTATCGTTGTTAATGCAAACCTCATCTGTGGGAGAGAAAAGACAATGTACTTCACAATGTTCGAGAAATCATTTCACTTTTTCTTGCTCCTAGTGTATACCACCTGCAATGGAACAACAAAAAGAGGAAACCCTTGCTTTGCAAAGTACTAGCCAAACTTACTTAAAGACTTGCTGAGTGCTCAAAAAGCTTTGGGGATCAGAAGGAATGGTACTGTTCATCAGTCCTCATTTCTAGACAGCTGATTTGAAAGAATCAAAGCTACAGTATGCTCTCAATTTTGTACCTTGAGAAAAACATCCATTTTCTTGAAGTTAGAATTTTTATCATCCAAACAAATATTTTTCTTTAAGTAAAGTCATACAGTGGGCAGAATGCAAATTTGTTTGCAAATATACTCATTTGTGGGGAGACAGGATTAATTCTAATCCCAAGTAGCACTTTTTTTTTTTTTTTCTTAAGTCAGCATAAAAATACTGAATATAAGTGAATACTGATACAAGTTCACTTGTGATCCAAGTCCTCAGTTCCCTTTGGATACCAATGTTCTCTCATAGGTTCTTGTTTGGAAGTTGGTCCAGTTGCTTTTTTCTCCTGGAATGGTTTTCACTTGACTGTGTGGGATTTGTTTATTCTCTGTTTATTCTCCTTTACTTTTTCCTTTCAGGTTTTTATGGATCAACAGATGTTCATGAAAACAGGATATTTCTTTCTAAGTGTCTCTCTGCTCCTCCCACTCCTCTGCACTCGAGTTCGACATCCTCTCCTTAGCATAACAGTCATTTGCAGAAACCAACTGTGTTGTCAAATGAGGCATAAGCAGGAAGAGCAGATGAGCAGTAAAGAAGCATAGATCACATTTTCATGCAAATATACCACTAATAAGCTAAGAGAACAGTCTTCCTCTTCAGAATAAACATGATAGTTGGTGGAATTAGCATACAAATGAAACCTTTTTCTAACTTTTCTAGAAGATGCCACTTGCTATATTTCTTTTAATTCCTGTATGTTCAAGGAACTGATTTTGCTTTTCTGTTTGTCTCTATAATATTTTTGGAAAATGATTATCCCAAGCGCATAAGAATGTGATATAATAATGCTATATTTTGTTTCAGCTTGTTGGTCTGAAACTTTTTCAGCTGTTCCCAGTTCTTAGAAGTGAACCAGCAGCTTGAATTTATACTTGGATTTAAAAGAGCCTCTGAGAGAATAGCAAGCTAGAAAACCCTACTAGTGCCTTGGGTGTTATATTCCACCTTTGCTAATCAGACATACATGAAAGTCATTTCAAATAGCCTTTGAAGACAGCACAGAACCAATTGATATATTCACTTTTTCCCCATGAAAATGACCTTTCGCAGGGGCTGAGACATTTCCATTAGTGGATATTTTTCTGGTAAGGTATTTCTTCTTTATATATATATATATTTTTCTTTTTGAAAGGCTAGCATCTCATGTGCTTTGAAGTTCAGGTGGAAATGAAAACAAGTTTTCAGTATCTCCATAAGATCATTTAAAATCTTGAAAGTAAAAAGTACTTTCCATAGTTGAAATTCCCCAGGCTATTGTGTAGGATAGTGTATAAGCTATTTTATATTTCCTCCCAATAAAAAAATTATTATCTTTTTCCTCTTCTCTGGTGAATTCAGAAGGGAGTCTTATTAGAGAAAGTGTTATTTGTTCATTATAGTTTGAATAGTGATTATACCATTGCTTTAATTTTGCAGAATGGGCTGGATTAGGAACTGCAGTCACTGACAGACTTGTCTTGGTAACTAACCATTTGCAGTGCAGTACCCAGATACTGTGGGCTTCTGGCAGAATCACTAAGGAAAGGCTTGTTAACTGCATGTAAGCAACATGGAACTAGTCCTGATGTTATTCTATCCTGAGAGATGATTTTTTCACTTCATGTGGTTTAGTTTGATCCAAAATCTTTGTGTGACTCAGTCATGTATGTCAGTAGGTATGTAATTGGGAAATGAGTTGTGCAAAGATTTTGAGGTATCCTCAAGGCCATAAGTAGTCTACAGAAATGGTATTCAGAGGAATGAATGTACATGCAGGTAGCAGATTAGCAGTACTCACCATCTTATTCATTAAAAACAAACATATTTTCTTTGTGTAACAGACCAAGTGAAAAAACTTCAAAAGTTGGTGGGATTATTTTTTGGTAATTTGAAAACTATGTAGGTATTTTAGAAAAAACACTCTGAGGTTAACATCAAATGATATCAATCAAGAATTGGAAGGAAACTGTAGGATTTCATATATATACCCTTTCAGCTGTAATTTCCTGTCATTTCAGACATCAACTGACCAAATATCAAAAAATTTATAGCCCATCAATTCAGGCATGTGAACAAATCCTCTGCTTTAACATGAAGAAATTGACTTTGGAATGTAGTATTCCTTCTTATAGAAATTCCATCCTTTTAGACTTTTTAAAAAAGTATTTATACCATGCTCAATGGTTCTCATCAACCATAGGCCATTAATATATTTTCAAAGTTCCAGAACAGCCAGTGGTGCTGTGATGTTGCAGGATGTGCCTTTGGGATGTGCTGCCTGGAGAGTATTGCCTTTCAGGTATTTTTGACTGCTGAGTTCAGAGGGCAAGTTTCATCAACGTATAGTAGAAAGATAGCTTGAAATATTAATTTGGTTCCGATCTGGAAACGTGTCTGCCTAAAAAATGATGGCTCTTCACACAACTTTCTGAACATTATTTTGAACCCATAAATGTGTTGCTTCTTTTAAATGATAATGCTCATTTCTCTGTTCAAGAACCAAGATGGTAATTTGCTTAGGAAGTGACAGTTGGGTGTTTTGTTTTTGTTATAGAAAGTTAATGGATTTATGCAAAATTTCTTGATTGCTTGAATAAATGTTCTCTGGAAATAAACTTCGTTCTTAATCTTCACATTTAGATTCACAATGCCCTTGGCAATATATATACATGCATTTCTCATTCACTGCATTATAATTGGAAGTTTTGCTGAGAATTCTGTGTCTGTGATCCTTTTCTCCATAGGTACACCTTGCAAAGCTTATTTTCTCTATTTCATAATTACTCAAAGTTTAGCAAGTCCTACCTGCAACAAAGCAAAATTGGAATTATGTGCATATGCTGTATTTTTTTCCCCTATGAATGAATCAGCTGTATGAAGTACTTATTTTCAGGCTGCTAATTGCATGGCCTTACTGAAACACATTTTCTGTGTGCTTTGACCATGTGTGTGACCTCTTGAACTTCAGCTTTGGCAGAGAAAACTGAAGACTGACATTGTGTGAATGTTTTAGACAGTATAATGTAGGGGTAAAAAATAGTTAAAGAAAAATTACTACTAGTGCTAGAACAATGTCTCTGCCATTCTTTTCTAGATTTAGAGAAGACCTTTGAAGAGATCTGTTCCTACTGCAAGGAACAGTGTATTGTATATTTACACTGAACACTTGTTTCTCTGGTGTACCCCTTAGCCTGAAATTTAGTGTCAGTTTTTCCTTGTCTTCCCACAGGATGTTCTCCAAAGGTTTTTATTAGAACTCCTTATTTTGTAAACAAGCTGATTTGCTGGATTTTTTTCTAGAGTTTGTGATGGAAGCCAGTGGTGCAGAGTATGGAGACTGCAGTTTTTGTGAAAAAAGCATGTTCTCTTATATTGTGAGCTGGTAGGCTGCAAAGCTGGGTGTTTTCTACTCTGAATGTCTTCCATCTTTCTGTCATATGGCAGGTAGGCTTTATACGTACATAGTATCTCTTATTGGCTGTTAGTGCAATATTCAGGATGTGCATGTGTTCTGTCTAGTCTAACATCTAACATCACCAGAATCTGCTTGGTCATGTATCGGGACAGAGAAGAGTCACCATGCTTTCCTGTTCTTCTTAGCTTTGAAACTGCTGCAGAAGGGCTTGGCACTCCAGTGAAGCACATTATGGCCAGAGGGACTGTGAGGAGTGTTTGAGGGTGCAAGAATTGCTGGGATAGTGATGGACTCTGTAGTCACAGAAGTCACAGAAGTTAAATCTGACAGAACAGTTTAAGCATATTGTTGTCACAGAATTGTCTTTGGAACAAGCTGTCCCCAGATGAACTACAGAACTGAAAGAAAACCACTTAATCCAACCCAAAAATAGGGCCCAGGCACAGACTAATATACATAAAATGTGCATGATCAGAGAAGATCAGAGTACGAAATGATCAGAAAAGTAGTCATGACAAGGTAGATGTACATTTTATCTTCAAAGATAAGATTGTCTGTATCAGAAGAGGAATCTTTTTTCTTCTTTGCCTTATTTTTTTTTTAAATATTGTGTCTAATTTATTGTTTGACTTCGAGTTCCAAACAGTGCTTGTCACTGTGATGAAGTCTGCCAGAGTAGAGCCTCCTTTTGTGCCCAGTATTCTCTTCCTGAGTAGGCACTCTTCATTGGTGCATGATTCATGGTCATGATTGCATTTCTTTTTCTGATTAATAATTTTAGGTCACCACTTGCACGATGTTTGCTATAATCATCTCTGTGATGGTTTGTTTTGTTTGTTTGCTTGTTTTTTTATTTCTTGTCTGTTCTGTTAGTGTCCTTCAGAAAGAATGGATTATATACGTTTTTGCAGTATCTACTTCAGCAAGATTAGGCTGATTTTATTGTACAGATTTACCAAGACATTGGAAGTTAGCAGATCTTTAATCTTTCCCCTAAACTAGGCAGGTAAGTGGAGGCTAAGTACTGAACAGTGCAGTCTTTCTTTATGAACAGTCCACCCTTTGAATTATTTATTGTTTGAAATCCTTAAGGACTTGGGACTGCCTTTGTAGATACAATGCCTCTGGAAAGATTGAGATGTTCTATTGCAAGGTCCAGACCACGGATTTCCATGCTTTCTAGACTTCCTGCCTAGTTTGCCTGCATCCCTCTCTTGAAAAAAACAGATCTGGAGTAATGAGAGTCATAGAACAGTGTTAGGTCAATGATATGCTCTTTTTTTCAAAAATGAAAAGTAAGGTGAAATGCCCAGAAAGCTGAAACTATTCAGTGGGCTAAACATGCAGAGGAGTAATGTAAATGACTAAGTGCAAGAAGGTTAAGCTTTCTAAGCACTCCGGAAGATCAATTTGCCAGACACCTGCTGTGCTTTCTATTTTATGGAAGTAGGTCGGGAAGCAACTAACAATCTTTCATGTGCTTCATATTTATTATTTTTAGTCATTTTTTGTTCCTTTTATTGATGATTTTTACACACTGATGATGTTGAAAGCTGCCCTGAAGATATTTGCATTTAAATAAGTTGAAGTCTAGCTGTTCGGCAGGAAAGCCAGGTCATATAAAAGTCAAGATGTCCCCACACAATGAGACACTTTGCTCTATGAAATAAGCCAATAAGCCATTCACTTGACAGATTAAAATGACAGATAAGATGCCTGAGGCAGTCTTATTACGTGAGTTCAACAGACCTCAGACATAAATGGCTTCCCTTTAAGCCTACATTCCCCCTTAGGTTCTTTGCTTTTCTTGACCTATGAAAGTTGAAACAATGGTATTTATGTATAATTAATTCTAAGGTAAGGGTGAGGACTGTGGAAGTATCCACAGTCATGCTGCATTAGAGTGACAATGATACTGCCTAATTAATGAATCTTACAGATTGGTAAAACACGTCTGATGCATGAGCAATCACAGAAGTGACTGCAGATCTGTGTGGATATAATGCTTTAGTCTCCATGCAGAACAAAACAGAATTGATGTGAAACAGGGAAATCAGCTATTTGTCGAAAGTCACACAAACTCCTTGATCATACCAGAAATCCATGTTACAGCATTCCTCTGCAATAGATATAGGCTAGGAAGAAAACCTAGGTGGTAGTGTGCCAGTGACTGCAGCAAATCTCTCATATGTTGAGAATTCTTGACTTCCACTCAAATCATTGGTGAAAACTGAAGGTTTTTTTTTAACTGACATATGTTTCCTTCTATGCTATGTTGTCGTTTGAGCTCCAAAATAAGGCAGTGTTTTGGCTGTAACGTAGTGGTTGCTGACCAGATTAAAGGTTGTATGTGCTACACTTGTGCACTGCTCTAATAATAGTGCTGCTGTGTAGATTTATAGAGGGCTCTAGAATAAATAAATGAAAACAAGATGCAAGTTGCTTTATGTCTGAACACAAACGCATAAACCTTCAGTAAAAATAGGCACCACATCTCCTTTTCCAGTTTTACAGAAGGGCAAACAGTCTGCAGATATAAGTGGAAGAGGCAGGCTGATGTTTATGGTTTCTTGCTACACACTTGAGCAGGTCCAGAGCAGCTCCTGGGAATTATTTCAGCAGCTCGATGCTCCCAGGCTGTTTCTGAACAGAGGGATCTGATAAACTATTCAGGGGAAGAATGAGGTGAAAACCGTTCTGATCTTTCTGTAGGCTGGTCCTATTCATTTCTCAAGGTAGCATGTCTTGTGAGTAGGATACTAGGGAGTTTTCCAGTGCTTTCTCTGATGTTATTCTTACAGATTACAAGCATTTCCAGCTCAGAAAGGCTGAGTGGGTTACTTTGTATCTGTAGACTATACAACTGTAGTCATTGTTTGTCAATTGTGCCTCAGATGTACTTGGAGCACAGCAGCAATGAACCGCAGCACTTACTGATGTGCTGTCGTTCATCACAGGTGCTGCTGTGCTGCTGGTACTGGCTCTTCAGTTTATGGCTCCACTCCAGCATGTTTTTAGGCACCAAACTCAGCAAAAATCACCAAAAAAACTCACCAAAATCAGTAAAATGTCGACAGTATTGCAACTTTCCTTGGTGTGGGAGGAGAAGGTAAATCCATAGATTTGTGAACGTGCTCTGTTTCTTTGGTTGGTGGCAGGTATTTGCCAGGAAATAAAGTGCCCAGGGAGTTTTATGAGTATTGTATTTCTGCACTGAAAACAGGGCTCCATCTTTAAATAAGTAAATAACTAATTGTTCATTTTTTCACAGAAGCTAGTTAAGTGAATACCTCCAGTACATGAAAGGAATCTCTCTGTAAGCTGTTACACACCCTTTCTGCTGAGGAGAAAAATTGAGCAACAGCAAGTCATGGAAAACAGGTCATCTGTATGCATATTATGAATCTTGAAGAGATATTTCTCTGGCAATTTTCAATTAAAAATATCTAGACTGTCCCACATTGCATGTTACCTCCTTTTCTTCCGGAAGAAAGGCTGTTATAGGAATGTCTTCTCAATTATAGTTTTAATAATAGGATAGATACAGTCAGTAGTTTCTTATTCTCATTTTGTATGTGTGTTTAAATGTCTATTTGATGTTGCTTTTGCTCCTAGTAGGTTGCTTTGCACTTAGCAGAGGGGGAAAAAAAAAAAAAAAGAACCTTAGCTTTTGAAGAATTTTTTGTAAGGCTTCAAGAGAGTTTGGAAAGGCTTTGGCTGACTTTGTGTAAGACTTGGGGTTGAATGCTTGAATGAAATCAGAAAAGAAAGAGAAGAGAAATGAAGCCATGGAAATTGTAGTACCTTTCTCTTAAAAACCAATTATCTGCTGGGAAACAAAAAGGAAGAGGAAAATAATTGAATGGGACAGTACAGAAAATCTGTCTTTGTATAGTGCATTGAGCAGGGCATATTTCAGCTGCCTGGCTGTTACATGAGTATCATTATTTATCTGCTGGTAACTTGCTTCTGACATTATCACTAAATTGGTACCACAGCCTGGTGTCCATCAGTCATATTATCATTGCATCATATTGAAGATGCAGCATCTAGAATTGGACCTCTTTTATTTGGAGAACACAACAAACCAAGCAGCCAGAATTTGTCTTGTAAAATAATTCAGCTCACAGAAATTAAACATCCATTTTCAAAATCTCTTTAGTCATTTCCGTTTTTATCTTATAACAAAATTCCACTTAAATGGGATTGCCTTTAAACATCAATTTCATTTTGAGCAGTTAGGTTCTGGTTGAGATGCAGGGAGAGACAGGTGTGCTGGCCTGCTGTTGTGAAGGTGTTTTGAGGAAGGAGATTTCAGAAGGGGCTGCTGTCAGGAAGCAGCATAAAAGCTGTGAAATCACCTAGTGGGTTAGCAGCACTCCATGCCCAAAGGGGTCGTGATACTTCATAGTCAAACCTTGGTCTTATTACCTCTCCATGAACTGGAGTGGGATTTGTGCTGAAGCCAGTATATTATCACTGCTTTGCTTGCTCTTTTCAGGGAGATTTTGCTGAGACTGGGAGAAAAACGGAGCTTATGATCTTTGGAAGAAGAGTGAGGCACTTTAGGGAGAGTACAAGGATGTTGCTAGGGTATCCAAAGGGAAAATTAGAAAGGCAAAAAAGAACTTCATTTGGCTACCATTGTTAAAGATAATAAAGAATGTTTTTACAAGTACATTAGCAGCAAGGGGAGGGCCACTGAGAATCTCCCACCTTCATTGGTCACAGCAGGGAATACTATTGCTGAGAATGAGGAAAGACTGAGGTTCTCAGTGCCTTCTTCTGTCTTTATTAGTCAGACCAGTCATCCTTAGGGTACTCAAGCCTCAGCTTGAGACAGGGATAGGGAGCAGAAAATAACTTTCCACAGTTCAGGAGAAAACAGCAACCTGCTGCTCTACCTGGACTGTCATAATTCTGTGGGACCAGGTGACTTTTTTGAGATGGCTTGAAGAGGTGATTGCCAACTGCTCTCCATTATTTATCAGTCTTGGTCAACTGAGGAGCTCCTAGATGACTGGAAACTTGTGAATGTGATGTTCATCTACAAGAATGATCATAAGGAGAATCTGGGAAACTACAGGCATGTCAGCCTGACCTAAGTATTGGGGAAGTTATGAAGCAGATCATCTTGAGTGTAATCACACAGCAGGTTTAAGACAACCAAGTATTTGGTGGCTCATTCCTGGGAAGATGTCTCAGCTGGGCCTACAGAGAAAATGGAGCACTCTACACCTATTGCAGGCCCAGTGTGGTCTACTTCATTTCAAGAGTAATGCAGAAATTGAAGCCCAACTGTGACCAGCTGCCATGCCTGCCCTAAGTCTCCTTTGCAAGCAAGGCAACTATAGGCTTCTCCTGTCCTTCTCATTGCCTCCAGCTCTTGGGATGTTACGGGTGCAGGGGTATTGCTGAAGTAAGTTTTATTCTGTCTGGGAAAGTTTCCAAAAATATATACTGTGCAAAAACTTATCTTATTGCAGAAGATTTGTAATAATTGTTTACATAGATGTTAAAATTTGACCTTTAAAACAAAATATAATGTATACAGTGGTTTTCAGTGCTGACTTTTTAATAGTATAATGATATTTCTGTTATCTCATTACTGGTGGCTGGAAAATTAACAGGAATTGTCAGCATTTTAAGCAAGGGTTAGTGCTTCTTTTATTATTACTGCTGTTATTGTTATTGAATTGCCGAGCATATTTTGATCTGTGCTTCAGCTGCATAACTGTATAATCCAAATGTACAAGGAGATAAGTAAAGATGTGATGATTTCAGTAGTGTGGGAAGGGAGTATAGTCAGGTGGGTATGTTTGTTACTTCCTACTTGGCATTTCAGTAAAACAAAATGTGCAAATGGAAAATAAATTGGCAGCAGATTCATTATGCAAAATGTTGGTAACTGATCTTCACTGTGAGAAAATGTTTAGCATAAGTAGTACATAAATCTTTACCTCACTATTACTGTGCCATTTTGAAAACACGTGGCTTCAAAGGAAGCCTAATGAGCTAGCCCTTGGATAGATGGTGTGGAAAGCAAAAAATAACTTTGCTGACCACATTGGAGAGGTGTTTGGTAATGGGGTGATTCCAAAGCCCCAGGAAATATAGGTTTTCTCTCTTGCAGCATAACCAGTCAGTACGACAACAACATCTACAATTTAATCTGTTTTTCTCTCTTTCTTCTTTTTAATTTTCCATTTTAATAAATTGAGTAACAGTGGAGGGAGTCATAGTGTAATAGTTATCCTTTTTTCTTAAAATATAAATTATCTTTTGCTACATAAAGAGGAAATAATAAATATACATTACCTATCAGTGTTCAGTGTGATAGTATCCTGGTTTGGTGAAACCTGTTGACATGTCACTCCCAAACAATGTGAATATATGTACATAAATAAACCACTTTGGTGAGCAGAAAAATGCAAAACACATCTTCACACAGCATCTCATCATCAAAGATAAAATGATCTCAAGAAAAAAACAAAAGTCTGTTGGTGTTTGCTGGTATATTTCCATTGCCATCTGGAATATAAATTATATTGAAGAGTGTTTTCACTTAGTTCTTTATGAAGCTGCCAATGTTAAGCTCCTATCAGGACAAGCAGTAGTTGACTCATCTGCTCCTGGAGGAAATAGTGCTCAAAAGCTTAGTGTACTCTTAATGCTCAGTCAGGGATTACATCTGTGCCTGAAGTCTTGGCTGCTTTATTAAAAGCAGAGATACTGAGGGTTTCTTATGGTAGATTTTGCTGTTAAAAGAGTTACAATGCTCCTTGGAACACACTGTAAGAAAGAACAAGGCCACTATGGAAAGGTAAAACATTGAAGGGAGCTACATTTACTTTGGGGACACATAAATGTCTCATGAGATGCATGTACACATGCACTAAACTAAGAAAGTACGTGTTGCAGGTGGCAAACAAGGAAGTTGGAATTAGATCACAAATACAAGGTTTAATAGAAGAAAATGTTTGTTTGAAAGCTTCAGTATAAACTAAAGTACAACTATCTGTATGTGTTTCCCATTGCAAGCAGAAATAACCTGAGTGGGAAAAGTATAACTGCTTGAAATTTAGATAACTCAGTCTAGTATGGAAGAAAGGGACTCTTGGGGATGTTTAGAAGTTTGGGCCAAGTACGACAAATATAGCTGTAATTTCGCAACATGAATATACAGCTGCAACTCAACATAGGGACAAATGAGCATTGCAAAGAACAAAGAAAAGAAATGCTGGAACCTTTGAAAACATTTTTCAGTAAATCCTGGGAGCTCTGTGTGATGGAGAAGGTACAGCCAGGAAAGTGCAACAATACGTCTGAACATTTAAACTCAGGCTGAGAGGGAAATCGTTTGCCATGACACACATTCTGATACAGGCAATGGTGAAAGTTCCTCGTATTTAAATCAGCAGCACCAACCTGCATATTTCAGAGTGTGTTTGGAAACATTAATAAGGACAGCATGTTCCTGGAGGTTTCGTGTGTGTGCATTTTTTGCGTATGCCAACAGGAATGTGGTAGATTCCCTTGTATGTTCGGTAGGCTCTGCTATTTCATCTTGGAGTTCCACCCCAGAGCCTCAACACAGTGACTAAGACAGCCTGTTGAATTGCTCAATATTAATAATTTTTCAAACAAATATCAATCTGTCTCTACTTTCAGCTCTCCTGTAAGGAATGTGCTGGCTTTCTGTGGATCTATTTCCTGCTATTGACAAGTATTTATGAAATTAGTTTTAACAGGTCTGTCAATTCATACTGTGGTACTAGCATTTGTCACTTACATTGTTTGATAGCTCTTTGTTGGAAGATGCTTAAAACTTCTGAACTGCACAGTAGTGAAATGTGGCAGAACGCATTTCATTTCTGGTCTGCGTGGTACAAGTGGCATTCCTGCTGACCTGTGAGCATTTTTGTTTTTTTCCCTTGGATGTTTCTCTTGAATAAATCCTACCTTGGTGGAGGTAGGAGGGCTCCAATCAGGAGAAAATAGTTTACTCTTTTTTACCACATTAAGCTAACTCTTCATATCTCCAGAGATGGGTTACTTTTAAATCACTTGGCAAGAAACATATTTCTCAGAGAATCTTCTTTTGTTGGTGTTTCTGAGCAGCTGTGTTGGCTGCAAAGAAGCATGTGTGTATAAGCTTCTCTTCACAACCAACAGTTTTCTTTAAGCAGTAAGGCACTTGGTGTTTTAATGCTGCTGGCAGCCTACAAAATGTTTACTCTGTGTTTCTGTTCATCTTCTTGGAGGGCTATTAGTACCTTATAAGTGCTGATGTTGCCTCACATTAACAGATTTCTTCTAGTCCTATAACTCTTGCAGTATTCTGCTCTTTTTTTTTTTTTTTTTTTTTTTTTGTGGAACATTAGAAATCTGTTTTTATATTTATGGGTTTGTTCTGTTTCTCCTAATTATGTGTGAAACAACAAAAATGTACAGTTTAGTTTATCGGTGTCAATTCCACCACAAAGGTGCTCTGCTTATGATGGATCTGAGCAGTTACTGTCAACTAACGAATTCAAATGTACAACATTCACAGAGAATTTCAAGCAGCACCAGCTCTAATTGCCTTGTTAATCTTACAAAACGATGTCCTCTTCAAACTTTTGTTTAGAGTCAGTCAGCATAAAAATATTCTTTCTGCTGAAATACCTTCATAGACAAAGTTCAAGTGAGCAATTAGTAATTGCATCTGTTTTTGAGTTATTTTCCCAGCCTGTGGTAGTTCAGTTAATAACCTTTTAAAATTCTGTAGCTATCCCCAGGCAGCTGTAGCTCTATTTCCCTAATCTACTGCATGTTCAAAGTACTCGGCTATCTGGGACCATCTGTTTCTCTTCTCAAAAGACTGTAAAATCCTTGGCAATCCCTTGAATGAACCTCAAGCTTCCTAACATGGAAGAGTATTAAGTCAATGCAAAATCTGAAAAATTTTGGGAAGAGACATAATTGATATAAACGATAGTTTGTATGCAGTGACCATTGAAAGAAAAAAATGCTATGCCTCAAAGCACCTCAGGGAAACACTATATATGTTTATCAGCAGAGTGCATAAAAATCCATTCCAAGAATGCTAGCAAATATAATTAGATTGGTATGTCACTACAAAATGATAGAATGGCTTGAATTGGAAGGGACTTTAAAGATCACCTATTTCCAACCTCCCGAAATATCAATCAAGGACTGATCTCAATCTCAATTCTTTCACTGAACAAGAACATATAGTACCTAAACAGCATCAAGTTTATGTGTTTCTTAAGTTATTCCATGAGTATATCTAAGGAGCCATTCATAAGTTTTCATATCTTTTCATTTCTCCCTCTGCTTAGAACTCTTGGATATGAGTCTTTGTGGTACGTGCTATTTGCTTTAAAGTTGAATCTTTCCCTAGATGTTTACTACATATAGGCATCCTTAGTCATGTCTTTCTGGATGCAGATAATTTTTTAAGTTGAGTGCTATAAATAAAAAATATATTTAACTATACTAGTACATACCCACAAAATAGTGGCAAGAAACTCCAGTTCCAGTTAAAAGAAATTACATTGATATTAAAGCCTTTGAAAAAATTGCACCATTTCTGCAAATATACAAATTTAAAATGCTTGAAATGTATTCAGGTTACCCAAATTTCTTCCTCTGTCTTCCAGAAAGCTGATGAGAAGTGGTTTTCATTGAGTCAGCGGTCTATACAGAAGCTGTGTCTATACAGAGCTACTAAACATTTCTTATGGTTTTAAAAATATGTTTTCATTTCTGTTGCCATCTTGAATTTTGTTAGGAAAAGATAGGCTTTCAGAGTTGTGCAAGAAGCATTTCTTCTGGGAACCTGAAAACTATTTGTGCTCTGTTTTCTGTTATTAAGAATCCAGTTAACTCCAGATTCGTGAAACGTGTTATGCTTTTGATGTTTCTTGGCTAAATCCACCATGAACTCACAGAATAGAAAACATGTTCTTGTTGCTTGACCTACTGTGAATCTGTACTGATGATTATTTCATGCCCCTTATGTGTGCCGAGTTTGAAACATGTGGGTGGAATGGGTACTCCATCTTCAGCAAAGAATGTTTGACTGAGATGCCAAGTGCTAGACACCTAAATCTGACAAAGCTGATGTCTCTAGGCTCTCTAGCTGTCATTTAGAGCTCCCCCACTGGGGCTTGCAAAGGCTTTTGAGCCAATTTGTTGCCTGAGTATGCTAATTTCTTTTCATTGATTATCTATGGAAAATAAGGATGTTAGACCCCTGACTTAGCCCCAGACATGTCAATTATTTTCTTTATGCAACTGTGGCCTACAGCTTAGAACGGTGGGAGCACACCTCAAGTTCTATGTTTTTTTACTCGCTGATGGCAGTCTGTATTTTATCTAACAAAAGCTAGCCTGAAACTAGCTACTCCACTGACCCAAATCTTGAGCCTGTCAACATATCCTGAACTGACTTGTCCTTTGCTACTGGCTGCCTACATGGGTGATGTCTTCTTCAAAGGTGACTATCAAAAGCTGCAAAAGCGGGTTGCTTAGGTCTGAGATTGTAATTTGAATGCTGTTGGTCATAGAGTCATGAACTTTTGTTACCACTGATTTCTTTCAGGCACAGCCTTATGCAAATATATATATATATAAAAAATACATGTTATGTAATAAGCATGTAAGTGCATAAATGTAAGATTACAGCTCTTAACAAAGCACTCATGGCTTAGAACACTGTCTTACAAATGTATAATGATCGCTTACGTAACCAGTTATGTGGGGGGTGTCCTGGCCCTGCTCCCTATCTCCATATGTTTATGCTGTGCTTGTCAAAAATACTTTGCTTTCCATCCAGGACTTCAGACAGATCCTTTGTATTGGAGAGTTTGTCCCAGACTGCAAACACCCTATGGTAAGACTTGCATAAGTGTGCTTCTGACTGAATGTGCGTTCCCACTGATGATATAATTTGGCATTGAATCTGTGCAAACAGCCATCTTGTACACCCTGTTCCTCTGCAATTCCATGCTCGCTCAGGTGTGAAATTGCTACATACCTCTTAGGGAGTGTGCTTATTAATAACAACCTACCATTCCTTACCATCAGCACTCTGTGTCTGGCACAAATCTCTAGTAGTTTGTCCACTAGAAAGCAGACTTGTGTAGATTTTGTGACACCTGCCTGGTAAAACTGACATCAATGCATGAAATAGTTTCTTAGTTACTTCAAGCACTGATTCACCCAAATCTATTTCCCCATAGTTCCTGTGAACCCTTTCATTGTCAGCTAGTATAACTTTTCTTACTTCTATAATTTTTTTTTTAAGTATATAACACTTTATGAAACAGTTACATAGTAATATATCGGGGAAGAGGTACTGGATGAAAAAAGATTCCTTGGCACAAGCTGTAATTTAAAGATGTGATAACTTCACTTCTTGCTTGCTCCCTTCTTGGAAACATCCCTGAGACAGTGGTCTATGTCCCCAGCATTGAAGTTGGAATACTCCCAATCCCCTTCTACCTCTCATTTTTCTTGCAAGACTTCTTTCCTGACCACTTCCAACTGATATTCTATTTCATGGGAAAGGGAAGTTTTCCACTTTGGGTTGAAATCTTGTGATTGAATTCAGGAAAATGAAAGCACAGGTACATATGCAGGCCCTCTGAAATCAACTCTGATGAACGACACGTATTTCCATTACAGACTATGCAGCATGAGAACTTGGGAAGCAAACGAGAATTGGACCATGTAATTTTTTTCCAGTCTCTTTTCAGGTCTTTTATAACTCTGTTGCTTTCAAAAACAGTCTTACTCATTTCTTTGATTTATCTGTATGATTCAGTCTCTAGACCTTGTTTGTGGTTCTTTATGCAAAATTCAATATAGTTGATAATTCTGTGGCCCTTGTGTTTGTATTTCAATTACCCATCAAATACTTTTTTTGCATCATTCTTATAAAACATTCTCAAAGGGCAGAATTAATATTTCATCAGTACATTCAACTGCTGATAACATTACTGATCAGGAACATTTGTTTTAATTCGGACTGTATAATTGTGGTCAATGTGGATTTAATCCAAAGCCCGCTGAGTAGAAAATGCCAGAGAACTTCAGCAGTCTTTGACTCAGATGCTTTTGTGGACACTTTAGGTGTTTCTGACAGACAAGACTATTTTCATCTGTAATGTATCTAATGTGTCTCACTCATATGATACTAGAGAGCATTTAGTCTTTGGGAGAAAGGGAAGGTGAACTCAAAAAACAAAAAGACTGAATTCTTGTTCATTACATATTATATTTACAATGATATATTTTTTAATGGCACTAGTTACATTCTTGTATATACTGTTAGATTCAAAAAGTGAGCATCACTTAGAACATTTTGATACAGAAAGAGCACTTCTTGAATTCTGTCAAAATGTGATTATTTGAAAAAATATAATTTTCTTTTTTATTTTCAATTTAATTTTAAATTGAAGATCAGTGTGATTAGCTCAGATAACTAATTTGTCAGTTTTAACAACAAGATTATCATTTTTTGTCTCCAAAATCTAATCAAGATAATGGGGGTCGTAGGGGTGATGACTGAAGGGAAAGAAGGAGCGAGAAGGCAGATATAGTAGAAAAGTAGCCATTGAAAACAAAAGGAATAAACCCCTAGCTAGGTATGAGCAGCCTAAACTTGTGTGTGTAGGGAAAGAAAAGTTTATGTGAACAAAGCAGTTGAATTTTAGAAATGTATTGAGAGTAGTGTAACAAGAGATCGGGAAATCAAGGCAAAAGGTATTTGACCTCAAAAAGTGCAGTTGCCTTAGTATGTATTAACATGTGTCAGATTTATGGAATGGGGTTTTTTTTTGTCTTAATGATAAAAAAATTATGTATTTTTATACTGAATATTGAAGATCTTCCAGCTTCAGATGACTCAAAGCTCAGCAGAGATTGCTTTGGCTAACCGGTGGGAAAATCTTGTGATGTTGTCTTCCATTCAGTAGACTTCTGATGTCTTCAAAGGACATATCTTTGATAATAAATATGTTATTTTTGAGATGTTATTGAATTACAGTGATAACATAGAAGATCGCTTTAGAATGTGTCTTTTTACTATATTCCTGAAAAGACATGAACCAAAATCTCTATGAAGTGCTTTGAATGGATCTCTGTCTTTGAGGCCACAGCCACATTGTTTTGTGGACCTTTTATGACTTCATGTATTCCTCATGAACAGTGGCTCCACTGACTTTGGGATATTTGAAGGTTCTGTGCATGTAGTTAAGATGAAACTTCCAGGTTTATAACATAGCCATCTTCTGCAGGGATTTATGTACCTTCTTTGGTCCAGTTCATGCGAGCTACTAGCAAGAGAAGTATGCTACATTTACCTGAATGGGTCAGATCTGGATGGAAAGAGAGGCTGTTGTGTGTCATATAATAATTTTCTCTACAGGAGGAAGATCTTTGTTTTCTTTCTTGTGTGATAAAAATGTATTTTATAATGCATTGTAGATGCCCAGGTGTATTTTTGAGAGTTCTTTCCATGCTGGTTATAGCAGTAGTTCCATTTGTCCTCAATATATGTAACTCTTCCATGAAATTTTTCAGAAGGAGGTATTATCACTGGGAAAATACTAGATTTATTAATACAGTCATGTCAAAACAGTTAATTGAATGCTTACATCTCCATGACTAATAAAAGATTACAGTGCTACAAAAATATGTCATAGGATTCTACAAATTGTAACTAAAAATAACAGCTTCATTAAATTTAAAGATACTTAAATGTTAGTGCAGAAATTGTCTCACTGCAGAGAGCTTTGCAAATGCTTAAGGAAAGCACCACCACTGTACATTTTTGTGTCATAAAGCATAGAGGCTGCTTCTGGCTAACTTCCTCGGAGCTGGGACCAGAGCCTATTTTTCTACTGGTGTCACAGTAGGTTTTCTGTAGGAACAATAAATCAGTTAGGTTTTAGGAAATTTTTGCAAGAAAAATAATTGTGTATGCGTGTCAGCTGATAGTGACTTCTCTGAGAGACCACGCTCTACATGCACTTGTCTGTAATATACCTTTCCTTAAGGTCTGTAGGGGTCAATATAACCTAAAGAAAAAAATGGATTCTGTAGGCATTCTTCAGAGGAATTGTGCACTTGTTACAGATCTATGGCTCAGGTAACAGCTGTACAAGCACAGAAAAATCAGTCTTATGAATCAGTTCTCAATTCATTTGAGCTAGAAATCTGTCATCCTGCCATTACTGGTAAATCCCATCACCTAACCCCAATCTATTGTTTCTTCAGACTTTCCATATTCCTCTTCATTTTGACAACTCTGCTTTTCTGTTGTTCCTCAGATTCTCATGTTTGTTGTGCCCAAAAATTGTAAGCCGTATTTGCTTCTTTCCTAAAAAATGCCTCTTTACCATCTTTTTTCCCCACATCTTTTTTTTCTTCTGATGAAATACTTTAGGCCTAATTTTTGTAGCGTACTGAGCTGCAAGCTTTGTTACCAACTGAAATAATCATGAAGCATGTATTTATTCTCTTTGTCTGTATGTGAAGAACTGAAGTGGATTGTAAATTTATTTCACTAGATCCAAGTTTCCTGAAATTGAGTTGCTGCTTTGGAATTCCAGAGGGAGAATAGAGACAGGGTAGATATGGCTGTGTGTACCTTCTCCAGACTATCAAAAAGAAAATCCAGTCATTTATGCAAATAATGTATAATACAGTAGACACTTATGGCACTAGTAAAAAAAAAAAAAAAGTACTTGTGATATGAAATAAATACAGAATTGATGGCATAAGTCTATATTCTATGCTTAGCTGCTGCCTTAGTCTCTGATTCTAAGCTGCTCACCTGGTAACTAATTTCCATGGCAAGATTGATTCCCAAGGCTGTTTATTCAATGGTATTATTGTTCCTTGGAAACTGACATTTCAATAATCAAAACATTCACATGCATTTTAAGTGGAATTCCGTTGTTTCCATTGGGCTTTTAAGGTGACTGTGAGATAAAACTTTGATGATATGAAAAATAAACAGAAGAATCAGGGTGGAGGTAAGAAGGGAAACTCTTTTCTCTAATCCCATGTAGTTGCTCTTTTCCAATATTACTACGGTAGAGATTTCTGATATATTTTATTTGTATTTCCTTTGCACTGCTCTTGTTAAGGAAGATAAACAGTTCAACACTTTAGAATGATTGTCTAAGAAAAGCTCTTTACTGCTTTTTCAGAAGTACAAAAAAACCTTAAAACTTACAAACTTAGTTTCTATTTTTCAGTTGTCATTTATTTACTTCTTACTTTTCTCCAAACCGATCAGTTTGATCAGCTGTTATGAGATGTATGACGAATAACTTTGTTTTCTCACAATAAATATGATTTTTATCCCAGAAGTTACGAGTAATTTTAGATCTGTTTGATCCCTTTGTAATTGTCATTCTGTGTCTAATTTTGAGTTGTCTCCCAGCTCAGATGTGACATTTCTGGGATTATGTTAATATATACTGATTTTCTCAAATCCACCCACAGACAGTTTTGCTTCCTCAGCATGATGGACACAAATGTCTTCAGATCTGCTGATTTGGTAGAAGTGAACTTGGATCATCCAGAACCATGTTATTGGGGCTCCATCTTACGGTAGATGAGAGCAGAATGGCAGTGACATCATAACTTCTGCAGGTTAGAAGCTAGGGAGAAAAAAATTTATAAGATATAATATGATGTTTTGCTTTGGGCCAAAAACACAATGCATTTCCCAAAGAGAGAATGCACTTTTTCATACTGCTTCAAGATTCATGCAAAATAAGAGTATTTCTAGTGTTTCTATTTTTACAGTGTCTTACATAATAATGATTTATTTGGCATGAACATCACTGTGCAGACAATTAACAAAAAAAGTCTCTTTTTCAAGTAATTTGTAATCTCTGGAGGATAGGAACGAGGTCTTGATTATCACATTAGATATTTTGATGAAGAATAATGAACAAAGAACATTTCAAAACATAATAATCATGGGAGGTTGACATTTTTTGCATCATCATAACTTACATGCTGGATTCTTACTGAAACTAAATCCCAGACCTTTCTGAGACTTTCTTTTTCAAGCAAACACCACTATTTTTAATTCTGTATCTTTTTATGAGCTCAAAAGTTATATTTCTCCATTCATCTACATCACCTATGTCAGGCATATAGTAACCAAATCCGTAATGCAAGAAACATAGGTTTGCAAGGAACTATGTGGTCTTCATGAAAGCCATGCTCCAAATACTCATATCTAAGAAAAAAAGCCATCAAGCAAATGAAAAACATATGAAAAACATAATTTCTTGTTGAAAAATCAAAGACTTGATTTTCTTGCATTTCATTCATGCAGTATTGTTCTGCTCCCTTAATAGAGTCATTTTCAGAAGATAAATTTCCCTAGGGTTTTTTTTAATAGTATATTGAATGAATGAGAAGAAGCTTCTCTCATATTCTGAAGATGAATGGAAATGAGTTAATGAAAACTCATTTAAAAAGTCAGCAGTTGAAATTCTGTCTCCAAATTTCTGAATGAGGCCCTTGGGACTTTCCGTGAGTTGTACTTAGAAATGGTTTCTTCTTTTCTGAGCATGTTCCATGAGTGTCTTTTGAATTTATGTTCTTCACAGTAAAGTACAGGACAGTATCTGGCTGAAGTGAAGGGTTGATATCACAGTATTACATACAAGAACTAATAATGTTTTTTTTTATTGTTTTGATTAGAGCTTTGCCTATTTCTTGCATCTTATCTTGCTATAGTAGAATCTAAGAGCGGTAAACTAGAATTATTTTGATTGGAAGAGACCTATAAAAATAAAGTCCAATTGTTCTGAAAAGTATTTGCCATTGCCAGCTATAATTATTCCTGAAAATGTAGGTAGATATTGTGTGTATTCTGAAAAATGCATTCAAGAGGTCTCTTTACCTTCAGATTTACTCTTTTTTTTTCTCTCCAAGCTTTTTCTACTACCCTTAACAAAATTAAAAGAAATTGCTCAAAGATGCTGTGAAGTGCTGTAACCTGGTAAATTGGTCCAACTTTAAGCAGTTGGTTGGACAAGACTTGCAGTCTGTATTATCCCATGCTTCTATGATTCCAGTATTCCTAATATAACTGTTTTATGATGCAGCTGATTAAATTATTCATTATTTAGTTTTCTGTAACCTGTTAGCTTACTCTACTCTGGTTTAAAAAAAATAAATCAAGCATGCTAATATGAGGCTCACTCCAGCATTGAGAAGTCCATAAAAACACAGGTGCTATTTGAGATATATGTTTTTATTTTCTTAAGATCTAATTTAGAAAAGAGAGAGGTCAACAGTCAAACTACTTCCAGAACCAAATGTAGAACAGAGAAACAATTGCACAATGAAAGGTTTCCCGTAATAATAATTCAAATCAGGACTGTAATGCCCTCCTATGTGCTGTTTGCCCAGATTAACTATGTTGTTTACTCAGTGCTTAGAGTACATGGAAACTTCAGCAAACCTTGGCCTAACAAATGTCTGTGTTCAGTTGACTGCAGTGTCTGTCAGAGGAGCTTACCTGTGCATTCTGAATTACAGTAATATTTTCTGGAAATTATGCTGAATCACAAGATTCTGTAGAAGGGAAAACAGTTTTGTTGTGGTTATTTATTATTACTAAATGATAATAGTTATAATCATGTATATTATTATTTTTCACATATGGAATTTTTGTGTGTATTTAATCACTGAAATGATACATGCCTTGCAAATTTCCAGTTATCATATATGGCTTGCACTCTGGTTGAAATTTGTACCTTATTTGTTGTAAATCAACTAAGGAATGAGAGAAACAAAGTATAAGTTGTTTTTCTAATATTTTATGTTAACTTTAGAACTGTAGGTGTAAAGCCTGCCTGTTAACATCCAGCTGGTCAGTGTATAATATAGAAATCTGGTGGATGAATTCAATCCTGACTTAGAAGGCTGCACAAGAACACAGGAATCAAACTTTTTTTTGCACATTTGTATATTACTGTGTGAAGATTTCTTGGGTGCATGTTTCTCCCAGCATATGATCTGCATGTAAAAATATAAGCATAACTTCATATCACCTAGAGTTAAAAAAAAAAAATTAAAAAATGAGAGAAATAAAATGAGATCTAGAATGTCGAATGACTGAAGTTCATGTCTCCTGTGACTTTTGGTGAGAGAAATGTTGTTTTTGACAGTCTCCCATCTTGTTTTCCCACGCCTTGTGAGTTAGTAGGGATTTGCACATCTTACAGAAAGGGCATTTTTATAGCTTTGTCTCAGCTGACTACAGAGGCTATGATGCCTTTGTTTTTTACCAATTGGAGCAACCTCCTTTCTATTTTGCATTCAGTTCTTTGTATAGAGAAGCACTGTTTGATCTGTCCCCTCAAATGCATTTGGTGCTTTTTGACAACCTTGCATTGTAGGGACAAATGTTCTGCTAACTGAGAACATAACATGCACCATACAAGGTGAGAGTGGCTTTATGTATATTCTCTTTTTCCTGTCATTCATTTTACTGTGATACTAATGTTAAATCAGAGAAAGCTATGCCGTTTTTAAACCCATGCTTCTCCCAAGTTTTATCAGAACATGCAGTGTCTGCACAGGATAAAAATGAACTCAAGTCACTTTTTAAGCCTTTTCAATAATCTACTGATCCGTGGTTCTTCTGAGAGACTGCAACTTGTTGAAGGAGCAATAGCTCAGGTTGTATGATGGTTTCCTGATAGTAGAAACATGGAGTCCTGCATATGCTGAGGAAAAGCGAAAGGATGGTGGAGTAGAAATGATCATTTCTTAATCATTTCGGGGTTACACTGAAGGGTTACTGAAAGGTTACACCCTTATAATTTGTTTTTTGACCAAAGAAAAAGATGTTGTTCAAAAGATTTAACTATACTTTTCTAGTTCACTGGGATTGTAATTATTCATAGGTCTTGAGTATGTAGAAATCAGTGACTTTGATGTGCACCTAAAGTGCATTTATTGTGATAGTTGTTAGGTTTTCTGAAAATGGGAAGCAAAAATTGGAATAATAGAATTACCCTTACCTCTATTGCAATGAAACAAAATGGGCTTTTACTTAGCCAGAGATGCATTTAGATAACCCACTCATATAGTTTCAGTATTCCGATAACCTGCTAACTAGTTTCAATTTATTATTTGACTCTTACGTGGACTCATTTTTATGCTGTACTGGTGACAGATTCATTATTTGTGCTATTTACCAGCCTTCATGTGTCTATGGAAAACATACAGTTTTGCATTCTGATCGAATTTCTTTTACTTTTCAGTATACTTTGTACATTAGAACACAGGATCTTAGAGGATATGCAGTGTTGCAAGAAATGTTTAGCTGTCAGACAATGACAGTCTTTCATTTCCTACAGCTAAAAGGTTTTCATTACTATGACAAAATGCTGCATTTCCCAGTAGGTCTGACTGAATACATGGTTCAAAGAGAATTTTTAGGATGAGTCACTCTGACTGTTAATCTGCTATTAACTCATCTGGAATGCCACAGTGAGTAGTTGGAATTTTCAGTTGTTTATGATACTGATATTGAGCGGAGTGCAAAAGCCTAATTACTTTTAATTGAGCAGTAGAAAAATAACCATTCCTTTTCAGTTTAAAATGCCCTTTTGGACCAAAGACAATCAGAAATCTAAAATTCTGTGAATGACCAATTTTCTTCTATCTTAGTTTTGATAGAAGAAACCTTTCTCTGTTGCCAAAACTTGCCAAAACAGATGGTTTGGGTTTCTCTTTATTCTTCTCCTGTGAGTTATATTTCTGAACTCAGAGCGTGCATAGTTTTGTCATAGTATTTACAGAACTAAGTCACTGGGGCAGTATTTTTGGATGTATCTTTTTTAAGCACTTGCTATTAAACCTCCACTTTGTACAGTCAAATAAGCTAGCAAAAGAAAATCGATGCAGACTGGAAAAACTATTCTATCTATTTAATACTGGTAGACAACAGCTAAATAGTTTATAGATCTTATAGAAGTACTAATAAATAAAATAAAAATGAGAAGAAAATCAGAAATTATTTTTAGAAAGGTAGCTTGTGCATCAAAGGCAAATGTTAATCCTGAAGTTGGTCCAAAACACAAGTGTGCGTAAGAAAACAAAGCAGAAAAATCTTTGAGACTTGCTAAAGATGGGAGGAAATGTAAGCCTTCACTGTGAAATATTTTCAAGTTAGCCAACCAATAATATTAAACATTGCCTTCACCAAGACGAAAACATCCAGATCGGCCACTCATATGCAAGAATGGTGGCAAGGCACTAGCAGGCTCTGGATCTCAGTGGATGCCTACATGAAGCTTGTGAGAATGTTTATGTGCTCTAAGGAGTGTGTGGGCAGGCCCATGTGATGACTACTGCAAGCAGTAACACCTGGTTCAATTAGCTGCTCAACTTTCTTTTTGTTCTGCTGCTCATTTTTACTGGGCTGATTTAAGCTGACAATGCTGAGCTTCTATCAGAGATGGAAACCAAAGCATTTCCCGGACACAAAGTATGAGGAAAGGAAGACTGCAACCTTCCCGAGGTCTGTCTGATCAAAGGCTCTCCTTTTTCCTGGGAGGTGGCTTCTCAGGCTAGATCTTTGTCCATCCCTGTGTGGCTCTGAAGACACAGCCATGCTGTGTTAGCCCATGAGATTGCAGCAGGGCGCTGCTATTGCACAAATAAGCAAAGAGCTTCTGTACCAAGGGAGAGAGTTCTGAATATGATTTGTGTGTGTGTGTGCGTGTGTGTCTAGATTTCTATTCCTTCAATTTCTTCTTCAATCAGCCTATTAAGAGGTTTCCCCTTTATAAATAAATGAGAATTATCCATTGCCCTTTACACGATGCTCTTAGAAATTGTTTCTGTTTACAGGAAGAAGTGCAATTGCGCTCTCTGATCTGAATCTAGCCATTGTGATGAAAAAGTGCATTAATATATGGTAGAGAAAGCTGTTTTGAAGAGGAATATTAAATCAGTCACCCTGTTCATACAGTGTTCAGGAAAACTTCTTATTCCTTTAGTTGTGTCTGACAATTGGTTTATTATTTTAGTATGTTTCCTCTTTTTTAAAGGTTACTCAAATAATAAGAACTACTTTGGATTTTATTGGGTATGCATATGATACTTGGATTTTTGAAGTAAGGAAGCATTATGATGATTTAGAGAACAAAGAAAAGGATGAATTGATAATTAATTAATCGAAGTTGTTTTTGTGATATCTGAAGGCCCAAGTAGAAGGAGCTCCCTGCTCCCCTGACCATGAGCACACCACAGAGATAGGCAATGCCTCTCATAACCAAGAATTTGCTTGGGGAGCAGCATGGAGGGATGGGCATGATACAAGAGGAACGAACAGCAAATAGGATATTTATCTCTGATCTTTTCTCAGAGAGGTGTAGGTGGCTGAAAGGAGCAATCTGAGTAACATACTTGGATAAGTGAGATAATGGGCTAGTCTATTTTTAGAGGATAATTTTCCTTGTGCTGATTGTTGCACCTACGCCTACTTGGATAAGGAGAACCTTGGCTTTACTGGACACCTGAAAGTGTTTATTTTAAAAAGAAAGTTAACATTTAGAGTGAAATGTTTGTAATAGGGTCAGAGCAAAGATTTTTGACTCCAGGTATCTTCCTTGACTCAGGCTTTTTGTTCCAGGTTAACCAATGTATCCAGTAAGTCTATATAATGCAAAATATCCTGTGAATCAAAAGAACTCTGTGTTGTAATGGTATGGACAGTTCTGTGCTAGTTCCCAATTAAGAGACTAGGACAAGTCTCTAAAATATTACAGCCTTTACTTGTATTGCCATTTTGCATTGTTTCTAATCACTACTGAAAATCCTACCAAGAAAAATAGTATAAATACAGTTTGTCATATTTGCAAAGCAGAAAGACTAAATATCATTTTAGACAAGGAGCATATCCTTTGAACATAAGATTAATTGATATTAGAGGAGCGGAGAAGTGATAAAGGATACTATTTGATGTGAACTCAACACAGGCAATGGTAACTGGTCAACTCAATAGGCAAGAATGGGTAATGGAATGTGAGGTGTTTCTGAACACTTTGCCAGCTGGGATCTTCCTTCACAGCTTTGGTATTTCTTTGGTTTCTCAGCCTAAATAAAGCAAGAGGTTTCAGCAATAGATTTCTCAGGCATATTAGTAGCTTTCAGAGATCATGTATAAAGATTTCAGGAGAATAGATGTAACAGTCTTAGGTTTCTACGAGTTTGTATACAAAGATCTATGAGGAACATGGAATAAATCAGTATAATGTGATCAGATGAAATCTGCCTGACAGAATCTCAGCCCTAAAAAGGCAGAATGTTTGGGATATCATGTAGGGAGCTCAAGCTACAAAGCATCTCACAAAATTGCCTCTGCTGCAGGTTTCCACTGAGCCTCACCCCTGTTAGTGGAGACTTCACCGCCTACTGCTCATTGTCTGCTCTGTAAACACTTCAACCAGGAAATTGAAATGATATTTGACATTCTTAGAATCATCGGGAAAGAAACAAAAAGGAGAGAACAGTTTGTTTTGTAAGAAAATGAGAAGAAACTCTTCTGAGTACCATTTATTATGGCCAGAAGTTGATGTAATATTGAATCAATCATCAACAAGAATGCTGTGCGTGCTCATAAACTTCTGCTGATGATCATACTGAGAAATGTAAAATAAAACTTGGCAGGAAAAGGTAGGACAAGGCAAATAACTTCTATTTTAATGACACAAAAACAATTTTGAGATTACATACATTTTGTGTGAGAACCTAAATAATTCTGAAAGCAGTTGACTTTTCTACCAAAAACTGAGAAAACACAGCTTTTTTTTTTTTTTTTTCGCTTGAAATAATTAGCTTACCCAAACTTCTATGTGTTTTGTTGAAACACTTTAGAACAGGCTCTGTATTTTATTCACTGGAAAGAACCAGCAGAAGACCTCAGGCCATTTTCTAGCTGATTTAATTAAAAGAAGCTTCAAAGTTCTAATGACCATACCAAGGATAGAAATCTCAGAAGGTGAGGGGGATCTTATACCAGCTAGGATGAAAGACTCTTTGAAAACTCAGATGCTTTATTATTCCTTATTATTTATTCCTTTTGCTGTTAGCACACAGACGTCAGGATCTGTGCACCATAGGCTCTGCATCAGTGTGTGGATGAGCAGTGAGTGAAGGCCTGTGTGGTTTGACATCCATATTGGAAAATATTATAAACAGCTTTGCAAGGTACTGCCTTGCCATGTCATATGCAACTATGGATGTCTACACAGGAGAGAGCAAGTCTTTAGAGAAATCCCAACCAAAATTCCATTTCTATTGTTTTTGTCTCATCATCTGCTGGAAAAGAGAGTTATGGATCCTCAGAGAAGTCATGGGATAGTTTCTTTGCCCAGAGGTCTCTAGGATTTCCAGAAATAGGCAGACTCACTCTCCGCTCTTTCTCCTGCCCCATAAGGTCTCATATTCACTGCAACATGGTTTGTATCATGTCTGTATAGCCGTGAGCCTCCCTTTCCAGAGAGTAAGGAATGTGTAACATCAACTTCATATAAGCAATCTCACATTATTTTTATTATGGTAAACTCATGCTCTCCACAGTCAGGCCATCTGAAGCTGAACAGGTGCTCTTATATGTAACATATGACATTGTTCATCATTATAATCAAGCATGATCATGTGATACTTTCATGGGCTTCCTACTTTATAGAGAATCAAAATAGAAAAATGAAACTATTAGTACTTATCTCCACATTTTTCAGTTTCCTTCCTATTTACTAGCCATGACTCCAACCCTGCTGAGAGGGAAATTCTGACTGTAATTAATCACCTTTCTCTGTGCTGCTCTTTATCTCAGATTGCTTCTCTTAGCACACTCAATGGCTGGACAAAGAATTGTGGCATAAGATGCCTCTTACAAAGGCAGAGCTGGTACAAAGAGCAGGTAAGGGTTCTATGCACCCATTGCCAAACCACAAATTTTCCTTGTGCTTATGAATGTACCTATTTTTATGTACAAACTGTAGGTGCTAGTGATACTAAGACTTTCTGTGCATTAAAGAGAAACACAAATACACTAACTGGGAGAGAGAAAGTGTTTGAAGTGGTTTGCCAAGTGAAAGTAATCGTGTGAAGAGAAGTGGCAACAGCAGGACATGGTAGGCAGGGGAGCCCAGGGAATGGCTTATGGCAGTCATTCTTGGCAAAGAGCATTGCAAACAAAATGTGAATGGCTTGGAGCCTTGGAGGAGGGGTGGAGGTTTTGTGATGTGAGTCAGTTCCAGATTGCTGCATCTCAGCACTGTTGGAGAGTAAAGGGATGTGCTCTGTGATACAGAGCTCTCTAACACAAAGCATAGGGAAAGTGTTGAAAAGAAAATCTGAGCATCTTTCTAGAGTGTAGCACAAATGCTGAGTCATGGCTTGAAGCAGTGATTGAGCACCTGGTAGGAAGGCAGGGCCGATCCAGTGAAGCTCAGGTGCATGCAATGTGCCTGAGTGACTGGAAGGGGTGGAGCCAGGATGCACCCCTTCCAGGACCTCATTTAAGGGTTGGTGGGGGAGGTAAGGGGATCTTACCTGGAGATCCCCGGTGTATCTGAGGACCTTACAGGCATTCTAAAGGTAGGCAGTTTCTTTATTTTAATTCTGTATCTGCTACTGTGAAGTCTGAGTGGATTGTCAGGCTTGCTGTGACCTGGAACCTTGCTGCTCTGCTGTCCTGTTGTGCTTTCCATTGTGTTACATTGAGATTAAAGGGCTGCTGATTTCCAAATGCTAATTTTGTAAGTGAGAATCAAACATTGTGTCTTACTATCATGGGAATGGGCCAGATTGAGGGTGCAAGGCTTTGGGGTAACATTACAGAGGTAAGCATATGCAACTTAATGAGTGAACTTAAATGAAGTCTGTCTTAAAACTGTTGTGAGCTTCTATATTTTTGAGATTGTTGTTGTGTCAGTCTGGCTTTTGTATTTCTACCAGACTAAACAAAAAACTGTTGTCTTCTTTTAGAGCATGCTATATTATGGGGCTGAAGTGCTGTAGCTTTGTAAAGACAAACAAAAAAGCACCACCACAACATGTTTTTTGATTGTATTTAAGCAATTAGATTACGAGTCTAAACTCTTTGAATTTCAATGAGTGTATCATTAGATTACTTTTAAAATATTGAGGTTGAAACAAACAGAGAAATCTGTTTTCAGGCAACAGCTGGAAATTTGGCCAGTTTTACAGGCAGACTCAAGACAACTCGCTGCTCACTGTTGTGGATGTAATATTTATAATCTGGCATTTTAGGGATTATCTCTGAACTCTGTGCTCCTGGGCTGTAACTATTCCACACCAGGTCAGGATGTTGACTGGGGAAATTTGAAATGGCTCTTGTCAGAAAGAGGCAGTTCTCCCATCACTGATTTTCTAGTGATGAATTGTTATTGATTCTTTGTTCTCCTTTATGTGAACTCAGCTAGAAGATCAAAGTTTCATGGTTCCAAACTTATTTCCTTCTTAATTTTAGTTTCAAGATGGGAGAGAAAATGTAAGAATTATAAAATGAGAAATTGTTCTGTGCCAGAATCTATCGACCGAAGTATGAAAACATATTGTGGATTTCTGCAAAAAAAAGAGACTGTTTCTGTATAATTCTCCCTCTCATCAACCTACACTTTTCTGTTCAAGTGTAGCTGATAATTGTGGATAATTCTATTTGTGTGCATTTGTGTAAAATGTTTTATTATTCAACTCAGCTTGTCATTCAAGTAGCTTGTCATTAAATCTAGCTATTTATTCATTGATAAATGATGCATTTAAGTTGGAAGGGACCCTTAAAGGTCATCTAGTCCATCTACAACTTGGTCAGATGTTCAGATCCTAGTCCAGCCTGATGTTGTCTCCAGAGACAAAGCTTCTACCACTTCTTTGGGCTACCTATGCCAGTGCCTTCCCACCCTTTTAAAAAACAAAACAACAACAACAACAACAACCCTTCCTACTTACATACAATCTAAATCTCCCTTCTTTTAGTTAGAAACCATTTCTCCTTGACATTCATCTCATTTTCTCCATGAATGTTACATTAGGAAATGGAAACTATTTATTCAGTTAAGGACTAAATAAAGGATGTTACAGTGTGGGTGAATGCAGTAGAGCTCTCCATGTTTTCCAAATGTGTCACAAATGAAATGTAAAAATAAATAAATAAAACAGTAGTTACGTCTCTGAAGAAAGTAAGTCATGGTATAGCATAAAGCAGCAAGTGAAAAACCATGGAGCTTAAAAAATACATCTGGAAAAAATGGGGAGGTAGCTCTCCCCAACTGGCACCACTTGTATCTCTGCTGGTGGCTGAGCTTCTGGAGAGCCCTTTGTCTGTGTGCGTAGCCTTTCGCATGGTGAGGAGCCCTCAATTGATCCGGTAACAACACAGCGCTGCTACCAGCCCTAGCGTCATGTGCTTTGTGCCTACCTGCACATTTTGAACTGTTGTGCTGTCAAACACTTGGAGTATTGAGCTCTCCAAGGACAACTATTATTTTAACAGGATTGTTAAAGCTCAATTTTTATTTCCTGGTCTTTAATGGCACAAATGGTAGTATCTTTACTAACTAGTTCTTGGCACCGTGTTTCCCGATGATTAATGCACTGCATACAGTAGCTGTGCCACAGGCATAGCACAGTGTTCTGAGGAGCAGCAGGGGCTGAAGCATGGAGCTAGAAAGCATTTGTGCATTTAGCGTTTCATGGCTATTGAGAAAACAATATCTGATTTTTATTGTAGGAAGTCCACTAAGGAAGAAGCCAGGAAGCAAATGAAAGTAAGGGTCCATCAATCATTTCTTGGGCTGGGGACAATTATTTATTACCTTGACAAGATCTCTCCTGTGCACTTGCAGGACTGTGTTTTGTGTGGTAGGCAATTAAATGCATGCATTATACATGAAAAATATAACTACTTTTTGTAAAGCATCTGGCAAAGGAGAACATTAACTGCAGTATTTTTTAAACAAAAGAAGGATGATAAATGGGGCACTGAGGTATGGGAAGGAAGGTACAGTGTATGGTTGGTGCAGCGCTGTGGGGTGAGATGTGCGTATCTGCACTAGCACATTGGGTTCTGGAGCAGGTGGCTGCCTGTATGGAAGTAATACAAATGCATCCAGATATATAGTTTGTAGTTTAAGCCTTAATTGTTGCATTGTAAAGAACAGGTTGAATGGTGCATGTTGCTAGAGGGAATTCAGTGCTAGAAGAGCACTGTCCCATAGCACCACCATTTTATTGTCTTCTCCACTCAAGGAAAATAAAAAATCAACATTTTGAGGAAGCATGAGATAAAGAAATACAAAACAAAAATAAATCTTCAAGCACATCAGGCACTGGAAACCTGCTATGAAGTCTGAGGACCAGCAGAGGATCCTGGCAGAAGAGGCTGTGCTCAGTAACAATAAAGACACTGTAAGAAGCTAAATGAAACCACTGCTTCTGTTGGGTAACAATCTACAAGATTCCCTCAATGGAAACCTCAGGAATGAGTTCTTCAGGCTGTGAAAATGCAATGAAAACATCATCTCACTGCTTGGCAGTGCTCAAAATGAAACGGAATGCTGGGACTTCTGACATAGAGAACCTCTTTTTTTCCCCACCACGTAAATCCAAACTTTGCATCTTGAACTCTGTCTACTCATCCAAAAAAGACAGATTATAATTGGAGAAAGTGCAGAACAAAATGCAAGATGATAATCAAATTTATGGAATGGCTTCTGTGTGAGAATCCGCTAAATAAGACAGGACTTTCCTGTGGGGGGGAAATCTCTGAACAAGCAAAACAAAAACAATGAAGAGTGTATGGTGGATATCTGCAAGGTCAGGAATGGCCTGGAGATGGTGCAAAGGGACAAACTATTTTATCTCTTCTTGGAAAAATTTGAGAGCATGACATAGCTCATTGTCAACAGCCAGCCTCAGAACAGCCAGAAGGGGCTGAGCTGCCATTCAAAGACTGGCTTAGCTGTGAGCTCCTCCCCCCAATAGTAACTTCACAGGAAAGGCAGCCACTGTGGTTGCTGACACGCAATGACTGCTGTGAATGCAGGGCAGGCTGTAGCTGGAAGTTTTTGAATTGTTAAGGGAAGTGTGATGTACACATTGATCCTGCACTCTGGGCTAGGCATCTGCTCATAGCTAAAACTGCACAAAAATTTCTGTTGTTGATAGTCCCACACTGACTAATCTTAAATACTTTGCTAATACAAGCATACTAAGTATATCATATATATCTATATATTGATTTTCTTCTTGCATGCGTGTAGCTAGGCACAAAAGCAATGAAATGTTTCTCATGGGCTGCCTGAACAAATTCAGTCTCGGGGTTTAACTATCAGATGCGTGAAGTTTGCTGGTTCTGATTGCTTTTCACTTGTGGCTCCTATTCTTCTGATTCTTCTTCCTTTGACCCTTATTTTCAGTCTGTTGTGGGATGGAAACCTTCCCCTATCTTTGAGATGCATTGCTTGCCACAAGGTCAGATGGTGCAAAAAGTGATGGCAAGGTTTTAGACTTTCTGTGAACAGGAAGATATGGGGCCTGAAGCCAGGTTCTTGTCAATGTGTCTGGATAGCTGTCTGCTCCTGGACGTATGTTGTCAGGTGGGAGCAGGAAAGAAACCTCTTTCAAGCATGAGGAATAACCATCTGGCAGCAGTTCTTTGTTGATGCAGAAGCCATTTAGGGAGAACAGCAAGTGAGGTACGTGCAAAAAGCTGGGGTAGCCTTCCTGTGCTCCAGGAAGAGAAGGTGGTCAGTGCCCTGTGTGGTGTTCGTGGATGAGCGGGGTTTCTGCCTCACTCTCTGGGAGCATGCCTTCACTTAATAAGGAGCTTCTGATGTGTGTATGGTACAAATGAGTGCTATGGAATGATGTCATATGGAGCTGTGAGGATGTCCCACACTATATTTGTTTGTTTAAACTTCCATTTGTGAGTGGCAGATAACAAGGAATGGCAGCAAGCTTGTGTGTGTTGGATGGAAGTGGCCAGAGTGAATTTCCAGATGTTACTTAAGTCTTAACAGGAAAAAGAAAACCTACTAACTGAAACTTCAGTGCAACTAAAGCATGTGTAGGGGTAGGTTTTCTTTAAAAATAATGCTTCTGATCAGCATAAAACGAAATGTGTTATAATGAATAACACTTCACTCTTCAGATTGTGTTGCTTGACCTTGATAAGCATTTCATAAAAGCAGGCTAAAAATAGTATTTTCATGTAAGTTTCTCTGCTCCTTCAGAAGCAGTGAATTGAAAAATGAGTTAATAGCAGATTTTAGTCATAAAAGATTCAAGTTTATGAAAGGACTTGATGAATAAAAAATCTGTGGATCCCTTTTCTGTTACACTGCCTGTTTGATAGTGCTGGGTTGAAGTTAGCGCCTCCATTTTTAAGTTGTAGATAAGCATTACCATACCCTTTGCATTCCTGGTTTAATGCTTAATCTTGTTCAATGTTATTAAAGGATTTCTCACTGATTTGAGCATTTCTTGTATGCTAAGTTGGTGAATTGCTGTGTTACCACACTCTCAAAATGCATTTAATCTTCCTTTGCTTAATGCTATACATATATTCAAGGTTATTTTAGCAGCAAAGGATCAGCTATTGATATGTAGATGTGGAGATGGGGGGGGGGGGGGGGCGGGGATCAGAGGTAAAGAGTTAAGGCTTTCTGATTTTTGCCTTTGTTAGAGATGGTTTTGGAGCTTCAGATGTGTGTAATGGATTGTGAGGATACTGCAAAAAGGAAGTTCCTTCTGGGGGCTCCAAGATAAGCATCTTCCCTCTGTTCTTACACTCTGGGACACTTCCAGTATTTGACTTTGCTCAGACTTTTAAAATGAACTAACCTGTTAAATTTCATTGTTTTATTGTCAGCCTAAATTGTGCAATGGCACTAGTAAAGGGAATTCTGTCTCAGTGAAAAAAATCATTTCTTGAAGTGAGACCTGATTTTTCTGGATGTACTTAAGAACTTCTACAAAATGAGTCAGTAATTATCCAGAGTTTCCTGATTTAATTGGAAAAATGCTCTCTGGTACTAGCCAGAGAGGCAGAATTTCTGTGTTGAAACTGAGCTATTAGAAAGGAAAATAATGAAGATTTAAAAAAAAAAAAAAACAGGATGAAAAGTACTTTCCACAGAAAGTGATAGTACTTCCATAAATGCTTTCAAAACGCAGCTACTGAATTCTTGAAACAGTTCAATATCCCAAAAAATAACAATTTCTCTTTTGTTGTGGCTACACAGAAGATATAGGACAGACCTAGCTGTTGCTATTGGGCTGGGATGGTAACAGAACTTCCTGTATCCGTCCATGCCCTTTCAGCCAGGGAAGTACAAGGTCCAAATGTTGAAGGTCTGAAGCAAGTCGGTGTGAAGACAGCTCTTACAATCAAAATGCACCCCCCCAGCCCCCTTCCACAGCACAGCTGTCATATGGAAACATTATTCCTCAAGGCTGTTCATTATTCCTTAATATAATTGAAATGCTAGTACATTCCAGAGGCTTTCTTGCATAGTCATCCTGATTTATCATCAGTCTTGGCAAACTTTTTTGCCTATGGTTGAAAACAATCTAGGCCTGGTCATTGATTCTTTTTCTATGATGTTGGTTGACATCAGCAGTTTGTTAGACAAAACAATGCTATAAATAAACTTGAACTATTTTTAGATGTGACAATAGCATTAGTTAGAGATCAGAGTTGGTGCCAATGAACCCAATTTATTTTAATGTGTGCTTGAAATAGATACAGAAGGTGAAAATAAAGACTTAGGGAGAGTATTTTGACAAGAGCTGCGTTCAGTAATGGCTCTCGTTTATATCTGAACTGTAAAGTACAAAGGGAAATAAATGCACCTTATCTGCATAATCACTGAGCCCTTTGGAGTGAGCCTGCCTTCCTCCTTAGCTAGTTATTTCCCTTTCTTTTCTCTGGATGTGGGAGTTCTTGTGCCTGTGGTTCACTAAGAAGAGTGTAAGATAAGCATTATGTTTGGTCCTGAGAGCTGTGAGCTGGACCACAACTGCTGCTCCTACAGGGGTGGTGGTCCCTGCTGTCATGTCTGCTCCTCTTGCATCAGAATCAAAAGGTGCTAGCTACCATTTTGTGCATATATATATATATATATATCCTTCTTAAATGCATTTAGTTAAATAAATTTTGACCTACTGGAGCAAGTAGAGGATGGGCAGCAGTCACTTGGAGCCAGCAGTCTTTTCACTCAGTGTAGCAACTAATCTGATCTTCAGTGTGACGCTGAAGGCTCTTCCCTCTATGCCTGCTGCATTTAGCTCATCTGTTACAATAGGTAAGGATGTCATTGACTGTTAGCATGGTTAGTGTTTCGGTTCTGGCTGTATTACCAATTACGCCTTCAGTCAAGTGGCTCCTGGTGTCTTAGAGCTGAAGAAGTGTTTAGTTGGGAACTGCTTGAATTGCTTTCAGCAGGAGCAGGCTGTGAGTACCTTTGGCTGCAGCACAATGGTGCTGGAAGCGCAGGGCTGCTTTGAACTGCTGGCTGCAGGGCTGGGACAGCTCTGCTCTCTGCTGTGCTCTGGGCTAAACTCAACGTCAGAAGTTGAGCTCCAGCTTATAAGTAACTTTTTTTTATGAATATATTTCTAATTTTCCTGGGAAAGTCATGATTTTCTAACAATGGTTAGCGGGGTCTCATGTATTTCATTAAGCATAGCTTGTAGGATATTGAAGTCTTTAAAATGTAAGAAACTTGTTTATTTAGGATATTCTGACAAATAGTTTCAGTTATCTCCTCATCACTTGTGACAAATCTTCTGGGGATGAACCACCTATAAGCATGTGCAACTCTTGTCTCAAGGTGATGAATTCTCTGCAAATGGTAATTTCAGTGCACTGTCATTCCTCCTAGTAGCTGCTGCAAATTGCACATTTAATTATCTACGTCTAATCTTGATTTCTGGGACAAAAGGACCTCAGTGCAGGGAAACTTGTCTTTAAATGTTAGGTCAGATTGTTTCTTTTCTATGTGTCATTGTTGCAGGGTAAACAAAGACTGAGTCAACAATAAAGCTTTTTGAATTGTCAGAAGGCCCAATTTACTCTGTCCATTTAATCCATTGTGGTTATATTGAATAATATTCATTTTTCATTTCACTTATGACTTGAAAGTCTGAGAGTATCTTCAGTTATGATGTTTGTTGTTTGGAATGGCAGTAAAAGAAGATCATAAGAAGTAGGTGATAACAAAGAAATGCTAAATGGCATTGGTGGCAAGGCAAATGCATTGAACTAATATGTTCCAGAGATTTTTGTCAGTTTTCTTTGAAGGTAAATTGATAATGATAGGAGAGATGAAGGCACTAATAGGGAAGTAAAATCCTCAGAGCTTCTGTCTCTGCTGCTTTTCTTATAAGGCCTTTTCTTATGATTAGGATTTTATGCATTTTGTATGCTGCCTGTACTTATCTATCTGTTCATCTCATTGCTTGCATTTAACACATTTAAGCTGTAAGCTGGTTCTGAAAAGGTTCTGCGACAGCACAGCTCTGTGCCTGTGTCAGAGAGTGGAGAACACTTTTTCTGCACATAGCAGTTCCTTCAGAGGAGGTATCTGCAGTACAATCCATGCTCTGAAGATGTACGAGTCAGTATGGTCTCACTCAAGTTCCTTGTGATTTAATCCTGCATAAATCCTGCTGTGTTTGAGTAAAACATATGGAGTGATCACTACCTGCTTTTAGTGTGGGATGGGAGTGCATTTGAACTGGAAGTGATTACAGATTTTTGTAAGGCTGAGAATTTAACAAGTCCTACTTGGTCACACTTCATGGTTGCAAGTTGGGCCTGATTCATCAGTTTAATATGCTCTGTAGTTGCAGGGCATGTTCAGCTGATGTTTTTCTAAAAAAGACAATGTACAGGGAAGACTGGAAGACAAAGCAGCAGGCATGTCTTAAAAATAGCCTAAAACTTCAAGCTGGAAAAGGAAACATTGCATGTGGTACCTGATCTCAGTTCTACCTGTTTCAGGTTGTCCGTAATGGACAGAACAGTGCATCTGACCTCTGCGGAACTTTGCATGTGTGAGCATCGCTGGTTACGTAACTTGCTGGGTACTACAAGGCATCGTGTCTGTAGTTTTGTATCTGGACCTGAAAATATATATATTTTTAATTATTTTATTTTCTATTAGAATTTCACTCATCCAGAGATCTTTCCTGGTCACTTTCAATATTGTACTCAACGAACAGCAAGTCCAGGAAAGAGAATGTTTCAGAAGAGAATTTGGAGCTCACTGCCTGAAACTCAGTCTCTTAAATCCCTTGGCGCGTATTTATAAGTTAGCTGTTGATTTACCTGACAAAATGATTCTAATCTTCAGTGAGGTCTTGCAGATTGTACTGGAATGTCAGCAAGGTAAACTGCCACCGCACCACGTAACACAGCCCATCATAAATCAGCACCACTACGTCCCAGAAAGGGCACGCTTTGAGAATCTGGAGCAGACACAAATTACATTTACGAAACTGAAGGGGAAAGAATACCTGTGCAGCAATGTGTAATGATGCTATTAAATTTCAATCTAGTTTTTTAACAAGGCACAGGCCTTTAAATTCTTTGCTTCTTTGTACTTTGAAGTGTAGTATAATATTTTTCAAAGAGTTTAATGTGAAGGTATATAGGCTACAGTAATGCCTGGTGAGCTCCAAAACATTTAAATCATTATCAGTTTTTCTCATTTAAAGGGAAGTATTTCATGCTTTTCTGGTGGGAGTAGGGATTTTGAATTAGTGATTTTTTTTCTGAGTTTCCAAGTTAGTTTTAGATCTTAATAAGCTTAAAAATCTCTGTTAATTCTTTAATTTCCTTGAAATTAGCTTCTTACATGAGGATTTTTTTTTCCTTCGTCTTAACATTTAATTTACTGTAGTAAATAACAGTGAAAAATTTGACTTTAATCACATTGACATAAGATAATTCCTTTGGCAGGGCATTTTTGAACATTAAGAATTTTATTAAGGGGATTAAATCATTGCCTCTAGTAATTGCTGAGGATAACAATACACTTTTGACCCAGCAGTTCCAAAAGCACATAATTGAGTCTCCTTGGGCACTGTGAAAGTGTTCAGTGCTGTCTTTCAAAGGTATTTTTGGGATAATTACAGTACTGAATGATAATTCTGTGCAATTTTTCTTGTCTACTAAGAATCTTAAAATCTTCTAAAAATCTCCTTTCACTTCTAGGAAGCCTATTTCTTATCATTACAGAATAGAGGATAATGGGAAACTTAGCAAAATAGTATTTTGTTTTTATAATGTTGGAATCACTTAGTTTTAGCAGGATACTGTTATACTTGTTGAATTAGTACTTTCTTTAATTATGCTACAGGCGAAACACGTCATAGCTTCTGCCATAAATACAAAAGGGGTTTTTTACGTTTGTAATAGATTTTAATTGCACTGACCCTGTTGGTATCCTGGTAGATTTTACTGTGGTCATATAGGATGTTGCTGAGTGAAAGCTGTCTAGAAGACTCACTACATTTGTTTTAGTGCTGCTGAATCTTTTGCCTACCCTAATCCGCTCATTTGCAGTGTGGAAGAGTAGAAGACAGAGGGGAAACTTACTGAAAAATGCTTGCTTCTGGCCTGATCAAAAATGGAAGATAATCAATTTTCTAATATCAACTTCATGTGATTAATTTAAAAAAAGGCAGATATTTTTTTAGAGTAAGTATGAAATAAGTGGAGAATATGAAAGTCAAGTTACTGTGGAATAAGTTTAGGGCTCTGAATTTTGGCTGATGTAAAATGTCTGTTAATGCTGGTGTGCAAGCATCTGTGGTATACAGGTGTCCTTGAATTTAGTGTTGAGGCTGTGACTGCCTGCAGCATGTTTGAATTCTTACCAGCAGCTGCAGAGTAGAAGTCTATGTTAGCAAGTATCTGAGTTTAATCTGCAACGTAAAGCTTCTTTTAAAAATATGGACTTGACGTTATCTTTATCTTTCTCTGTCTGCCTTTATTCTGGTCTCTGTATCTCTCTGTCTGTAACGCATCTCACCATGCCAATTCATCATAGGAATGCACAGCTACAGTTGATGAAAGCAGAGTTCTTCAGTCCTACTCACCATTCCCGGGGGGGGAAGGAAATTCACAGTGTCTTTTAGAATAAAATTTGTTCTCTTCTGCTGAAAGATATGATCTTTTCCCATCTGTTGTGTATTATGTCTTTAATCATTAGAGATTGGCTTAAGGCTCAAGCATATAATTTAATATCCCTATCAAAGTTATTAGTCTGTTGCTTTTTTCATGTTCATCAGAACTGAGAGATAATAAGAACACAGTATGGTAGCACTAAACAGGAATTAAATCTTGCACTGAAAATAGATCCACAAAGGCAAGAAGAATGCTGTTACTGTGTGTGTGCATACATATAAATCAGGAAAGAGTGGGCTAGCGTAGTTCAAACTTTCCTCTTCCTTTCACATCAAATATCTTTGTTATAACCAATATTTATTTTTCGCCACTGTACTCTGTAAAAGGGAGAAATATATTTATTTCTGCCTTGATTCTGTTTGGTCTTTCAGGGCAACAGAAATTCATGTGATGAATTCTGTTACTATTAAATGTTTAGATCAAATGAAAATGACATATTAGCACCAACATAAAAGACTAGTGGCATATTATGCTCTGTATTTCCAGTGCAAAAGGGACACTTTGTTCACATCAAGATATCTGAAAGTTCTTTGTCATTTCCAAATGGTATTAAATGCAGTGCTGGATTCCTTTGGGTCACATTTCATTGCCCATGCTATCTTCTTGTCTAGACTGCAGCCTCCTATGATATGTTTTCAAACAGCTTTTGTCTGCGCTCCATCAAAGGACAGAAATATTAACCTGTAGTGTCAAGTCTAAATTAGAGACATTTCTCCTTTTGGTAGGAATTCAGTAGAGTAAAAATAGTAAAAAAGAAATTGAAGAAAATGACAGGTGGATATGATATTCAACCTTAAATGTGTATATTTATAAAACTCACACCCTGTGAATTCAGTGTCCCTTTCTGGGGGATATTAGAAGAAAAACAGACACCATGTCCCCAAACCCATGACAAACTAACTGCGAAGATTTGAGACTCTCTAAATCCTTCTAAATTTCAAAGAAATTAGTGAAGACTAAAAAATGCTGTTTTTATAAAGGTGCTGATGACTTTCAGTGTGCTCTGCCTGATGGGCATTGGGATTTTAAGAATGGGAGCTAGAGTCCTGGGAGGGCTTTGGGTCAGTGTGGCCTGATGGAGACCCGTCAGTCCATAGCTGCTCAGCAGGCATCTTTAGGTTGCCTGTCAGAAGTGTTTCTCAAAGGCTGCTATATGTTTCAGAAGAGATGTTTGGCTTGCTGTGGCACCTGTTGCCTTCAATTACAAACTCGCATTTGAAAATCAGAGTTCAGATTTCCTGCATCTAAAGGAGTTGCAGATTTAGTCACAACCATGTGGTGTAACGATCCTAGCAAAAAGTTTAGGATTGGCAGTACTGACAATGAGAGACACAAAAGTAGATAACTATAGCTAAACTTCAGTCATTACCACGTAGCATTCCCACTGGTATAAACATAAACTCTTAACTCTGAGCAGCAGAACTTGGCCCAGTGAAATGGACTGATTCCTGATTCTTCTGAGAGAGCAATGAAACGATAAATCTAATTTTTATCTGCTATATAGTTTTTTCATCAATGTTGAGCACAAACCATTTTTTAAAGTGGACTGTAATTGCCCTTGGCTATATAGATTAGTTCTCAGAAGAAAAAAGGTCAGTGTTCCAGTTAAAAATGGTTATAACGTTGTGCTGGGAGAAATAGGTTCGTGAAAGCATCTGATAAATACTGCTAATAACTGATATGAAGAAGTTCTACTTATTTACCTCCATTCTATTTAAGTAGAGACATGGAGTCAAAAGCTATACTTAGTTGCAAGGACAGCATCATGTGCGGAAAATTGCAGAAATCATCTCAAATTCTGAAGTTCTATAAATCTAATCATAGCTTGATGACCTTCTCTATGTATGTATTGGTTCTGTTGTATTTTTTATCTTTTTTTAAAGTAACTACTTTTTACTTGGGGATTTTTAAAAATAGGCATATAAAATACTTCTTAAAATCAGAACTATCCTGCTGTATTGAAGACAAAATTAAAATAAGCCCTGTGCTAGTTCTATCAATCATTTTTGTATTCATTCCCATACTAATCTAAGGAAGAGGAAAGCTCTTCTCTGTAGCTTTTGCAAGTAGTTCTTCTTGGAGCTTCTGAAGAAATTTCAATGTGTTTGAGAGGCAGCGTGTTGAAGAAATAACTGTTACGACAGAACATTTGCAACTGAATGGTCAACACAGCCCATGGAACCCTGCTAATACAGTATTACCGCTGCTGGAAATTAGAAAAAGTGAACAACTCTCTTGCATAGAGCTCAAATCTTTCTCCAGTACTTCTTGTAATATCCATGCAACTTTATGCTGTGCAGTACAGACAATTGAAGAAGAATGTGGAAAATCACATTCAGGTTCCTTGCATGAGATCAAATCAAGGCAAAGTATTTGTTTACAGAAAATTGCCAAAAATGTGGTTAATTATTTTCAGCAATTTTATAACAGGAAAAAAATGTCCTCTATTGCTGAGATTGGCTGATAAGATGAGGGCTGGATGCTGGGATTGCCTGTTAAGCTTTCTCTCCCTTCTGTTGATGTCACAAATGCCTTTACATTTAAGATAACTGTTTTTGCAAAAGCTTTCCCCAGCTCTCAATGTTGAGGGCAGCCTGCCTTCCTTTATTCTCTTTTTTTTTTTTTACAAAATCTGCAGGAAACAGATCTACATTAATTCATCCAATTGCAATCACTGCTCCTTTCATGCTTCATATTCTGACTTCATAAGATGTGCTGGTGAGGGCCCTGCTTTCTGACTGCTACTGGCATTATGTCCCTGAGGAAGACTAACTCCCCTTACTCTTCAGCTTTGAAATGAAACTTTGATTTATTGAAAAAGTTTTTCATATCCCTACTTTCCAAGAATAGAATAAATGATCTTTATAAAGGCATGCAGCCCAAGTGTTCTAGGCTTGAGTGGAACAGAGTTAACTTTTTCCCATTACAGCTCATGTGGTTCTGTAGTTTGGATTTGTGGCTGAAGCTGTTGGTAACACACCAGTGTTTTGTTTATTATTCAGCAGTGCTTGCCCAAGATCAATTTCTCCCTCTATGTCTGCAGTGTGTAGTCTGAGAGTAAGCAAGTAGAGTGGGAAGACAAGTGGGAAAGCAGACTTGAGTAGCCCACAGGGATATTCTGCTGTACTCTGTAACATCATGCTGGGGTAGAGGAAGAAGTGAATGAGGGTTTTGTCTTCGAAGATGGCCATTGCTTGGGGACTGGCTGGGTTTTGGTCAGTCTGTCTGTGGGTGATAGCAAGTGGTTGGCTTTGTATCACTCCTTGATCTGACATCAGTGGAACTCAGTGCACCAGTTGGGGTGTTGCTGCAGACTTCCATGTCATGGATAAGAGCAAGCTTACAGAGAAACGTTCAGTAGCAGTGGCACTAAAGATGTGTTGTAGCAGCAATAACTGTCCTTCAGTTCAGTACTTCTGGATTATTTCACATCCTAGTTTTAGATTACAGGCAGATAATCACTCTTGTGCACAGCAGAAGAGGGGAAAAAAAAGTACAGTTTTTGGGGTAGATTGAAAGTGGCTTTAGCAGTGAAGAATCTTGTTTCTGTTGATTACCTCCAAACAATAAATACTTTTGCTTATCCACTATAGCAGCCATTTCATATCAGCCACAGAGATCATCGTTAATTAAATGACTACTATGTTCTTCAGAGTCTGGAGAAGATGAAATGAGGGATGAGCATCAGGGCATCTGGGGTAAGCAGTAGATTAGAATCTCTTTTGTGTATGAAGCAGATGAGAACAGCCTGTTCCAGGGATGAGGAGATGGTTGTTGTGATACCTTCCTCTGTGAACTGCAGTGTGTAATCTTAGCAGTGATGTTAAGAATCAGAGCATCTGTACTGAAAGAACAATTCAGATTTTCCAAATTTAGAAGTCAGCAAAGAGCACGCATGCCTCAATTTAATTCCACCTGATAGCGGGGAGAAGTGATGTGTGCTGAATAAACCCATTATTTGAAATTTATCTTTTAATCTGCAATGTCTGCATTTCCGGGGTTGGGGGGGGGGACACAACTAAACAGTTCTAATGCTCTGCAAGGTAAGTAAACATTCAAAATATTCCACATCAGACAGACAGGTATGAAAATAAGAAAATCAGTGGTGTTCTAGAGAAGTAAGAAAGGTCTAACCATCTTCTCCTTGTGTTAGGTTGCTTTTATTTTTAAATTCTTATTTTCTGCTATGAAGAGGACACGCAGACAAAAATGTGCAGCTTTTTTTAACGCTTTTAATGGGTGCACAATAACCTTCTTGGCTTTATCAGAACTGCCTTTGCTATTCAAACACAAGACAGATGTTAGAAAGAAACAAAGAATGTCAGTGACAGTTTTAACTTAATTTCAGGCCATCTTGTTTGTGAAATCAAAAGCAGATCAGTGTGTGCTAGTTTAAAATATAATAAGTTGCAAGTAAAAATAGTCTTTATTCTACATCCAAAGTGTATTTTTTTCCTGCCAGCTTTTCCTTTCTTAGCTTCAGGAAACACAAGGGACAGAAGTGTAACTAATCGCCTGTCTTTAAGCCCACAAACTGTCCAGTCACGATCCTTGGGCAAAAATAGCTGTACGCCCACACAGGTCCATAAAAATAATGATGTGGCCAATGAGCCACCAGGCTGAAGAGGGGCTGGATAAACACAATTGAAAACCTAAAAACTCCTTAAAAAAAAATCTTTCCATGGTAGATATGAGCAAGCACATTTATGGAGGCTCTCAAGCTGTCTGTAATTACAAGAATAATCTGAGTTCACCATACATGATACTGCTAAACTAACTTATCTGGGCTACTTCTTGGAGTGCTAATGACCTCTCAAAACAAACTGCCATGATCTATGTAAAGTAACCTGGAAATATATAAGTGAATATAAGTGAAGGCTGAAGTACGTTCCTTCTGCAGTTATAGTTATTTATTAATTAGAAGGGTTTTTCCCATGCAGTTACTTAATTTGGCTACTGAAGAGGCTCAAGTGCTGAGGAGCACAAGGGCACACTAAAGACTAGTTGTGTTTTAAATACATGCTTGAGCAGTATACACAACTTACCAGGATGAACACCTGATAACCATGTACATTAACTGCATCATAAGACCAGTGAAGGAATTAAAGTTTTTTGTCATCACCATCTTTCTTTTCAATATATACTGGTTTGGCATGTGGATGCTAACAAACTTTTTTTTTTTAACAAAAGTTTCTTGTAGATCTGTCTCTAAACCAAGTTGAATTTGCAGTAGATCCTTATATGCTTAATTGTTATTTAACTATAAAGGTTTTCCCCTCTTTTCTTGAAGTTGTTAAAGCTTCAGTCAAATCCCACTGCATCTGGAGGAAAAAAATCAGTGTGCTTTTATTTCAAAAATATTCTTCATTATAGACATAGCTGCCAAAGTGTGGGTAGAATTTATTTACCCAAAGGTAAATATTAAGACCATTTTATCTTGCTTAGTTTTTAGTCATTAAGATTCAATATTTATCTCAGCAGAAGTCAATAACTGCTTATGTTGTGGCTTACTGAATCATAGGGAATGGAGAAGGATAGGATTTATTTTTATCAGTTTGTGGTTCTGTATTATTTTGGAGATACCAAGACTCAACATGCTTCTGCAGCTTCATCGTCTCTGAGTTCTGAGGAAAAAAATCTGCCATACCCAGAACACTTTCCATGCAGTATCAGTGAAAATGATGCAGTTGATTCACCAGGAATAAAATTAATTCATAGACTTTGGCAGGTATTTGAATATCTTTGGAAATAAGGAACAGTAGTCATTTTCTTTGGTAGTATGGATTTCTCTTTGCTGCTAAGTTACCTTGGGTGATGTTTCCAACCCACTTAACTTGAGATTTTTCTTCTTCTTGCACTCAAAAGCAATTAAGCTGAGAACCTTTCAATTTAATTGTCTGCCAGTGAAACTGGTCATTGTATCAGCACCAGCTGACAAGTATTTTCATGATTTGCCAAAGAGATACCTGGTGAATATTTTCTATCCTTCACTGTTTCCTGAAGTTCCTGTAAAGCAACAGCATTTTTTTTCTCCTTGTTAATGGGGAAAGTACATAGAATAGCAGTTTTGCTATGTTATAAAAAAAAGTAGCACTTGAACTTTCACAAGAGGTGTATATAGTTTCTGTAGTTGCAATTACCTATATGTTAGCTTCTGTGTGGCCTTTTACTAAAGATAACAAGAAATCACCTGAATATTTATCTTTAATTAACAAGGCAGTGAAGACAAATGTCAGGAAAAGACCCCATTCCAACACCAGGCATAGCAAGAAAATCCACCTCCCACATCTGTGGAAGTTTTAGGTCAGCGAAAGTGATGTCCTTAGGTCTTAAACATGCATCTAGTCTTCCAGAATGTATTATAAAGCTCCACTAACAACAGGGATTGCAAAAAGGGGAGCTTTTATTTGCTTAAACCCTTGCTGATGAAATGCAGTATTTTGTAAGTTATTGGGCTTGAATTTAATGGAAATATGTTGATCATATTTAATAGCTGAATTGCATCTTTAATTCTCTGTACCTCTCTATACCACATGCAAATATTTAATGTAGCCTGAAGATCTGTAATAGCATGCAGGCTTGCAAGCTCATTCTTCAGTGAAGTTCTGTTTGAGTTTTCTTTCATTTGTGAAAATGAACCTCAGTAAAAATTAACATACCTGAAAGTAACCAGTTTTTCCCTTTTTGACTCATATTGTGTACATTTTTTCTTCATAGTAATTACCTGATGCTACAGTTTAAACATTCATTAGCTTTTTCTACTATTTTGATTCTCTCAAATAAACAAATGGAATAGAAATGAGCCTAAACCAACCACACAGTAATTTAAGGCCAACAATAATGGAAACTGAGGGTGAAACACATTTCCAGCTATCATTCCATTTCTCACAGATTTGCAGCTCATCAGTCAGCTCTGCTATTATTTTAGCAACTCATAGTTCACTTACAGACATTTTAATGGAGTTTTTTTTTTAACAATTACTGGTCCTTTTCTGCATCAATTCATACAGAATTGTTAATATTCCAACTGCAGTATGGCTGCGTGCTAACCTGTATAGCTCCTGAAGCTCCAAGGAAAAATTGAAGCATTCACTACAAGTTTCTGAATACTGATTTCTGAATACTTGCCCATATATTTAGCACATTCTCTACTGCAGAGTAGCAGTAGAGAAACATAGCAAAAAAAAAACCACACAGAATGAAGTAGTTATTTTGATGTTGTCTTCAGTCATTCAATGCAAACAACTTATTTTGAGGTTGTAGACATGTCTCCTACTGTATGTAAAGCCTTTGTTATTTTCAAATATGATTAAATGAAAGTCAGATGAGGAGGATTTCTGAGCAGATGAAGAGTAGGATCTATCATATTTGAATGAATGATTATTAGTTTTGTTTGTTTGTTTTCTAGCAGAGGATGTTGCTAGATAGAGCTCTGCACTGGAAACTGTAGGATAAAACCCATTTTTTGCATATGTATTTTTCTTGCATTTGCAGTATGCTTGTAATTCACTTCTGTTGCCTTAAATATTTCAATAGTAATTTTGAAATTATCTTCTTTGCAGGTAGGCTCTTACATGGATCAGAGCTAGAAAATACTCTTATTAGATTATTATATTAACTGTGCCAGTTACTGCTGTGCTAGAAACTCCACCTCCTGCTTTCTGTTATTCAGGAAATAAAAACTTTTCAAAGTATGAATTCTTGTGTAATGGCTCCTGGAATCTTCCAGCTGTATTTTTTTGCTAATTAAAAGTATGTGTCTCTATTAAGAAAAAGTAAAATGAAAAAATAACAAGAATGTGGAGGGCAAAAAAAAGAGGGGAAAAAATAAATGGAGCAGAAAAGAACCACTTCAGTAAATCCTTTTTTAATATAAATTTTATTTCCTTATGGCTGTCCAGCAGTGCATAAAAACAGCATATAGTAACAACAGTGAACTGTATCAAGAAAAAAAAAAAAGCTGAGAAGTCTTAATACTTGTTTTATAGTGGTGATACACTTATTTAGTGTATCACACACTTGTACAGTTGGCACTGTAGTACTAAATTTATTGCCTGTGCAACCAGGAAAATATCTTTTAATACATACAAATTTTTGTATGTATTTTTTGCTCCTAAAATACATAGAAGAGATTTAAGGCAGCCTTCTCAAAAATACGTAAACTTGAGGTACAAAAAGATAACTTAGGAGTAGCACTACTAGAAACATGAACGTTTCTGTTGGATGTCATTTATGTCTGTTTTGTCTTCTGTAAGTCTTAAGGTTGCAAACTAAGTGCAGTTTCTTCCAAAATCATGAATGGTGCAGTTAATTGTTCTGCAGGGTGAAGTGCTCTGGAATTTTGACAGCAACTCTCACTTCTAGGAGGTTTGTGTGGAATGAGGAGAAACAGTAGTTGTGGCTGGACAAGGAGCATGTGAGTCTGTTCAGAGCAAGATTTGAGGAGAAAACAGGTGTTGGACAAGGACATGAGTAATCCCAGCAGTATTTTATGAATGCTAACATGGAATGTTATTCCTGGGAGAAAAAGAGGAGCCTTAAATTCTGCCTGTAAAGGTGTGAGCATTCCAACCTGCTGCTTAAGGCGTGAGTACCTCAGATGTCTGGCATCCTAAAAGTTCAATGAAGTATTTAAAGATAGTTTTCAGGTCAGCTCTAGCTTCCTCAGGAATTCTTTTGTCTTGATATGTCTAAATACAGTGGATTTGCTTAGCAAATCTCTTCCCTGCTTTTAAGTATCAGTCTTTAAGGAAAGATAACTTTGATGCTGAGCAAGTTCTGCATCCTATGAAAGAAGAACAGTTTGGTTTAGATTCCTTGAAATAATATTTTGAGCAATGCCTTATTTTTTTTCTATATAAAGTTTATTTGCCTTGAGAAGTGCTAAATTGTGCATCAAAATAACCTATAAATCATTCAGTGTTTTATAGTAACTACTTTGTATTCATTATCAAATGAGGAATAACACTGACACAAAGAGAAACACTGCCTCAGAAAAGAACTATTTCTTGATTCTTTGAAAAAGTGACAAGTATCACAAGTATTATTGCTGAGTATTGGAATCCCCCTAGAACAGTGGGAGTTACTGAGTTGACTATGTTAGCTATTGTCTGGGGACTCCAGATGTATTACACTGAGGAATACTACAGTTTGCTATGTCTCTCTCCACATAGTGCAACACAGTCTCTTTTATGGTTAGTGTGTTTCTTGAAAAACTAATGAAATCTAATTTCTGAAAAACAATTGTCTGCAAATCCCTCAGCTCTCAGATCAACTTCTGCCTTTTCCAAAAAATAACCAGATCTACTTAGTGACATGAGCCTCTTGGGTAATTAATGTCACATAGAAGTAACTCTAGCAAAGTAGAACAACAACTAGTGTTAAGAAAAAGCAGAGCTATTTCTGAAGTTTTTCCCCAGCTCTAGGTCCCAGCTGTGCATCCTTCTAGGACCCACTTATATCAGGATCTTGACGGTCTGTCAATTAATTCAGAACAGAAATGGCTAGGACAGACCTTAGCATCTTATGGAAGCATTACTTTACTTTAAAAAAAAAATTGGCTTGTTAGGTCATTTCAGTCCATCCAGGTCCAACATTTACCACCTTATTAGTAAGTACTGTTAACTTATTTTAGAATCCAAAACTCGGTGATGATAAGAAGGTTGTGACAGTGTTTCAAACAGGACTTCAGTGAACTCTGTGTGCCTGTAGAATTGACAGCAGGGAGAGCTTTGACAAGCCCAAGGGAAAATTCTTTTGATTTAGAGAGTAACATTTCTTCAGCTTTTATGGACTAAGGGAATTGAGACTCTTCGATTAGCATCCATGTGAAAATTGTTCCTCAGATTCTGAATTTCTTATTGAAATAAGCGGGGCTACATAAAGCTAAGCTACCACAAGGCTTGTGTTCTCAATGTGTTCTTGGGTCAGGTCTGCTGTAATTGGAGCAATTCTGAAAAAAAAAGCTTTACAGAGCAGATAAAAATTTTAGGTTCTGTCTTAAATTTTTTGGCCCCCTCCACACATGGACGCAAGGTGTAGCCCTTCAGGTTGACTATTTAAGGCCCTAGAATTGTTGCATTAGCTTAGATAATTGTCAAAATGCACTGTAAAAATATTATTAAAAACAAAAAGAGAGAGAAAGTAATTTCACCTTTTGTCTGCACATTACAAGGGATTTTTTGAAAATATTTTAAATTTCCCAAGTAGTTAAAATATCCTTTGTGACAGTTCATTAAAACTAATTTTATTCAGTGATGTATAATGCTGTGAAACTATTAAAGCAAATAGCAATGACAGATCTGCAGAGAAATCAGGTAAAATATTCATCGCATTTCCATTGATGAATAATCTTTCAGAAATGCTTATTCCATGATATTATAGAATCTGCAGCTAAAATTAATTTCTGTTGCTACAGAAACATTTTTGTACTGCTCTTGTATGAGTTGTGAAGCTCTGTGTTTTACACATGTATTAAGCTATCTGTTTCATTGACAGTAACTTAAATATTGCCATAATAGATAATTGTGCAAGTCCTCAGAGTTCCCTAATATAGAATGTGATTTGTTTAATATATGCAGATTAAGGGCCTGATTCATCCAGGGATTTAAATGAAAAAGTAGTCGCATCTGAAGCCAGCAGGACTGTCTGAATTGTTAAAATAAAGCAAAGTACTTAACATCTGAAGTTGGGGCTTTAAATAGGAGTCTGGAAATAGATCTGTAACTGCATTCCTTTAAATCTGTCTTCTGTGGCATTAGAATTTTCCTGTCATTTGACACTGAGATTATTTTTTTCCTGGTAGCTGTAGTTGGTACCGGCTTTGCTATGCATGTTTCAAAATGCAAATCTTTGGGTAGAGGGCCTGAATGAGAAATGCCAGCTCAGCACCTGCCTGCCAGTTCAAGCTGCAGAGAGCCCAAGGGAAAGAGCAAGAGAGCTGGCTACAGAGAGGAAATTCAGTTGGGGGAACATACGGTCTCATTACTTTTTTTCTGCAGAATTGCAGATTACATTTAGAGGGTGAATGATCCAAAGTTACTGACTTTTTTGTGTCCCTCAGCACCCCTAGAATGGACAAGTTAGAAACTCAACAGGTATGACTCTTATATGAAAAACACTGAATATTTGTAGAAGGAGATATCATAACAGTTGAATTGGTTTAGCACATTTATTTTTCTTATTTATTATTTTCTTATAACTCCATCGCGACATGTTTTTCCTCTGCGTCTGCCTGAAACAATTCTGAGAACTCACACTTAGTTTTAAGTTTTTATTTTTTCATAGCCTGTTTTTGAGTATTTCTGCCTAGGGAATGCAATGGAGAACCATGCTGTGCATCCCCAGTGTTTTCACAGAGTGGTTTAAGCACTCTTAGACATGGACAAACACAATTGGGGACCTTTCATGAAAACTGGACAAAACCACTCATGGAGCCTGTGCTGAGTAGCTGATGCATGCTTTTTATTCAAATCACAGTTTTATTTACTTTAGTCATACTTCATTCCAGTGTTTTTCCTATGCACGCCAACAGTTCCCTTGGTGGTAGGATGGGAAGCATAAGTTCCTTTTATTATTCATTCAGAGAGAATACAGTAGACACTAATTCAGTTCTAAGCACATTGATGCCCTTGTATCTACATTGAATATATGTAGGTCTTGAAATACTTGAAAAACAGAAGTGCATTGTTCCATTTTGAAGGAACATATTCTGTGAAGTCTTGGGATGTAAGAGGTCTCCCTGAAGCCAAGCTTTCCCTGGGCACATTCCCTGTTCCTTTTTCATGACCCAACCTTCCATTCCTTAACTAATCCAGTTTCCTGCATCTCATGACAGGTGTTGATCTCAGTGGCTGTCGTGATATTGTTAATCATTACTAGCATCCCTTACAGAGAACAGCCATCTAACTACAGTTTCTGCCCAGAGAGGTTATGGATGCCCTGTTCCTGGAGGTGTTCAAGGTCAGATTGGATGGGGTCCTGGGCAGCCTGGTCTAGCGGGGAGGTTGGTGGCCCTGCATGTGGCAGGGGGGTTGGAGATTCATGATCCTTGAGCTCCCTTCCAACCCTGGCCATTCTGTGATACAGTACTATTCATTTTCTGAGGACTTCGGGTTTATGTTCACAGATATATCACCAGAGCAAAGCCATATTGACTTGCTTGCTTTGTCCCCTATAGGAAAATCTATGCAAAGGCCTTCAGAGTCTCTTCTACACTCCTATTATTGCTCTCTTTGTGTTTCACTACTTGATCTACATTGAGGCATCAATTCTATAATTGTCATTTACACCACTGAGGAACTTAGTTGTTCCCTGTATTTAAAATGACATCTAAAAACTATGAGCCATCTTCTGATACGATTAAAATATGCAACATACATTAGTTAAACTTCAGAGAAGGACATTTTTTGCCATATTAAGCAATTAAATAGTTCAAAATGAAATATCACAGAAAAACTGAATGTAAGTTGTGTCCCAGATGTTCAGGTAAGCCCTACTCAATACCGTGCTTCAGTGAAACTGGTGAATTCCTTTCAGGTCTTTTTGAGTGTTTATAAGTACACTAAGTTGATCACAGCCTTTATATGTTATGTGCAAAAAGGCCCTATCGTTCCTTGGTATTTTTAAAAAACATTAATGTATTGAGAAAATGAAAACAAGAGTGAGGCCAATTAGTTGTGCCACGAGTTTGTTGTATGTTTAGATACTCCAAGACATCCCATTAATTTTGGTAATAAGTTCTTAAGGAAATTCACAAGTAGTGTAAAAGCATGATGGTTATGCATTCAATCACAAGCTTCACCACGTGGCTGAGCCCTAACTGTACCCTATTAGCTGTCTATCTGAAGGCTATCTGAAGTTAAGGGTTGAGTATCTTGCCATGCTGATTGTTGGAGGGTTTGCAAACTACATCAGATGTCTTTATGGGATTCTGTAACTGCTGAGCTGAGGCTTATCTCCTGACCCAGCAGTGCTGCTGCAATTATTGGCTGTCCTGGTAGAGAAGGCTGCTTATTAGGGGAGAAGCAGAGCCTAAGGTGTAGGGGTTGTCAGGAAATTCTTGTGAAGCCTGTGCAAGTAATGTTTTGTTTTCTTGAGGTTACTTGGGGATTATGTTTGATGTATTCTGAAAGGAACAAGTACAAATGGGGGATTGAACTATCTCAGTTTTTTAAAAAATCAAAGTTCTTCAGAGTGTGAGCACAGCTGATGGTTCTGGTTAGTCTGCATAACTGCTATGGCAAAAATGAAGTGTGCACAGTTCTCTTCCTCTCAGGCAAGTAGGCTGAATCTAATTAAATAAGCCCATTTAACTTCAACTTACCTATTCTATCTCTTTTGTGAGGAAATAACTGCTAGACTTCTTTTAAAAGGCAGATCTTCTCTCATCCCAAACTTATCAGATCAGTCTTAGACACTGCAGGGCATCAATCTGTAGGCAAGAATAATTGGCCATAGCTGAGGTGTAGTACGTTCTGGTGTAGTGGTAAGCGTGCTACGTGTGCTCAGGGTACCGATCTCTCTCTGCATAAAGCACAAAATGGAGCCCATTCAGTTATTAGTGCTATTGTAAAGAGGCTTACAGACAGGCCACCATTCCTAGCTCAAGTGGAAGTCTTCATTTTGGATTTCCTACAAACCTTTCCTGTTAAATGCAGATAGAACTGGAGAGAAAAGTAAATTGAGTGGTTTGTTTTGTGAATATAAACCAAAACTAAAATAGGAATTATAAGGCATGGAAAAAAATAGAAGAATTCATTCCTTGAGTTGAAGCTGCCAAAGCATGTATTGTGGGCTTGTAAATGAAGGCTTATTCAGCTGTTTCTTCTCCAATTATATATATGAAATCTCCATAGCAACAGCCATTTTGTACGGTGCGTATATTTCATGGTGTTCCACAGACAGAGCAGCTAACTGAAGGAGAAGTTCCATAACTGAAACAAAGGGCATTTTAGAATACATTCTAGGGGAAGAAGCAGTGCCTGCTGCCATGGAGCAATAACTTTCCTGACAGCAATGCTAGTTTAAAAAATTTCTTTGAGTAAATTATGCTTTTACTTTTCAGTCACTGTTATGTGCTGTTGTGTGATGAGAAGTGAATTTTAAAACATATAGTGAAGCATTTTGAATATGTAATTAGTGTAGAATTTAGTTTTGTATTTTTTAAGTCATGCTGGCTTATGGCAGCATTTATGTATTATTATGGCAGGTCAGGGTCCTTTTAAAATCCGTGAGGTTGCTGCAGTCTGTAAGAGGTGAGACTGCTGGCAGTTGACATGCTGACACAGGCAGCTTATCTTCATATCCCCCCTGTGGCTGAGCTTTACCTGTGAGCGTTTCTAAGAATGTCATGGGGAAGGGCACCCAGCAACGGGGATTGATTGCGCTTCTCTTGAAGCCCTTTTGAAATACTGTTGCTCAGTAAGTGGTCCTGACCACCCGTGTTAGAGTGGTGGGTATGAACTGAAACGGGTAAAGAAGTGTTTCTGAGACCGTCAGCTGATGACAGGTGTAAAAAGGTTTTATAAAATAAAACACAACACTGTAGATGAAGTGCTCGTGTAAACCTTTTGGTCTGATATCTTTGTTTCCTGCAAAAACCATGTATTTAAGGTGTGTAGATATGAAGTTCTCAGAGAAGTGGGCAGAATGAAGCATTATTTCATTCACCACTGGATGCATTTCCAAATGTGTCTGAAGGCATGAACTTGTGTTTCTCCTGAGTTGCGTTCCCCACTGTTTTTCTGTTCTCACAGAACAAGCTCTGAGATCCTACAGGGCTTTTTTCCTCATACTATTAATTTTTCTCATAGACCAACTATAACCCAGAGGACAGCTTTCACTGGTCCACCAGAGTAGCTGACGTGGCAGTTGTTTCTCTGTGGCTCTCTGTAACATGAGATCCTGAGCAACAGGCAGCTTCGGACCTGCTTCCATTCAATGTCAGCAGCAAAGCTGTACTGGGGAGACTCCTGTTCAGCATTATAAAATAACCAAGGCATGACTTCCCTTGAATGAAGCAATTTAAAATGCTTCCCCTAGCAGTGTTCTCATTTTTGTCGCTGGTGGTCATTGTTTTCTGTTTATGTTTTTGTTAAGCTAATTTGAGGTTTCTTTGTCTTTATCCCAATGTGACAGCTTGAGTGCTAACCGTATTACCTGTGTCCATAAGCTCCAACCAGAGTTTATGAACGTACCGTGTGTGGAAATGAGCTTCTGTCAGTACCTGTGCTGAGCACAGCTAACAGCTCCTGTCTGGGAGTGCAGTGTTGTGTCACTTGGGAATCATTACAAGCACCTGTAGTATATGGATTGTTAAGCTCTGTAAGGTTCCTAATAACTAAATACAATTTTCTGTGTTTTCAAATAATGCCAGTGTCTCAAATTTCCTGAAGGGGGGACACAATGTCACCAGTGCATTTCCATTAAGAAGACAGAACCCCTGTGTGTTCATCCAGCTCTTTCACAGGCTGAAAGTCTCTGGAGAGGAGCAAAGTGTAAGCACATCAGACTTGTGAAAACTCCTTTTGTTTCCCCTGCTCAGTGGGGCAGGGGGTGAGGGACAGGCAGCAGTCTTACCTCAGGCAGCTCCTGGCTGGAGAAGGAGCTTTCTGTTCACAGCTCCTTCCTCCTCTGGGTGAGAATGAGCAAACCTAACCTGGGTGGCCAGATATGCCTTGCTTACACCCAGCTCTGAAAGCTCCTGGCTTAGAAATCCTGGTTTGCAGTAGAATTTTGTGGAGGCAGTGTTACTCTGTGATATTTTTCTAATGTTGTAGGTATCCTTCTTTTCTTCAGAAGCTCTGCACTTTCAGATACTCCCAAGGGAATTTTCATCAGATTATTTTTCCTGCTTGGGGTAACATGTTTAATCTTACATTGAGAATGATATATATATATATATATATTTTAATCTCTTCTCCTGCTTGGAAATATAAAACACCATGAAATTTCTCCCCATAGCTTTGGATATTTGGAGACAAACCCGGTTTCTAGTTTCTGTCTCATGGCATTTCTAGCCTTTCCTTTCTAAGACAGAATCCATTCATTATTTTGGCAATGTGTAACCATAATAAAGAGATACTTCTTTAAAGTGCACATCCAGGCTAGGACCAGGCTCTGAGCAAACTGTGGATGCTCATGTTCATTGCAAGGAAGTTGAACTAGATGACTTTTTATATCTGAGGTTTCTATGATTCTGAACTACGATTGTGCTACTGTAACTCATAACACACGTGACTACCCCAAACCTGTCTCTGTGTACTATCAATCTAAGCTATGTGGGAAAAATAGTTGCTAGCTTTGTAAAAGAAAGACAAATCTGAGTATTTCAGCTTCTGCAAGTTAGCACCTTTTTTTCTTCTAGCCTTATAGCAGGGTACATTGCATACTACATTCATTGAATATGCAATATTTGCATATTCATTTGCGTACAAAGAGCATGGCTTTTGAAATATTTTTCTCTGATTGCATTGCCTTTCAGCCTTGTCACTGACAACTGGCTCAGAAGGGGATTCTAGTTGGCAGAATTAACAGATGGGCTCTATTCCATCATCGTCATCTCTCTTAAGTAACCCAACTGAAGCCAAAGGCAGGTTTCCTTTATACATACGGTGTCTTCACTGATTACTTGAACTTTACATAAGTTGCACTACCATCTACTATGACAAATCTGTTAAGGACAGCTGTTCTTTCTTGATAATCACTTGAGTAGAGCTGTATTTCACAATCTGTGCTGTAACTGAGAAAATAAAAAATCAAGACTAACTTTTAACATAACTTACTCTGTTTAAATAAGGCAGTACTCTACCAGGTCTGGAATAGAACCTTTTCAAGGCAGAGCTTAAGGATAATTTTTGAAATAAGAGTTTCTCAACATAAATACTATAATGTCTGTTGGGTTAATGGCTTGTGAGCACTATGAACAAATGAGTTAAGTGGTGGTAATGTGTACCATGTATTTGGCTAGTATGTTGAGAATTTTCTACTTCTATGTCTATGTTGTTTTTGTGATTATTTCCATCCCTTCCCCCCTCCTCCCATTTTTCTGACTTAGATATTGATGATGTGTATGTTACTTTAACAGCCATTTTTAATACAACAAAATAACCATTAACTTGGGTATTTGGGTTACTCTTAACTATTTATAACTAGATTCTCCAACTTTTATAAGTGAGTTATTTGGTCACATAAATACTGTCAAGTCATCTTTGACTACCTTTAGATAATAGGCAGGTGTATCTGCAAAAAAAAAAAAGAAAAAAGACAGCTGAGGAACTCATATCCAGATGACTATAGCTTTTTAAGTAGAATGCTCATGTTTATGAAGAAGCCTGCATACTGGAGCTGCTTAACCTCTCTTTTCCATACTTCCTCATCTGGGTTTGTTTTACAGAATACGGTTCCTCACTAGCTTGAAAGATTCATTTGAATACGGATGGTAGAATCAGAATGCCTACCCATGGAAGTTGCCCGTAATCAAATAATTTATAGCAGAGTTGCTTCTTCAGAATGTCAAAGCCGTTGTTACAATGAAGAATATCCCCATTCCCTGACAATTAACATTTATTTTAAAGAAAGCAGGCTATGAAACCACCTGTGCCGAAGCTGCCCAGATTGGCAATACACTGCATTCAGGTTGTGTCAGATCTAATGCATATGTGATGTAGAGAGACTTGCAGTGTGGTCAGCATTTCAAGAGGATTTCTGTGCATCCAGCAGCCTCTTTCCAATAATCTCAAAGTGTCCCTGAAAGTAGAATGGCAGTTTGTTACTGCTGGAACTTACTTACAGTGTGGTCTCTTGTGCAGCAGGTCAAAGCACACAAAGACAAACTAAAGTGTATAATTGAAGCATAATAAATGGGAATATCCTTTCTTATTTTTAATTCTTCAAGAATAATTTTTAAGAAATGTGTAATCCTCCATCTCTAAATTTTGTTCTACTGTGACACTATGGGAAAGAACAAGAAAAATTAATCAAGTTTTGCCTCCAAAGCTCTCAGCTCTCTGCTAAGAAGCAGCCTCAACAAGTCCATCACGATTTGCTTAGGAAGAGAACTGGTGCTCTAAGCAGGAATTAAAAAAACAGTAGTGATAGGCAAAGAAAGCGTAGCGGAAGTATATTGGTGTACAAAAGATGCTTTGCTTCTTAAGGCAGAGAGGTCGTGCAAGGTAATCGAGGGTATGACTGGACACTGAACAGCTTAGGGTCAAATTAGATTAGTGCGAATGCTGTCAATAAACAGACCTGAGGACAGGAAAAAGAGGGGAATTAACCAGAGGAAACTAAGTGTTTAAAAAAACCAAACAAATACACAAAGGTTTGGAACAACGTGAGACCATAATCAAATCAATGCTTTGGGAAAAAGTTCTGATGCCTTTTCAATGTGCAGCATAGATCCTGTGTGACAGCACTACCTTCTGGACCTGCATCCCCTGCTATAATTTCTCATTAATATCATCTTAGCTTATTTACTTTTCTAGTAATATTGTTAGAAATAACAATAAAAATAACAATATGCAGCATCAAGGTTGGTGTAGGCTTTAGACCTCTGAAGATTTATTTATTTATTTTTAATTTCCTGGGTCCCAAGTTCTAGCTACAACTCCAATTTGTTAGCAGAAATACACTCAGCTCCACATACGCAACTGGAATCATGGCAAAGTGAATAAGTTAACTAGCAATAGGACAAGAGGTAATGGCCTTAAATTTCACCAAGGGAGGTTCAGGTTGGCTGTTAGGAAAAATTTCTTCTCAGAAGGAGTGCTGAGACATTGGCACAGGCTGCCCTGGGAGGTGATAGACTCACTGTCCCTGGAGGTGTTCAAGAAACATGTAGATGTGGCCCTGAGGGTCACAGCTCAGTGGGCATGGTGAGTATAGGTTGACGATTGGACTGAATGATCTTAGCATTCTTTTCCAACCATAATGAGTCTCTGAAGATGTTGAACATAAGGATAGATCTAGCGAAGTCCTATAGTGGGATTTTAATCCAACACTTGGAGCGTAATGATCTCTAGGACTCTGGCTTAATTATGGAAAATAAAATCAAAATATATATGCTGTTTTTCTACATTGGGTCTGTGTAGGAGGAACACTGACGTGCTGCCAGTAGATGACTTGTTCCCACATACAGCAGCCATCTCGCTGAGGTGAGTGCAGTCAGGAGCAGCACGAGCAGGAAAGCTGTAGGGAGCATCTTGTATTTGTAGGGAGGCTCTTGTATTTGTCCTTAACATTTTGTGACTGCACTGCTGTGTTCTTTATTTCTTTTATTGCATTTACATTCTCTTTTGTGTATCTAAGCCTAAAAATTCTGGGATCCTTGCAATCAACTAGAAAAGATGTCTTGCTTGCTTTAAACTGCTTATATGTGAAACACCTGGTGGCAGACAAGTACAGTAAACAGGCAAGCAGAGTGCTAGGTGATAGAAAGGTTATTTCTCATGTCATAAGCAACGTTCATTGCTTTGTTAAAGGGCTTTTTTGAGAGAAGCAGTGCTTTACAACAAATACTTCTTTGTATTGCCAACTCCAGCTGCTCCTATGTCAACAAGGCCTATTTTCTCCTCAAAAGGTGCCTGGTGAGAATCTGAATGACAAGTGAGTTGCTGGATATATGCTGAAAGCCAGGGTCTTCATCCTTATTTTGCTCCGATCCTCTTTATTTTTTACCCGCCTCTTACCTAGATTGATTTTAATCCAGTCTGGGTGCTGTGCTTCAGCTCTTTCTCTTCCACACAAAGGGATGGCCTGACTTACTAGCATCTACTGTCTCTAGATCCTTTCTATGTGGAAACTTCAATATTTTAACTATACAGCATTCTGAAATAAAACACCTTCTCCATCAAGGAAGAGACTGTAAAATGTCCTTGCAATACAGTATAATCAGTTCCAGTACTAGCAACATTAGCTATGGTATGCATCCTGTTCTCTTTGAAGCCATCCCCTTATCTACATCTTGTTATCTCCAATAGTTATCCAGCTGGATGCTGATTGACCTGATTATGGTTTTAAAGTATGAAGAAGAAAAGAGAACAAAGTGATTGTGCTGGTGATAGTTTACAATCCATGCCTGCTTACCTCGATTTTGAAGCTGTTGCTATTGTTGTAGATAAGGGAAAATGATGTAGATAATGGACAGGGGTTTCTGCTCCCATTCTTAGTTCATTTTAATGTAAGTTGAACATTGGCCCCTTTTTTCATGCCTACAGTCTGTGCCAGCGGATAACAGTGGTATAGAAATAATGTCTCCTATTTATTTCCATAGAAAATACAACAAAGCAAGATAACACTAGGTGATAGATCAAATTCTCAGCTGCAAAGCACTATTATTCCTCATAGTCACTGCTGTTAGCTATGCATTTTCACCAGCGATGAACAAGGACCTGCATGCTGTGCTCATAATAATCTGCACCAGTGGAGATGACCTATTGTCCCCACTGCCAAAACACACCTCCCTCTGCCTCATTGTGCTCTCATCCGTTATTTGGTCCCCATAAACCGTCAGAAAGTGTCAGTGAGTGTCACTGGGTGCCACTTTTTCTGCATGGAGGAATTCAGATTCACACCTTTGCTTCATACGTACTTCCATGTCAGATGCCATTCTGCCCCTCCGCTACCATCTATCCAATGGCAACAAAATGGAACTAGATAAAGGTGGGAAGATTCAACTTCTACTGCCATATTACTGACGTCTGCCTCTGGCTTCATGGACCAACATCATAAAATGGGAAGCATTACTTTCAAAGCAGCACTTGTATATCCTTTCTTCCTCTATCTTGAAATTTCAAAGGAGAAAACATCCAGTGTACCAACATTCAGAAAATGATCGGATTGTCTACTGAGGTGGGATGCTATTCAGTTATTGTAGTTTCTGCAGTGCTGAGTAATTCACATGAATTCTTCCTCATGGAGAAAGAACTCACAGTGCCTGATTTTTTTATAAATATATAGCAGACAGTGGGCTGATAGTTTTTCTTACAATAATTATATCAGTTAGAAAAACTGAACTCTGTAGGAGCTTCATCTCTGAAGTTCCTTTAGATCTTGAAGAAATTCGCACTACGTCTGGGCTTTTACCCAAGTGGTTTAGGTGGGAAGGCAGAAAAATGGTAAAGTTTCAAAGCAATTATGCAATAGTCATTAGTTATTTAATCACTCTTCTGTTTTCAGTTCTGTTTGTAAATGCATTTTATATGCAAAGCATTCATGTAACATATATATATATGATGGTATTAAAACAGCAGATATAAGAAAACCTCTTCAAAAGGGATCTGTAAGCTGCCATTTCTAGTTTGTTCACCAATGTCATTGCTTTTTGAGAGAAAGCACAAAAATCTCAGTTGCTTTACTAGCTGAATAATTATAGTTCTTTCCAGATTTAAAAAAAAAAAATAAAATCCATGAAATTAAACATAAATAGGAGACAGTTACTAGATGCTAGTAGCCAAACTCTGTGTGCAGGACTGGAGTCAAAATCTTAGAGTATTTCAAAGCTGCTATCACGGTGTTTGTGTGATGTTAACACCTTAAAGCCACAACCTGACCCTGATCTAATTCTTAACCATAAGAAAATGAACATTTAGATAGCCAAAAAGTAAGTCATCTATCCTGGATCTCAAACCAAGCCAGATCATTCAGTGTAGGCATGCCTGTATATGTGATATACATGCTATAGTAACACTTTGCTAAGGAAAGAGAGGGGAGGGGAAGCAGAGAATGCTCTGCTGTCCTAGGAGCAGGGTCAGTATGCGTGTTTATTTCATAGCCATCAAGAAAATATCAGTCAGCACTATTCATCTCCCAAGAGATGCTGCAGAGATGGGCTGTGCTATTTCTCATAAATATAACCTCTGACTTCAACAAGCCCATCCAAAACACTCAGGCCTTACTGCAGCAGGATCCATCCCTGCCCAGCAGAAAAATTCTAGCCTGATTCTTCATCTGAGGCCACCAATAATGTGGCTCTCAGAAGTTAATAACTTTGACCTGCACCACAAACTGCATTTTTAACTGAGTATTCACTGGAACTTGAAAGCTATGTTCAACAAATGAGATTTGTATTGAACAAAATGGCTGACAGAAATAGCGTGAGTTTCTTCATGAGTTTGATCTAAATGTGCCTTAGGATCTCAGTAACATAAATCACAATACCTCTGTTATTTTTTCTTAATCTCAGCTCTTAATAGCTTCATAATTCACTATTGCTTTTAATTACTGTTCATAACTCCAACAATAAAAGATAGGCTCAAAGGGAAAAAAAAAAATCAGACATCAGAACCTGGTTTTGATTTAGAAACAGTTATAGTATTAAAATAGCAATGTTGCTCCTAGCTATGCTGCTTGAATTATACATTAACTCATTTCATCTTGTTTCTGTGGTGCTATTTTGGATCACTTTTTCAAACACTGATTCACATTTCATGTGCAAGCTCAAATTCTACTTTTAGCATTCAGAGATATTAGGTCAGCTGTATAATTCATGAATTCATTGAAATAAACCCCATATTCTACCAAAGTTGTTCTGTGTTGTATTGGCTTCTCCCTGACTAGCGAGAGCCATGGGGTCAGTGAGCTGGAACATTTCCAAGGGGGTTGCAAACATATAAGATCCAGGAAAACAGCTGTAAACCCTAGTGCAGTATGGTGACAGTCTGCCAGAGGGCACATCTAAGGCATCCTAAGGCAAATATGCATTCTGCTAACTGTGCCACTTCAGTTTATACTGAATAGTAAGCGCATAGAAATAGTGCTTTGTCAGTATTCATTCTTCCTAGGCTAAATTTCAGCCAATGTATCTTGTATTGTCCAACAGTCTGGAATGCATCATGTAAATTCTCAGTCGTCTTCACTGTGGGCACAGCCAAGACAAACTATTGAGAAATATTCACTATTGAGAAATGACTTACATTTGCTCGAGCCTGATAGTGCTACCCGGGTTTTCAGCTCACCCCTCTGTGTTTTACAAGCTGTAATTGACAAGGTGGAGCCTTCTTTTAATTTTTGTCGTAACTTGATTTCCCTTCAGCCTGACCCCTGTCCTGCTACTCCAGAAATGGCTAGAAATGGCTCAATTCCAGCATAACATACCAGACAAATCTGACTTTTTAAACATTTTTGTCCAAGATGATGTTTGTCCCAAATATTTTGTGCCTTCTTTCATCTTCTGCATGCTCCTAACAGATGGATCCCAATTTCTGAGTCTTGAATGCCTTCATTCTGCCTCCAAGGAAAGCTGAAATAGACATTTTTTTGAGAGCATCATTAGTACTAGAGATGGAAAGTGGTTGTGAATTAGGGCTAATGTCAGGTGCAGAAATAACTCTTTGGCCATAGTTAGCATAGGCATTGCCTAACTGAAGTTTAGTTCTGAGGATAGAAACGGTCACTTCTTTTGATCCGAAGCTTGGCAATCAAGCAGCAGAGTCCACAGAAACTAATTTAGTGATAGCATTAAGATATCTTTCTTAGATCTCAATCTAAATTTAAGTTAGAGGAATGTGTATTTTCTTAAAGGAAAGAAAAAAGTCAGATTTGGAGCTAGCAGGACTGATACTTTGTATACTGAAACAGATACTGCAGAGATGCTGAAGCCAGTGGCTGCTGTGAAGCACTGCAGTGGACAGGCTGGGAGTTTGCTTGGCATATAAGATATGCCTAATTCTGAGGTTTCTAGAAATTAATACACTTGGGTTAGGTTCAGATTTAGGAAGCTTGCAGTGTGGGCAGTGGCACCCCCAGACAGCTGCCCTGGGCACACCCAGGAGCCTCCAAAATGCCTATCTTCACTAGCTCCAAACCAGTCCTACCCTGTGATACAAACTGTGCTGGTCTGTGGGTTAGACACGTAATGGAGAATAAGCATAACACCTCCAATTAGGATTAATGATGGCAGATTAATTGATTAGAAATTAGAATGCTGTCATCACTCTTTTTTCCTTCCCATTGAAGGACATCTTTTTAATTTATTTTCAGAGAAGTTCTACTGGGCAGAACAGAGCAGAGCAGAATGCAGACATACATGACTACGGAGACGTAGGTGTGGGTATCTATGTGTGTGTATATATAAAGACATATGCTTTTAAATATATGTATATACATAGATATATATACACTGAATCATTGTCACTATAAATAAATACTGCAAGGAAAGGCAATGTTTACATACAAGTTTTAAATTACATGCTCTAGATGTCCAGAACCTAAAACAGCAGTTTTTCTTTCAAATTCAGAAGGAGAAAGGCAAACAAATAAGCATGTATCGCCATCTGGAGGATAAGTATGTTCTGTACATGCATTCTGCAGGTGTCGCGGACTGCATCTCCTTCCCCAGGGAAAAGTCGTCTTAAATCATAGACGCAAGAAGTTTATGAGATTGGACCAGAATAAACAACAACTAGAGTAATTTAAGAAGAGGTAGGAGCAATGATGTTGGCAGTGGAAGGGGTCAGGATACAGTGTTTTTTTTGTTTGTTTGTTTTAAACTTCCTTTAAATTTAGCTTAAGATTTTAGGGAGATGGGAAGAAATTTCAATCTCAAAATGAAAAATTAGTTCTAAAATTGGACCTGTCTCATTCCCCCTGAGCAATGTAGAAACTTCATGTTCAGCCAAAGCCATCACGTATCTCACTCAGGCAGACAGCTCTTCCACTAAGGAATGGCTATGGGCAGAAATGGTTCCTGGTGTAGGAAATTATCTGAATATGAGCTGAAATGTTCCTTGGAGTACACCAGCATGGACTGCATACAACAGAGTCACTTTACAATTATGTATTTACAGGGATCTGAGCAGGTTGTCTGCAAGGGACACAGCCTTTGTCGTGCTGCCCTCCCACCAGAATCGAACAGCTTTTCCCATTCCTGTGACATCTGACATGATATCATTGAGCATCCCAGAGGTGGTCTGTAGAGATATTTGGCATTCAGGAGCCTGATTCATAGAGCAATGACCAAGAAAGTTGTAAATGTACTGCACAGTGCACTCTGATCTGTTCCCGGTCAAAGAAATTGCTGCTGTTTCCCTGGGTGGGCGTTAGGCCTTGAAGCCTGCCAGAGTGATTTCAGTGTGCCCACTAAACCAGCAGGAAACACGTTTGGAGAAGCACTCAGCCTAGCAAGCATTAAGACACACCTGTGGGAGCAGCGGCTTTGGGCACAGAGTATTCACATAGGAACCATACAGAAGTTGTATCTTAAACATGCTGCTTCTCAGTTATATGTAGAGGGAATAAAAGGAAAGGACAGAGGGAGAAGGAAAGGGGGGAGAGCAGGTAGGCAGCACAGGGCATCGCAGAAGGATGCCTTTGTCCTAGCATCAAGGTGAGTGTCCGTTCACCCCCAGCTCAGAGCAAAGCCCTGCCTCACACAGCAGCACACGAGGAGCACAGAACGTTGCGTGGTGATTTCTGGTCTCCTGTGCCACTGCGTGGCCACGGGAAGAAGTGCAGAGCTGAGCAATACCTATCTGTGCTCTGAGGCAAAGAAATCTGACAGCGGCAGATACAGTCCCAGCAAAGTGATGTGCAGGCACAACTTAGAATAAAATCTTCATTGTGAAAGTTTCTACACACCCACCTGTATGTGCTCAGGGGTGTGTGCTGGTCCTCCTGCTTTGATCTTCTATGCTTTTGCTGTGGGAAAACAGGTCTTCTAATAATCAAAGTCTTCTTCCTACAGAGTAGCCCCTTTGGTTCGTTATTGTTAGCAAAACCTTTATGTGCTGATTGTTAGTGGAATCCTTATGTTTGGACAGCAGTCAGGCACTTTTAAAATATGTCTTAACAGTACTAAAAATAATTAGCTGGAGGTAATGCTAGGTAAAGCAATACTACACATTGTTGATTTTTAATTCCCCTTAAAAGAAAGGCAGGACAATAGCTGAAGCCTAACAGTTCTTTTTGTGCTAACCCATACATTGCAAGGGAACTTCAGCCACAAAATAGTCTTCCCAGCAGTTGTTGCACTTATCTAGGGAACAATCTGAGAAGTGTCACATGGCAGGCAGGATGCCATGTTTCTATTCCTAAGCAACCCCAATATTTACTTCAGGAGGACTCATCAGCTTCCTAATGCAGACAGCTGATTTTAAGAAGCCTTTTTGTCTTCTCTTAGCTACAGGATACAGCTAATGATAACCCTGTCACAAGAAAAACTGAGAAGAGCTCGGTAGGAAAAAGCTCAGCAAAGGTTGCTTTGCAAGCTGCAGTCAGGAAGGCTGTGCTGATAATTACAGGGTGAATGACCTTCCAATGTAGCTAAAAATGATAGCAATGAAAATGAACTGCAGACAATTCAGGCTGGAGAGAAAGCCTGAGAGAAAAGTAGGAGGAAGACTATGCACTTTGTATGCTTTGCCTTCCTGTTCCTTTCCTTCCATTCGGTTTTATGTTCTGTCCTTTTAGCTCTTTTAAATGGCAACATTTCAACAGAACACGTGTAGTTGTTCAACATGTGAGTTATCCCCTTTATTGCAAAGAGGCTGTGGCACCTGCTTTAGTTGCTCAAGGCCCTTAGTGCTGCCTTTTTTCCTGGTTCCCAGATTTGTTTATTTATTCTCTACAGGGATACAGCTTTCTGCCATTGACTGTTGCTTCTAACCATTCCCATTTACCTGAGCAAATATGTTTAAATTAATAGTGTATCCCTGTTTGTGTGTTGGACCTGTTAGTTCCATGGTTGTTTTTCATGATTTCTCTAGATGCCTTCTTGAACCTTGCGTTCATGTCAGTGAAGGAAGTAGAGCTTTCCTGTGGGTTAGGTGGTTTGCCTTTTTCTTTTTTCTTTTTTAACCAGAGAGACAGAGAGAAAGTGTCTCTTTGCTGTAAGTAAATCTCTTCTCTTCATCTGATGCAAATTGCCAAGAACACAATCAAAATTTTCAGTAGAAAAGTGTTCAAATTCTCCCATCAGGGAATAGAGGATTACACAAGGTTTTGCCTGTCCACTACATTCTCTGTCTGGATACCACCAGGCCAGTATCTAATCAAGATGCTCCATTCAATCTCTTGAACTCAATGGCCTCAGCAGACACTGTGCTATAAATAAGAATATTATTTCACAGCCTCTCAGTCTGAAGCAGGTACTAAGGATACAATCTAGTTCAAATATACTAGTTTTTAACCAAGTTAATTGTCTCGTATTCATATTCAATATGGATAATTTCAGATATTGTACATAAACAGTTTCAGTAAAAAATGCCATAGATGGAATGAAAAGGTGCTCACAAAGTTTGTATTCACAGATATCTTCCCACTTGCAGCAAGTGTTTGGAGTGAGCAAGGCCTGAGTTTTACTGTCCTTTCTGTCTGGTGTGAATGGTGGCAGCAAGAGCACTGGCCAGTATGAAAGTGTGAGTATGGCAGACAAAGCAGCTGCCAAAATCAGGGTCAGTTTGAGAACAGTTCATCTGGTATATTAGGAAAAGAAATAATTAATGCATTAGAGAATGGTGCAAGGGGAAATTCCTGACAGGGAGCAATTCAGAGGAATTCCTTCCTCTGAGGAAGCTGTGGAGTCTGCACAGGATTTTCCCTATAGCTATTTGCCTTTCTGGAACCAGGAGGCTTCCATATGGGGGAAAAGAAAACATCTTCCTTTTGTAGCAGATCCTGAAATAACTCACATTGTCTTCCACTAATTAAATCCATTACATTAGCAACAGGTGGTGAAGCTGTAATTTTTTTCATGTCTGTTATCATTTCCATGAGCCAATATGTATTCATTGCAAGTCCTATGTAGACCGCAGAGCTGAGAGAGCTGGGTAGATGGCTGTCATCCAGCAGCTGCTGTGCTCACTCCTATAGTTTTCTGAAGAGTAGAGGAGAGAGGATGTGAGGATATGTGTGCTGGGCAGGAAGGAGTTTGGGTTGGATCCAAATGGATGGAAAGGCAGGGATTTAGAAGTGTACGAAGAGATTTCATAGGTTCTTATTAGGCTGAAAGAGGAAAGCAAGAATGAAGAAAAAAGAAAACTGGTTTGTGTTTGGAGCATGACCTTGACATCTGTTTCAATTGCTGCACTGTGGACACGATGACGTGACTGGAGCAGGTTTCTTGGTCCTAAATCTCAGCTCAGTCCCCTTAGCCATCAGTAGAGTGGATGCGTTCTGCCTACCTACCCTGATACACCTACTTTATTTGGTTTTAATAATTAAAGGCAGTAAGAAAAAAAATTGATCTTGATTTGCTTTGCTATCAGGTACTTCAGGCCATCAGCCTGTACTTAGCAGATGATTGCCATATCTGAGGCCTGCTCACCAAAATTCTGGGATTTGTTGCAACCAGTAGTTTACAGTGAACAATGTTTCATGAAAACATGCTGTAGAATACTTGCAGGAAGTTCAGAAACTGGGAGATCTTACTGTACAGCAATACACAGATGAGAGGTTATTCTAAGGTTTTTCAGATCCCCAAATCAGCCACATGTACAATGATTTTGATACTCTCCTATGTTTCAGTTTGAAGCTTGAAAAGACCTGAAACATCTTCTCAAAACTGAATAGTAGTTGATAATCAATTCGGAGGTGCGTGCAGATTTTCCTGTACATGTAGACTCACTCTTTTTGCAGTTGATATCTGTACAAAGTATTATCATTAAGCAGACCATTGAACGTATGGTAAAGATCATCTACAACTGATATTTTATAAATTATAAAGCAGCATTATATGCAGTGTAGTATTACATTGAACATAAGATTCGGAGTATTAACTTGTCAGCCTGTACAGGTACTTCAGGTATATATTCTGAGTGTGGAGAGAGACATACAAAAGCATATCTGAAGTACCTACTACATCTTCTTGCGATACTGGGGATGCTTGGTGAATTGAGCTACTGTTTCATGGTCTGTAAATTGTTCGCTTAGACAATGAATCTTTAAAACAATAATTAAAAAAAAAAACAACCAGCAGCTTGTTTTAGAGATTTTTTTTAACGGTATACCTTTTTTATAACAATAAATAGATTCTTCTAATCCTTTTCAAAGAATCGTTTCACTCTACCAAACCTTGCACTATTGAAACGGTGCGGGTTAATTAATATTAAAGATTGTCATCAAGCTGAGGTTACCTGCCTGATGTCCCCTGTGAAGGGGTTTATCCAGCAAATTATGGGATCACTGGAAGAGCAGCAGCAATTTGGTGGAAGCTCTTGCACAGGCAAAGCCCACTCCACTCAATTCCTACCCACATCCCATTGTCAGTGCATCACTGGAGACTCCCACATAGCCACCAGGCCATTAGGGATCATATCTTATTCTCAGTAAATAAAACAGACATGGGAGATTAATGTAATTTAAGTGATCTAAACCTCAGAACAGCTATTGTGCTACTGATAGAAGTGGCTGCAAAACCAGTTTAGGTATCCCTTCTGTCTTCTTTCTCCATATCTTTCCTGTTGCTTTCTCTTGAAACAGGGCTAAGAAGGAGTGTTGTATAAGTGACGAGACACTGCCAGATTCCCTCTTCCGAATTTGAGAGGTCTTGTTGTACACAGGCAAAAAAATCCCTGTATCTCCTCTCCTATGGCAACCTACTCATTCCTGCCCCCAGGCACTTGAGTTCCACCCTAGGTCTCCTCGGCCAGCAGAGCATCACACAGAGCTGATGGGAAGGCAAACACCAGAAGTGATGCACACTGCTTCATCTGCCCAGGCAGCAGCAGGTCCCCAGAAAGCCTCTTATTATTCTAAACTGAAAATGAGTGGGAAATACTCCTTGATTCCCAGTTCCCCTATATCCCAAAAGCTAGGCAACTAAATAAAAAATTGTGAGATTGCACTTGCCCACATTAAGCCAACTGATATACCATTCCTCAGTTTTCTGCAGTGCCATTGGGCTGATACAGAATCTCAAGACTTGCAAGGAAATGACCCAAAGCAAGTTCAGTGGTCTTTGGAGAAGTGAAGCTTTTTTGCAAGGTTTAGCAGTACTGTTTGTGTTTGAGAGTTGTATAGTAAAGGTAAATTATGCCATGTTGGTTAGTCATTCACTGACTGTTAGCCACAGCAGCTCTAGTAACACGTTTATCTAAGTCCTTTTGAAATCCTTCTCCCTATTAACATTTCAGCAGCTCCTTTCCTTTGTAAATCTGTGGTAGAATTGTGCTACTCAGGATGATTGTATGAAAATGGTTTGAAACACAGTGATTGCATATTTAGTAGGTAAGCTGTCTCAGGTTTATGTCACAGCCCATCTGCCTGTTTTAAATCGGCATCCTGCATCGTGCTGTTTTCTCTTCATTGAGTAGGCAGTAAAGATGATTGCTCACATGTAGCATCCTTGTTTCATTTGACCTTTTGAGAGCATTATCCATTCATCATAATTCAGAGTTCATATTTCCTTCTGTAAATTTGTATGTGATTCCATTTTGGTAGTGGCTACTGTACAACAAAAGCTGACCTTTCGTTGTCCCACCACATTTAGAGTGGAGGTTGATGTACGGCACATCTGCCAGGCTGAGGTAAGCTCAGGGCACAGACTTCAAAGCTAGATCCTGCATGGATCTGAATTGTAGTTAAAATGGGAAAGATATCGGTCTTTGCTTCAGCACTGGAGAATATGTACTTGCATTTGGACCAGGATCAGACTGAAAATTAAAATTGTATTAGACACTCATCTACAGTTATTTCTTAAAAAGCAAATATTTTTCCCTGCAGTTGTTTGTATGTTTTTTTGTTTGGTTGGTTTTGTTTTGTTTTTGGTTGGTTGGTTTTTTTAATTCCTTTTATTTACTCTAGTTTGAATGAGTGCTTTGCATTGTGATAGAGCAACCGCAAGGTGTCAATGTAGTGCAGCAGATTTCTAGTAAGGATTTGCTACCCCAGCATCAACTGTTAACACAATCAACACTGTGCCTTCTAGTGTGTTACTTGAATAGCTAATTGCAAAAATTCAGATCAGGCCATGTTTTCCATACCTGATTTATTTAATCAATATCATTTTTGAGATACAAACTTCAGAAAAACTGTTGCACTGTGTTTTGGAAGGAGCGGCTGACTAAATGGGATGATAAACTGGTGAAGGTGAATTAATTTTTGTAAAACATGAGATGTGATCATAAGCAAATGATACAACATGCAAATAGATTAACTCACCGCATAAAGGTGGCAAAATATCTGGGTGAACTGATGCATATGTCTGGTTATAAGAGATGTAATGATTGGTGAGACAAGGCAAAGATGTAAAATCAATATTAATTAGTTCCATTTTGTCTTTTTTAGACACAGATCTTTGCAGGGGGTTTGTTAGAAAAGAGAATAAAAGGCTGTTAGGAAAATGACTGCTATAACTGTGAATATCTGTCTCTTTGAAGTATGCATTAATGGGTTTTAGCTAAGAATTTTCAAAGGGGTTAAGGACTTAGCTCCTACTGAATGTCAGTGGCATTTGGATACTCCACTGCAATAGTCTGCTTTGAAAATCCCAGCTTAGAATATTAATTTTAATGTATCTTTTCCACTGTAGTAGGAGGGAACAGATTCATGACAGAGAGAAACAGAGAAGCTTTAGAAGAAAGTAAGTTTCTTTGTACTATGCTTTCTTTATGTTTTTTTTTCTATAAGTTTTTGTACTTTACTTAATCTACTCAGTCGAGTACAAAGGCATGTAATAATAGGTGACTTAGCAGAGGGTGCTGTGTTATGTGACATCTTCACGTTTTGTTAATGACTCTGAATTGTGCTTCGCACTAAGTGGAGGGCATTGGCTAGCAGATAATAGAGTAAAAATCACTGGATACATTTCTTAAAAGGAAAAAGGAAAGATGGAGCCTGTTTTTGCAAAGAACTGGTTTCCTCAGGTTCTAAACCAGCTGTGACACCATACTGTCCTTTGAGAGATGTTTTATTGGGCAACAGATGAGTGTTGGAGGTCAAAAGAGCAAAAGCAATAGATGCATCGTGTTCTCTGGGGCTCCCAGCGGGACAGCTGAGATGACAGAAAAACTGCGGAGTCTGTGGGAATAAAACTCACACTGTTCTTGTGCTTCTCTTTTGCATCACATTTTCTTACTGTATATCTTAACAAGGAGAGTGACACGTGCACAATACTGGTGTGAGGGTGATTAAAATGCTACGGGGCAGTTTAAATCTCTTCAGAATGAAAGAATGTTGAAAAGGTTATTTTGCATGCTGATGGTGGCAACTCCAATGGATGAAAAAAGCAATAGAGAAAAACTACTGCCGTTCTTATGTCAGACATGTCAGGATCACCTCACTGTTTGACTCAGTCTTCAGGCTGCCCTTCAAGTCAAACAGAGAATATTCTTTATTTCCTTTAGTGATCTAGTGACACTGTGGATTTTAGATACTCTATTTTACCTCTTCTCATAGGGAAAATAAGGGAGATTTTGGTTAGAAATTAGGAGGAAATTCCTTACTCAGAGGGCATTGTGAGACCCTGGCACTGCTGCCCAGAGAGCAGTGGATGCTCCATCCCTGCAGGTGAGCAAGGCCAGGTTCAATGGGGCCTGCGGCAGCCAGCCCACAGCAGGGGGCTTGGAACTGGGTGGGCTTTGAGGTTCCTTCCAACCCAAACCATTCAATGATTCTATGAAAATAAATCTGATCTTTTTATTTCTTGGAATGAGCTGAACAAAAACTAAGGGAGAGTTGTTGGGTTTTGTGTGTGTGTGCACTTATAATTACTTTTGTGCTGGAGGCGACATGAAATCTAAATAGGTTTGCAGTTAGGAGGATTTGAGTAAAGAAGTGAGGTTGACTGGCAGTTTATTTTAGGACTGGAAAATTCATCGTTACTCCTGGTGTAGAGAGTTTTTTATGGAACAGTCTCAGGCCCACAGTAACAAATAGTAATTAAGCACTGTTGCTAGTACTTGTTCCTAGATAAGAGCTCAAAACAAAGGTTTAAATAGATGTAGATACAAAATGATTGTACAAAACCATGAAATTTCTCTCCTGACAAATGTCCAGGTTTCACTATGTATATACTAATCAGCATGTCATCAGTCCCATCTGTTGTATCTGCCTCAGAATGGACACTGCTTTGCAGCAGAGAAGGCACTGAACACATAGCACCACTTGTTTGGATTTTACCTGGTTTCATCCAGCCTAGATAGGGGAACCATTCTGTGAGATGGTGGGATTGAAGTTCCTTCTTCTACACTAAGATTGTAACGTGCCCATGACTCACAACAAGTGTTTCCTGAGCATGAGAGGGGTGCTTACAATACATTGGAAATAAATGAAAAGTAGAGTCCATGGCATTAAAAAATTAGAAACCAAAAATGTATCTTAATTATCTATTGTGTCCAACCTGGAAAGATTCCTACCAGATTGAAGCATAGTCAAAATTTACTTGTGTTTCTTGCAATAAATATCTTGCAGGATAAATACTGACTGCTGATCATTTTATTCTTCTCTCAGATCTTCCAGGGCATCTCAATATGGTCTTAATGTCACTATGTGAGCACTTGTTTTATTAATGCTATGCCTGGGAGCCATTTCTGAATAATGGTTTGATTTTCTTGTCTGTGAACTGAAAGGGAGATTCTTCCCGACTGCATTTACAGTCTTGGTGGTTGCACATGGTTCCATGCAGCTGGGGAGTCACATTTAAACTGTGAGCCATTATTTGATCAGGAAGGATCGAAGTGGTCCTAGTGAATGGCAAGATTTACTGCCACCAAATCTCTGGTAGGGAAAGCAAAGATTTAAGAAAGAATTGTATGAAAGATGTTGGTGCTGTATAATTTCACTGAGCACCAGTGGCTGCATAGAAGGAATGAGCAAGGACACTTGTGAGAAAACCTAACAGCTAAGCAATCAGAATGCAGCCATCCGTCAAGTACTTTAGAGCCTTGCTGGACCCAGCCCTGTTGCATCTTGAAAGAATACATTTACTGTTGAAACAGTAGATTATGAAGTGGAAAATTTCCCAGCTTGTGTGTTTCTGCTGCTACAGATACTAGTTTTGTGCACTTTAAGATGTACCCTTTAGTATTTGAGCCTCCAAGGAGGAATCAGCAATGAGGAACTGATTTATCTTCTACCACAACCAGCCACTCCAGACTCTGAGTCATCCTAGGCTTCCCCCAGCCTGCAGTGTTTGTCCTCAGAAGGTGCTCTTTCAAAGCCAGACAACTGCTCTAAATTCAGTGGGCTGCTTTCTTTACAGTTTGTAATGTTTTGGCAGTTCAGCCAAACACCAATTAGTTGTGGGTGGCACTGTTCATTATGTGAATCATATAAGGTGGTTTCGAAGCACGTTGTCTTCTGCTTAATGTTATCCGAATAGTAACTTAAAGATCATTTCTCTTACTGTCAGCAGCCTTCTTGCAGCAAAGCCACTTGTTTGGCTTTGTGTCTGTCAGCATCTGTAGACAAACTTCTCAAGAAAGAGATCATACGACTCCTTCTGTTCATACCCTTCATAGATTATATTTTTTTACAGCACTCAACTTCCAGTGCTGCTGATAGTTTCTGTGTGGTGTAGTCCTTAGTGAGAGCTGTGAATCATTCCTGTGGAGGTAATGGGTTTTTGCCACTGTTTGAATCTCAGCACTGCTTTTGATAGCACTGGGTATAGCACAAATTGGCAAAAGCACCGCGAAGATATTTCAAAGACTTCTTTAATTTGGCTGTATTATGTTAGTTCCATCAGTTTCCTCCTCTTCGACTATGGTTCCTCAAAGGTGTATTCTGAGTACCTACAGATAGAACTGATCATTCCTTAATCCCCTTAATAACCCTAAGGAAAATGCTCAAAAATTTTTTTCCTCAAGGCATCATTCAGAAAACTTCCAATATGATGTCATCAACCGTGGATCACGAATCTGATAATGCAATTCAAAGTATTGAATAATATCTTCAACTTGTTATTCATTATGTGATTTAAATGCAACAACTGGCATCCTGGACTCTATTCCAATATGTATGAGTTCAGATACACTTCCAAAATGAGCAAGTGGCTTACAGCCATAAATACAGTTCACCTCAACTACTAATAGTGCCCAGAAATATTATGTTTTAGCTCCTCTGGCAAGGACAAGATATTAAATATCCCAGTATATATGTCCACTTCAGATCTCTTCTCCCTTTCATTCTGAGAATGCTGAAAAGAAATTTTTTAGCATTGCCAGAGGGATTAATTCTGTCTTGGGCAAAGGGAGGTTTACACCTTTAGATAACTAGTGTGACAAGACAATCCCTTGAGGTACAAATTTGAGATACTGTGTTTGTGGCAACACATATGGGAGAATGCAAGTGATCTTCACATCTGCTCTGAAAGGAAGGAAGTTCCTGAAGGAAAAAGAAGTCTGGAGGAGATCAGACAGAGCACACTGCATATGTACGTAGTCAAAGGACTGCCTTCTTCTCCTGGCAGTAAAATATTCTTTCCTGGAAACGTTTGCCCATTAGACATGATATCTCTTTCAAGTTTCTAGGCTTTCTTCATTGGGGCACACCAACTCGCTGTCTATTGCCAAAAAAAGTTGTGCATGCTTTGGAGTAGAATGGATGACCTTTTACTAGAGTTAAGTAACTTTGGGGTCTGCGTTTAATAGATGTACTTAAATTAATGGCCTGTTGAATCTGCCACTGTCTATGAATGCTACCTGATGGATAAACTGTTTTTAAATGGGCTCTGCACAGTTCCTGCGAGCTGTATTTTTTTTAATTTAAACTTATTTATTTTCAGTAGGCTCTCAGAGCACTGTATGCCTTCAGGACATAGATTCCCCACATTGCTATTTCCTCTTTTAAGCATTCCAGTAACGGCTCTCTATTCCTAAACCTTGTACAAAAGTGCAGAACACAAGCATCCCAATAATATAAGTAAGCTGTTTGGACAGAGAACCCATTTATCAAATAGCAAGCGTGCAGCAGGTCCAAATGCTAACCGTGGGCGCTTGCATCAGAAAGGAGGCCACTTGTATGTACCAGTAAGTCAAAAAAATCATTTGTGTGCCAGAGGAGAATACATTACTAAAGATCTGAAACTCACATTTCTTAATAAGTAACTCTCCAAATATGTTTGATATAGATTTGTAGGTGTCCTCAACCCTGTTACATTACAATAATGTTTCAGATTTTTTTAGACTTGGAAATTAATCTTGTCCATATTCTAGCATTTGCATATAAGTATAGTTTTGTTAGAAGAAATCTGAGCAAAACCATGTGAGTGTTTGATTGTGAAGTAAAATATTCTTGCTACAAGAGGATTTATTTTTAATTCTATGACTACTATATGCAATCTGTTCTGTGCACCTGCTTACGTTGCTATGTTATAAATATCCATCAATGAAATGCAGTAGTTGAAATAAAAGCCAAATCCCCTGGATGTGAATGTGATTAAAGACAACCTCAGAGCTGCAGTTACATTTCCTAGAACTGACTCTAAGAAACAGTTTCATTGGTTTTGTAGTAGTTATTCTGAATTTATGTGTGGACGTGAATGAAGTATCAAAGTATATATTATGAACAACTTAAATAGATATAACTAAATAAACCTAGCAGATGTCTCCGAAACACACAGAATGAAAATTAATAGAGAACATTCCTCAAATCAAGCAAAATTTCATTTCAGCCCAGCAGTCCCGTTTCATGTTATCAAGCTACATGGAACTTCTAATCACTTTAAAACAGGAAGTAAAAATACAGTGAACATTTATAGTACATATGGAAAGGGGGGGGGGAATCACAGATGTCAGCATCAAAACAGCTTAGAGAAAAACACTAAGATACATTTACTTCTGAGCTAACACAGAGAGAATCATCCATCAGCCCAGTGCAGTAGGTGCACGGCTCATCTAGATATTTTATGTAAAAATGAGGATACAATGCAATGGCCAGATCTGTGCAGCAGGAGATTTCAGGATGACAGATTGCCATGCCTCATGTGAGATCTGAATGGAAAGGATCATAGTACACTTTCCAAAACTTAGCATCAATATGGAGAGAAATTTGGAGAGTCCAAAAAGTATTGCTAATGAGATGTCATCAGCTGAGTGTAGGTCTGGGAAGCACACTGATGCTGGGCAGAAATGTCATTCAAGTTAGTAAGTTTGACTGCTATAAAACAGGTGAGCCTGTTTCATAGAGCAGACTGCCCTATTTCACAGAACAACTGTGAAAGTGAAGGAAGATGAATGCATTTCTGTTTCCAATTAAAGTTCTGAAAAGATACTGTGGAGAGAGTAGCTTCACAACTAATCTAATGAGAGATGGTGGCATGCAGGAAGGTCTGGGCACAGCAGGACTCCCTGGGCCAAGTGTGGCCCGGCTGGTGTCAGAGCAGGGCTGGGAGTTTCCCCATGGCTGGGCATGGCCTAGAGCGGCACAGCAAAGGGCTTGGGTCATTAACAGAATCATGTCTCCTCACAGAGCTAGTGGGAGCTGTTTTGTTGCTTTTTCAGGCATGTTACTTGCAATTAGCAACTGTCAGAAGATGCTTTCTAACGAGCAGCCTCAAAGAATTGAACTGCAGGTTCAAAAGGCTGATTCAGACTGTCCCTATGCACTGCTGGCAGATGATGTATTTCATAAGAAAAAAAATAATGGGGAAATGCAGGAGTTCTAAAAGCTTAAGCTGAAGTTACACCCGTTTCTCTACTTTATTACACAATGTTATGCAGTGATTAAAGTACAGAGCTCCCATTCAAGATGAAGATTGTGTAAAATAAAAGTGAACAGGTGAGACACAGAAGGAAATGCTGCATGCTGGTTGCTCATCTCTCTCTGCTGCCCTCCCTCTCTCTCTTACTATACAAAAGACATGGAGGTCCTGGAGCACATCTAAAGAAGGGCAACAAAGCCATGAAGGATTTGAACAAAAGTCTTATGGGGAGCAGTGGAGGGAGCTGGGATTGTTCAGTCAGGAGAAGAGGAAGTTCAAAAGGGACCTTATCACTCTCTAAAGTCCCCTGAAGGGAGGTTGTGGAGAGGTGAGTGTCGGCCTCTTCTCCCAGGTAACAGTGATAGAACTGGAAGTAATGGCTTTAAGTTGCACCAGGGGAGGTTCAGCTTGGATATTAGGAAAAAATTTGTCAGAAGTAGTGGTGCATTGGAACAGGCTGCCCAGGGAGGTGGTGGAGTCACCATCCCTGCAGGTTTTCAAGAACTGTAGTTGTGGCACTGAGCGACATGGTTAGTGTGAGTAGTGATGTTGAGTTGACAGTTGGACTAGATGATATTATAATGTCTCTTCCAGTCTTAATGATTCTATGAAGTACTGACCATGTCTAATGCAGTGCTGCAGGTCCCTTTCCATTGCTGGCAACCTGCACTTGCTGGGGTTCCATTCCCACCTCTCCTTCACTCATTTCCTTTCCTACTTGAGTTAATACACATTATTTTTTGGAGAAGAAGGTCTAGGGAAAATGTACTGTGTGTGATTATTATTTATATCATCCGAAGTTTACATCATGATAGCAAAAGTAGTTATTTTTTTCCTCACGAGTCTTATGTTGAGGGAACGTAACAGGATTTTGGTCAACTTGCATTTGATTTGGAAATCACACCATGCCTTCCTAAAAGAACTGGGAATGTGACACCAATATCCAAGTCACTGTTTTCAATTATTTGTAGTGCACCCTGATGTAAAGTATGCATGTGAAATCCTCAGCTAAGCTCTGCTCTCTGACATATGCCCAATTTTAAACAGAGGATTAAACTCGGACTATCAAAACCAAGTTAAGCAAATGCTAATATGGCTCAAGTGATACTAAGCATGGGCTGTACAGTGATACAAAACATAGAAAGAGAAAAACAGAATTGCAAAATTTCATGCACAAGTCTGAACCACGCTGTTATGGATTTTAAGAAAGAAGCTAGACAGAAGGGATTTCACTTGTCTCTTCCTCTTCTAAACATTTCAATTTGCTTTCTTTTAGATCAGCTACTTCATTGTGAAGAGTGCATGGATTCAATTACAGATTAGATTTTTTTGTACCTCTAACTTGACAGAGCTGTTCTCAGTATCAGCATTGACAAGCTCTTCTGCCTAACAAAATAATTCATTGCAAATGATTTAATATGACCTGAGAGAGTATCTTAAAACTGTAAAAATGGATTTAAAAATACAATGTACCATTCTGTCTCAGAAAAGATTACAACAGGATGCGTCTGACAGCCTTGGCTTACAAAATCATTTTGGTAACAGTTATATGTACAAGAATTGTCAAATACAGTGTTACTAGAGGTCAATTTTCATGTTCTCACATAATGCAAGCGCAAAATATCGGTGACAAATTTCATTGTAGCCTGACAGTTTTAGATGTGCAGTAGATGTAATATCAAAAGTGTCTTAAGCTAGAAGTGGCATTTTTAACATTTCTCAGCTGAATACACATCCTTCACAATGTTTTGATCTTCTTGTAGGAGAACATGAAAAAAGCACACCAGAAAGCTGCCTCGTGTTCTAACAAGCTATTTCCTATGAGCCAAACACTTTAAATGCAGCTTTTTTGTTATATTGAATCAGTGCAGAACTCAAGAAAGTTCTGTCAGATTCTAGGACAAAGAAAGTTTCAGAAACTATCAAAGTTCAGTTTTCCATAGTAGCAGTTCTATTATTCTCTCCTTTTCTTTCTTTCTTTCTTTTTTTTTTTTTCCTCTCTTGCATTATATTCTACCCCATTAAATCCTCATGTGATTCCAGTTTCTTATTCTGATCGAAGCAGTTGCCAAGGATGGGCTCAAGTCTACTTGTATTATTCTTCATGGTGGTGCTCCAGTTACATACAGGATCATGACATCTTCTCAGTTCTTGGATAAAGACAATCCAATTAGCTGGCCACACATAGTCCTTGCCTGCCATATCTCTGTAAGCTTCCCAGCGACTATCAAAATATTAATGGTGAATAGATATCTCCCTGAGCCACTTTCAAAAACGATGCCATTGTGTGATGCCAATGGAAACCACATAACTTGGAGCAGTGTCTGTTAGCTATTCTCCCTGCGGGATGCAGTAATTCATCCCTCCTGCATGTATGATATACATATGTATATGTATACACATCTGTATATGTACACACACATTTAAAGATTCCATCATTCTTGAGACAATGAATTACTTAGCATATTCTAAGTGATTATCATTTGAACAAAAATACCTTTTCTGTAAACATTTAAAATGAGAGTGAAAGATATTTTATCTGTGGGGGACAGTTGAAGAGGGTTGATATTTCCCCTCATGACCAGGTGGAAATGATGCTGGTGCACAAATTCCATGATCTTTTTAAGTTTTGAAGAGACAGAAATGTAAAATCAGTCACATAGCTATGGTATTTTTTATATTCCCCATTTTGCATGATTGCTATCAATTTGTGAAGACTCCTTGACTTTTATATAGTGTTTTGCATCTTTCTTTCCCCTAAAGATGTATTCCAAAAATATAAATGATAGTGTTGGTTTTATTAAAATAAATGTCTGAATGTGTGTACTGAATGGAGATTATGTCAGAAACTGGGTATCATACTGGCTGATCAGTCAAACCTTTATGGTTCGTAAGCATTTGCAGTGGCTTATGGTAGCTTTGAGAAAAAAAAATATCTTTGTGCCAGTGATTATTAGGAAGGACCTGAAGACACAGACTTAGTGTGCATCTTTCTAACCTTATCTGCAAGCGTGGGCACTGGCAAATTAAAATTCAGTTGCTTTGAAGACAGTGAAATGTTATCCATACAGGGACCAGAAAGGACCAAGGAACTATAGCTCACATGATCTGAACAGTCCAAGCCTTCCATCCAGAGAGTGGAATTTAGACAGGAAAGGGCAAAAAAAGATGTTTCTCTCTTGAAAGAAAAGGTGAGTGCTTTGAGCATCTTTCAAAGAGGCATAGGGCATATGAAGGCTTCACTCTGGCAGTGACTGAGGATTGATGCAGAATAACGAAGATAGTGAGAGGAGGCTGAGGAACTGTGTGTGACTGGCAAAGGAAGGCTGTAGGCAGCCATGCTTGCAAGCATCTATTTTGTGAGACATTTGTTATAAGTAAATTCTCTATCTTCTCTGTATTACTCCTAGACATCAGTAAAAATTTGTCAGAAAGTTTTTCTGCCCAAAATATGGAAAAGATTTTTTGAAATTGCCTGTCAAGTTGCCCATTAGAACTTTCTGTCTACGCTACTAATTGCACCATAGCTATCACATTTACCATTTTTCAGATGGGAAAAGAAGCCATAAGACCCAACGGAGTGGTGCACATGTTTCTCACTATGCATCTCTGTCTCAGCACTGCCAGGCTTTTACAGAGCATTAGTGACCATCATTCCAGAGTAATTCAGTGGCAGAGGAAAATATTTTGATTATGAATCTACATGAGAAAAGGAAACGTTTCAAACTGGTTATTATAACTAGCAAATTCATAGATACGAAAGAAGCAGCAACCAGACCACAGTAGCATTTCTTCAACAAGCATGTGCCAAGCAAATAATTTTTCTTGTCTCCTTTAAAAAATTACTGTCATACGATATCTCAATTTCACCTTTAAAAAAAATAAAAAGAGAGAGAACCATAGAAACTTGTATTTTGTACCATTTAAAGGAGTTGTTAATACTTACAAGACAATTTTTCTATTTTCTGGGAAAATACTTAATCATGTTTTTCTCAAAAAATAATATCTTTGGGCATGTCACAAAGGTGCAACACCAGCAAGAGACTTTCTGCCAGCAGCCTTCTCCCACATCAGCCGCTGAGGCAGCTGGAATTGTACTCCTTCCAGCAACCCATCTTAGTCATTGCTATCAGCTGAAGATCGCTATGTGCACTAGACTGGAGAGTTCATCACATTTTTCAGTGCAAACATCTTTTTCCTGGTCCTGTGCAGTTGCCAACCTGTCTGCTCTCCCAGGCATTATGGGGCTCTGACAATTTCTAATGATGACAAAGTAATTCAGTACTGTCTGGGTTTATTCCTCCAGGAATAAGCTGCTTTAGCAGAAGCACATTTGCAATGCATGTGACCTTTGCTCTCCTTAATAATTCTTTCTGACAAAATGAAAAGGCAGTGCAGCATTTCTTAATGGGAGCTGCATTAACTGTTCTACCTTCCTGAGTGAGGAATTGGTCAAAAAATAAATAAAATATAATATGGTAAAATTCTCAGAAAGATTTATATAATCCAGTCTAAAATGCATTCCTCACACGAATCTGCCAAGCAAATCAGAGAAGTCCAAGAGGCCTAATTCATTCGAGGGGCAATGGATAACGTTGGAGTTGATTTCTCATGGAGCTGTGCAGTCCTATGGGTGGACATGTAATCATTACTACGAAGCTGAGACCTTGAGAAATATTGGCTCAGATCCATGGGACCACCATGCCTACACTAGGAAAGGAAAGAAAAGTTTCCTTAATATAATGTTTGCATTTCTGACCCTCCAAGGCTGAGCAGTTTGTTACTAGTGTAATGTAGAACTGCTCCAGGATCGTCCTGCCACTCCATGGTCCTCCAGAAGCTGTAAGCAGCCAAGAAAAACTGAAGAGAAGAGTATTACCCAGCATTAACCACATGATGAAGCTGGATAAAGATGTAGGCTAAAAGATCATAAAAAACTGAGTGGTAGATGTTGGCAAATAATGGCTTTTTAGTAAAGGCCACCCACCCGCAGTTACAACATGCTCTGGTTGGGCTGTTTTGCTCACATCCACTTTTGCCCCAGTGGGACAAGAACATGGCTGCTGTCACCACTGCTCAGGGCAGCTTCCCTGATCAGCAAAGGCTCAGTCCATTTCCACAGAGGTTTCTGTCATCATTCTAAAACTGAAAAAAAAAAGAGAACCAAAATGCTGAAAAAATGTATTATTTTTCTTATTTCTGCATTTTGTAATTTGGCAAGTGAGTCCCTCTACTATTTCTAATGGAGCATGGCTGAAATGACTTCCATCTGTTTATTCATTTATTCACCCAAGCATTCATTCTTTGAGCATGAATACAGCCTCGTGCACTAAATACCATTGGTTTTCTTTGTATTGTAGAAGAGGTTTATAATTTTTCAGATTCTTATGTATTTCTTTAGGCATATAACTGTAGAACAAAACTGATATGATTTAAAAAAAAAAAAAAAAAAAAAAGAAGTTGCAAAGCCCTCCTAAACTAAGATCCAAATTTGTGTTTAAACTGCAGTTTTTAAATGGTCATTCAAACAATTGTTTTTAAACAGTGCTACAGTGAGATACAAACTGCAAATACAGACATGGGCACATTTCTGAGTCTTATGAAAGCCCTGTCTGAAGGCTTGTCAGGCTGTGTTTCCTTAAAATGTTTTGAGAAGACTTCAAAGTGAAAGCAGTTTAAGTTTGGAGGGACAGATATGAAGTTGTGAGCTGAACTTTCTTCTGTGGACTTACTTCCAATTACTATCCTGGTATGGGTTTTCAAAAGTGGAAAAAGGTCCCCACACAAATCTTCATAAATCAAATCATTTTGTGTTCAAAATGAACCTAGGGTTTTAGCAACTGATACTGTTTAAAGAAGAATAGCTTAATACTGAAAATAACATCTCACTTTGGCTACACAAGCAAGCTATTTTAATTGTTGCTATTGGAAGGCAAGTATCAGCATACTACATCTTAAACCATCTAGAAAAATGTATTTCTTGGCTTTTTTTCTACTGAGTGAAATGTCGTTTGAAACAGAGAAAAGAGCTCTCCTTCCTTATATGTTTTTAACATGTCTTCAGGGCATTGCTGTTTGTTCGCAAGGTCACATTAGCTGTATGGTATTCGCTTCACTGAACGTTTGAAACATGGGCCAGCAACCATCATTAAAGTGGCTGACTGATGGGAGTGCATATACTTTTGTCTGTTGTAGGCTACAGTTGCTGATGTTTCTAAACTGCTTGCTTTTACATCAGTTCTTTTCTTAGCTATTTTGTTTAACTGTAGAGGCGGTGGACTTGGAACAAATTCAAAAATATAAGAAAGACACAGATTAAAAACTATCAGCTGCATAAGAATGATTGGTAAATAGATAATGAAAACAACTAAAAGCTAAAAAGTCGCACTGTGATTTCCTCTAATTGCCAACTAGAACAGAGTAAGTGGATTTCTCGCTTAAAACATACCCAGGCTTTCAGTGTTCACTTGATATGCTGGGTTTAATTAGTTCTTTGGCCAGGTTGTGTGCATACTAGAGAACTACTGAGCTAATTTTTAGTGGAAGAAAACTGAAACAATCATGTAGTCCTCATTTTGTAGCTTTTATAAATTTGTCTTTTCGTGGTTGCTGTCACAGATATACTCAGATTGAAATCCTGATAGATTTAACATCCAAACCTGCGTGACAGTTAGCAGGTTTGCGTTCACTGGCTTGGTATTATGACTAATTCAGGGAGATGAGAAATTGACTTTTTTGGGCTTTTCCAGAGAAGCAGCCTCAGCAGAATTTTATAGTACCCATTTGGCTAATGTGGTCTTGCCCACACTGGAGCACATTTCCCTGTTCCCCTTTCACATCCTCTGATGCAGACAGCATAAACTATCCTAACACGTTTTCCTTTGTCTCTTCCTCATCTCTGCCAACAGCTTCCTCCGCTCCTTATTATGTTTGAAAAAGTCATAAAATTACGTGGAGTGTGTATATGTGTATAGATGTACTGATGGACAGTCGGATGAATATGAGCCAGCAGTGTGCCCAGGTGGCCAAGAAGACCAATGGTATCCTGGCTTTTATTGGGAATGGTGTGGTGAACACAATTAGGGAAGTCATCCTGCCTCTGTACTCAGCATTGGTGAGGTCTCACCTTGAGTACTGTGTTCAGTTTTGGGTACCTCTGTACAGAAAGGACAGTGAGGTGCTGGAGCAAGTCCAAAGAAGGGCAGCAAGGCTGGTGAAGGGCTTGGAGAATGTGCCCTATGAGGAGAGACTGAAGGAACTGGGGCTTGGGGAAAGGGAAGCTGGGGGGAGACCTTATTGCTTTCTTCCAATATCTGAAAGGTGCTTACAGTGAGAGCAGTTTTGGTCTCTTCTAACTGGTGACGGGGTGAGAGTATATGGCCTCAAGTTGCGCCAGGGTAAGTTCAGGTTGGATATCAGGAAAAACTTCTTTACTGAAAGGGTTGTTAAGCACTGGAATAGGCTCCCCAGGGAGGCAATTGAGTCACCATCTCTGGATGTGTATAAAAACCGTTTGGATGTGGTGATCAGAGACATGATTTAGCGGAGGGTTGTTAGTTAGGGTAGTATGGTTAGGTTGTGGTTGGACTCGATGATCTTCAAGGACTTTTCCAACCTGAGCAGTTCTATGATGCTAAGTGTATCATGCTGCATCATGGTCACATGTTGACACTGAGTTTTGACTAGGATGTCAGCAGCCCACCCCTGCCGTAGAGCCACCAGCAGGTGCTTTAAGCTGGTCCTAGGCTCCTCTAACAGACACTGCCTGCGTTAATTGCCAACTGTTGTGTTCCAACAGATGGCTAAGCCTTAGGGGCCATATGACCTATCTGTGTCAATCGTAATGGATTGTACATGACACCCAAACTGATTGCTTGAGTTAGCATTGTCCTGATAACAGACGCAATGAGCTTCTTCCAGAGCCTTGTAAACATCTCTTCAGATGCTGTATTCTGGTGCTTATGTCCCATGAATAGAAGGAGCAATAGACTACATTTGAAATAGAACATTTCTGGTAAAACTATTTAAATATTATTAGCTACACCAGGCTGTAGTCAATGCCTTGCAACCCTGTCACCGTGGTGGGGATCCAGCAAGGGGAGTGAGCTGGATGAGCCGAGAAGCTGTGCTTATGGGGATAAATTGCCACTCAAATGACAGCCTCTCACTATTCTGCCTTCTGAGAAATTCAATCCAACAAGGGTATTTAAAAATTGTATCCACTGTAAAGCTAATTTTAGAACTTCTGTGGTTTAACCTCTGCTAGACAGTGTAAGAACTAACTGTGCTATCATTTATGCTGAACATTTAATTAAAAACAATTTCATTTATTTACTCGAGTGGTTTGGACCACGATGGAGGTGCCGTGCCAGCATTCCTGCAGCGATCCTTCAGGCTGCTTGGAAGCTGCCAGCCCCATCCTCCACTTACACAAAGCAGGCCAGCAGCAAGGTATGGGAGGAAAATCCCCAAATCTGGCTCATGTATTTCGAGAATAAAAGATTGCCCAACATTCAGAATTTGTAAAGGAACAGAATAGGTGGCAGAAGAACAAGAAACATCTGGGAGCAGCCAGATGCTGGCAATTCTGTATGTTAGCATGAATTTAATGCACAGAGGAAAAAAAAAAACCTGACTGACAGGAGTGGAGAGATGGAGGGAAGATGAAAGGGAACTAGCACAAAGTACAGATCAATAAAACCGTACCAAAACCAGGAGTAGCTTGTTCTAAAAGATGAACACTGTCTGCTCAAAAGCAGAGCTACTCAAACACCAGAAGATGTTGAAAATATCTGTGTAAAGCTAGTGGTATAATCCATGCATCACAAAGTCAAAGGAAATTTTGATATCTGCATCAGTTTTGTTTAGAGGCTCATAGCATCTTCCTGGTACATGGCTAAATAAGCATTCACATGTTATCTAAAAATAATTGTACCATCTTTGGTAATCTCTGTCCTGAATCATTCTATGAACATAAAACAGTTGACACTGTGATCTCTTTTAGAATGGGGTTTATTTGATAGTTCCTAATTGCATGTTTATTGTGTATTTAGTTATGATTGCAATGCGAAAAGATTTTCACTATTATGTTGGATTTATAGATTGGCAAAAAAATAGGGAGCAAAGTAAGTTTGAAAAGAAAGTCCGGAATAACCTGCAGACTTCAAAGTATTGCAGCTCATCAAACAAATATATATATCTTCCATGTGTCATAGAAAAAAAGCTGCTGAATATTTATCTTTTATATTTTGTTCCTCTATTAACTCAAAGAGAAATGAATTTTTATGCTGCTTTAAAATCTGGAAACATCTCACAGGATATATGATTTTCTGAAATGCGGGCTTACTGTTTATTTTTATGAAGATACTGCACATCCCCTGTTGATTTTAATGACAAATAAGATTACTCTGTGCCTCTGAAATTCAAGCAAAAGCTGGCAATAACCGCATTAGCAGTAGTGGGAAGAAATAGCTATGGATGCACAGAGCAAAGCAATTAGTAGTGAGGACCTAACATTGTGCTTTATGCATCTCAGGAGTTTTAAAATTAACTGCATCCCAATCCTGCAGACTGAATGCTCATTAGTTTCCAGAGCATGTAAGGTGCCCTCCTAGAGCAGCTTGCTGCTTGAGTGGTATGTAGAAGGAACCCAGGACCAGAGGGCTGGGAGAACCAGCACACAGTAGGTCAGGGGGGTCACAAAGCCTACTTCAAAAGCACGTTTGATACCAGATGAAGTATTCTTGTAGATTCATCTAATGTTGCCAAGAAGTTATCCTTATGGTAAATATGAGATTTTCAGATGTTTCAAAACTCAAAAAAGCTTTCTGGTTTGCATTTATATGTAGCAAACCCATTCTTTAATCTTTGCTCCTAAATCTTTGTGGTTCTGAGGACTCTTGTCTCCCACTGGCTCTATCAGGAATTGATACTCAATATCTCTCCAAACCAGTTGCTATGCCTGGGGAGAAAAAAATGTTAAGAATACCTTAATATTCTTAACATTTCATAAATGGTAACAAGAGACTGTGCTGGGGAATCACTACACGTTTGTAATACTTTTCTCGAATCCAGTGTTTAAATGGAAAGTTGTTACAAAAAGCACTGCAGAACTAGTGATTGTGCAGTATTTTGGTGAATTTGTGTAGAGGGATCAGAAAGACAGCCATGTTGCTGCTACAAACTCTGCTTGCATCCAAGAAATACAACTGTAAGAAGAAAAGCAAACTTTGCCTTTTTCCCCTTACTTAGACCATGGGATTGTAGATGGGAGAAGTCTGTGCAATTGGATAGTAAAACTTTCCCATATACAGCCAGAGAAATACTGATTTCACAACATAGAGCAAAAATTTCTAACGAGCATGATTCTGTCATCTTTAAATTGTTATAAGTTATAATATTTTTGCCACAAAAATGTAGGAGACTAATAATTGCAGTTACTCAATAAACCAAAAGTGGTATTACGAGTAGGCCCCTCTGCAGTCAGGCAATGGATGACTTCTGCCATCACCCTCTCACTGCTCCCAGTGCCCTTCAGTCAAGCATAGACCAGCCACACCACCAACCAGCATGTCTGCATGTGGCAGTGGTAGGAACCAAAGTCCAGCCCAAAAAGAGGAGCTATGTGGGTCATAACACAGTGTCAGCTGCCTCAGAACACAACAGTTGTTGCTTGTTGGCCTGGGAGTGATAAAACAATACCCAGCTCTACATTTGTTCCTCAGCACTGTCCTAAGTCACTGCTAGCCTGACAAAACAGATCTATCAGCAGTTTCCATGAGGCCTGGCCTCTGCCCCAGCTGAAGTGAATACAAGCTGGGATTTTTCTAAGAACTGCAGAAGTGGTCAGAAAGCAACATAGAGGAGACTGAAGAACAACAAAATGCCCTTTATTTTACCCTTAAGTCAGAATGCCCTAGCATCTGATCTGAAATAATTTATCATTTGCAGCAAAAAGCACAAAAAAAGCAGGAGATTTTGGCCCATGCAGATTTATAGTCCTGTGTATTACTAAACAGGCAGCTCAGTAAAGGAGGAACTTATCAGATCTGCAGCAGATTCTGGGTTTTCACTTAGTTAATTGGGAAGAAGCTTGTAGGTACACATGCCATGTCATGTACCAACTGCATGTGGGCACCTAATCTATTAGAGGAAATTCTCATACAGAGAAATCAACAGCCTCAAGCTGTTTGGACTCATCACATTTTGAGTACACACAGCTTGATAATGTGAGCAGTACAACAGAGATTTATTGTCATAGGAAATTCTGACTCCATATCTCTGTCATTAAGGAACTTATTCTGTCATTATTTGTAGCTAACAAAATAAGTGAGAGTCAAGTTAAGCCAAAAAAAAATTGCACTTGAGTACATCTTTTTTGTATAGTCTGGAAACATCCAGTAAAAATCATCTATTTGTCTCTCCGGCATCTTCTGAAGAAGACCACTTTCCTGTGTATGCCAAACCATCTAAGACAGTGACAATCTGATGAATACTAAAAGAACAGAATGTCTCGTTCATTTACATACAGTAAACACATGTTTCATCCAAATGTGATTGTGAAATAGTTTTGAAATCCTTCTTTCATTGCACTTTTGAAACTGTTGGCTAACAAGAGTCCCAGAAGGTTGAGCTGTCTCTTGTTTACAAGGGAGGACCAAATCACCAAACAAATACCTGTTGGTAGGACCTTTTGTCTTTTGTTGCTTGAGCACTTGATGTCTGTTGAACCACTATTTCTAAGCATAAGCCTCACACACCTTCAGGATCTATCCAGTATAAACTGCTGCTTTAAAAGAGGACAGCTACTTTGGCATATACAGTGATAGTCTGTTTTTATCACCACAGTCTAGATAAAATTTAGAAACTGGAAACACTTCTGTCTTGCAGTCATAATTCTGTCTTCATTTATCTGGCACCAGCTTCCCTTGCTCTTTCTTTTGATTCATTCTTCATTTTCTTCTCCAAATATTTTCTTTGACTGAGTACCTATAGTACTAATGCTTGGCATGTCGAGTAGTTCTAATTCTGGTCACTCATGGGAGTAGGTGTTGAGGCTGTCCAATACTTTTCAGAATCATATCCAAAAGACAAAATTGATACAGGCTGTAAAACCATTATAGCACAGCAATCCAACCCAATGTGAAAAGCTGTGTTGAAGAAAACTCCCCAGTAAGATCTGTGTATGCCAGGGAGAAAAGCTCAAAGTTTTCCTTGAACTGACTCTGCAGAGCAGCCCAAGTGATAAGACATGACCAACGGGGAAAAAATTTAATCAGAACTGAGCAGACTAGATATCGGGTTTTTAATTTTGAAATAGCTGTAAGTGTGACAAGCTTGGTGGTCTCGCCACGGTCCCTGGCAGTTAGGGAAATCCACAGCATGAAACCACCACACATCGTCTGACACAATTGGCAGCATAAGAGAGGCCCAGGACTGAGCCTCTGCAGCTGCACTGCATTGTCACTGTGACAGAAAGCACAAAGCTGTGTGCTGTGACAGTCCTGACATGCCATGTGGGAACCACCCCAGTGTATGTAGAATGTATGCAATGGCAGGCCCAACATCAGTTCAGACAGCTCTCGTAGTCATTTGCATTACCTTTCATCAATAAACAGTTTTGGTGAGACTTTTTATGTTTTTAGAATTTCCTTAACAACCCATAGAAAGTGATAAAAGCAGCAAATGAAACAATCCCATATGGGAATTTCTCAGGGAGAGGCCAAGTCTCACGTGCCATTCAGACTGTGTAATAGAGTGGGCGTTATAACAAAGCTGGGACGGAGGTGAGAAAAGACAAAGGCAGAAGGAGGTGCAGCCAGGAGCAGAGTTTTTAATCTTCACAGTTAATACTCAGTAATTTTTGTAATGGATTTCAATGATGAGCTTAAGGAGTTCTGTTAATGAATTACTTGTGTCACATAATGTCCTTGAGTGTACCAATATTAAATGGATCTACAAATGAGTACACTTAGAGGCTGAGCAAACTCCTGACTTAGTAAATGTGCAGCCCATCAGGGAGCAATTTGAGGATCAATAACAGCTCCCATTCCTGGCTCCTGCTCCAGGACACACACAGGCCACTTGGAGAAGTGGTCCCTTTGCTCCCACAGCTCTTCTGCTCATCTGTCCCCAACAAGTCCTTTGGGGTTCCAGCCTTTGGGCCTGATTAGCTGTAAAACAGAATAGGTTAACCTACTACCATTGGGTTTAGTGAAACTGGCATCAAACCTTAGTTTGGCCATTAACGGCTTCTGAAATACAGAAATGGCATAGGTGAGAATCTAAGCCACTCTAGCTCAGTGGCCATAGCAGCCATTTGACAAAGTCAGTGATCATCAAAATCTAACAGTAGAATGCTGGTTATAAGGAAAAATAAATCACTTTCCTATTTGCCTTTGTCAAGAGAGTATGTCTTATAAAATAGGCACCAAATGTCATTTGTTTCTACTTTAATTGTATTCTATGAGCTTCCTCTTTCTTTCTGAATCAAATGTCTGTTAAGTATTTATGGAACGGCATGAGTCAGAGGAAGCTTGCACAAGATTCATAGCATGCAATTCAGCACTATTGTTTTGAAGTCATCAGCTAGGGAAGGCTATCAGTCCATTAAGAATGACCTGCAAAGCCACAAAAAATAGATTTTAACCATGACTCTCCCTCTCTGTCTACCCAGAGTAATTGCAAGACTGAAGCTTTTTATTCTGTGAGTAATCAGGAACCACAGCAATGTTGCTGAAAGCAATAGCTTAATGCTACTCGATTATGGTATATGCATAGTCACTGAAGGATCAGCTCTGAAGATTCTTCTAAACATTTAAGGCAAGTGGGAGACACAGAATCACAGAATGGCCAGGGTTGGAAGGGACCTCAAGGATCATGAATCTCCAACCCCCCTGCCACATGCAGGGCCACCAACCTCCCCTTTTAATGCTAGACCAGGCTGCCCAGGGCCCCATCCAGTCTGGCCTTGAAAGACGAGTAAATGAAAGAGAAACAGATAGAAATTTTCAGCGCTTAGTCTGCATGTGCAGGTCCTCACAGAGAGCAATTTAAACATCTGTTACTGTGTGCTACAATTTCCATCTTAAGAAATTGGTACCATAAATTTCTTTAAGAATGAAGTCTGTGTTGTGGCTTGGTAGTTGGAATAATCAGTCTAAATCAGTGCTGTGTCACTTAGTTCTGATTCAGACAGAAAAAATGCAACTCAAATATAATTTGACTTACAGCTGACAATCACTTTGGGAAGTGTTATCTAGTCCGTGAGGAAGTACTGGGATTAACCATATGCTGAGAGTATTGTAAGGGATTGTAAGGGATTGTAAGTGTTGGCAAGAGATAGAAAGGCCAAAGCAGTGAGTGTTTTCTGGGGGAACTTTTTGTTGTTTGTAGAAAGACTCTCAATTCAAAGGCTGCACTTTGAGAAACTAGTATGGCCATGTAGTCATTCCCTAGCAATTTAGATGTATGAAAATGACTCTGTTATTAATAAAAGTTCAGTTTCAAGATTTTGGCTGCAGTTAACCTCACAGCCAGGAAGCCATGTGGCTAGAGGGACAACTGCTTCACTATCGTAGGGGTCCAAGAGAGGTTCTGTCTACATTCTTTTTCTTAAACATATTTTAATTATCCCTAAAACTCTGCCTTCACTTAGAACGCCTTTCACATGATGACATTTAGGCCCTAAATTTAGAAAAACGATCAAAGGAAACAAAAACTGAGTTTTTTAAAGCTTTTCTTGCTTCTTCTTTCAGATAATACTACTGTGTTAACATTATTCCTTATGTTCCTGCCCCAGGTCACATGAGGAGGAAGGCAGGCTTCAGGCTGATCTAGTAGTTTGCCTGTGCCAAAGAGTCAACCAAAACTCTTATATAAAGGAGCTGAACAGATGGAGAAATGTGCATCTTGATTCCTAATGCTTGCATTTCATGGGTTTGATACCTAGGCGTAATCTCTTTGGTGATTTGCCGTAGAAAACTCTAAATTTTGAAGCTATTTAGGCTTTTTCTTGTTTTTTTTCTTTCCTCTTACTCATGTTGCCTTTTCTGTTTGACATTCCATTTTTCAGTATTTCTTTTACACTGTTCCAGGCACCACCCAGAAGTCACAGTGTCTCACTCACGAGTAATGTAAGAGTTGCATTAGATATTGCTGATATTTCCCACTGTTTACAAAGCAAACTTGGATTCCTCTTAATGTTTTCTAATATACAATTGTCAGTTTACAAATGAGCACTGGTTGAGTCATTCTTACCGGGCATCCTTCAACTTGCTGTTTTCTGCTCCCAAGTGACAGGGAGCACACAGCAAGACAAATGATACCAGAAAGGGTAAATAATCTCATCTTGCTGAAGAAGGATGTTATTTTGATGTAAAAGGCTATGAGTTTTTTTTCCGTGCTGATGATGAGTCTTATAATTTGGTTTTGTTGATGCTGGATTTTTTTTTCTTTTACTGGTTATTTTTTCTTGTAATTTCAACCACAGTAAACTAATATGGACTTCCCTACAATTATACTGAATGATGCGTGCTGAGTCTTCGTAGCCACAGTCATGTACCTGCAACCCTATAGGCTGGGGTGCTGACATTTACCAGTGTTTATAATTGGCCAACAATTATTCTAGTTTTGCTTCCTACCTTCTAACCTCAAGGTATGATACAGCCCAGTCATCCATTATAAAGTTGTTTTCCTAAATCTTGTGGGGTTTTTGAGGATCAGCAGGTGATCAGTCTCACTTTATACTGGGCAGCAACACTGTAGTGTCAATGTTAAGGGAAAAAATGGCAACCTTCAAGGGTTTATGCAAATCTGAACTTGATAAACGTTTTATACGAGACTCATCATCTTGAAAAATTAGTGTTAGTTCCTCAGCAGTGCTACAATAAAACTTTCTGTGCAAAACGTGCCCTACATTAACAGAAAAGGTCTCTGGCATGCAGCAGGATGGGCTCCTCCCATGTTCTCTGGAGAGATCCGTAGGCTTCTGGATGGGTGTGAGACCCCTTATATCTCACAGTGCTGGTGAGAGGTTCTCATTGAGACATAGTGCTGTGCTTGCAGCAGTGAGGTGTGTGGAGAAGGGGGGCAGCTGGCAAGAGGTGATGGGCTGACAGGGCTGCTGAGAGGGGTTACTTCTCAGCATGGCAGCACAGCCCTTGCCAGTGTTGGCATGGCCCTTGTATAGTGCGTGTGCTTTTGAAAAGGAGCTGGGTGATGTACAGGGGAACAAATGTAGGTTATGTGGAGTATTCTCTTTGTGTCTGTATTTCTTAGTACATAAAGTATAATAGTATAAAGGCAAGTGGATCTGTTTCTCACAGATTGCAGCTCTCCCTCTAAAAGTTTGAAGTAATGAAGTCATTTCCTTATGCAATGCTTTTACAAGCTATGAAAGAAGACTTAATCCAAAAAGTCAGTGTGTTAATCTGCTTTCAGGCAGCTCTCTTCTCAATTCTTATGCATTTCTGATAGGCATAGTAATGACGTGGTACCCAAACCACTGTTCTGCCCTTTTGGTGATGGATGTTAATGGTTGTAAATAATCACCGAGTCCGTGCTAAGTAAGAAGAGCTTATTCCCTTGCAGTCCCAATAGTGTGTCACACCATGATCCATCACTGTGTCTTATAAAAATGAATTGGTCTTTTATCTTTTTGTTCCTGCACATTAGCAGCCATTTGCATTTTCCTCCAATGAATTTAAAAAAAGATTCAGTGACAGATTCTCTACAGAAATGGGTTCAGATTTTCCAAGGCACAATGGAGGAGGACAGATGTCACACGGAGGGCTTCACTCACTCTGTGATGCCTTCTGGCTTGCAGAGAACTGAAAATGTTTTCATTCTAAAGGCTCTGCTTTGAAAGGGCTGTGTTACCTTCTGAGTTACCGGTGAAATAACTGTACTTATGCCAAATTGAGACTGGTACTGAACATTATAAAGTGACAGGGAACAGCTGTGTTTGACACTATGCTTCCACTTTCTAAAGAGTTTCCTTCTCAGTGCCTGGGAATTTCCATGGAATAAGCAAGGTCATGATTTCACTCCTTTAAGAGCTCCAACATCCTTGTCTGATACACTTTTTCTCACAGTCTCCTCAGAGTCTGCATGGATAAAAAGTAAAAGGTGCACCTAGTTCCTAGTTAGAAATAGATACACTAGTTAATATTTTTCTCTCAATATTTGCTTCTAAGCTGGTGGCCAAATGCCTGAACTTAAATGAAAACAGCCCAGGCTCACTGAACATTCACTTCACTTGACTTCTCTGTTTGGTTAGCATTTGGTTTTATTTTGTTTAATTTTCAAGAACCTTTGGATGAATTGATATGATTTAAAAAAAAAAAAAAAAAAAAAAAAAAAAACCTATTTCAAGCTTACATTTACACAATCACAACAGTACTAATGAAGTGTTTCCTTTTTCTACTGTGATAAAAGTGAGTTCAACATTATGCTCCTCGTCTTCCAAGTCACACAGAAGTGTACCATAGGGAGGGAAGAATGCTCTCTGAGCATTGTGCCATTAAAAGCATTGCATGAAGAACTCTGCATAACCAAATGGTGCCTTGGGGTCACTTCTGTGTTTTATCCAGTTGACTCATTTCCCTTTTCCTTACACACACTTAATTCTCCTCTCTTTTGTGTCTGAGAAGGACTGTTAAATGGGACACTTTATCACAGAAATGATTTCCAAAAAACCTTTAGATTTGTGTCATCTATTTTCCATATCCGTCACCTCATTACTGTCCTTTTTACACTGTTTTAAAATATTTCTCCTCACCCATGCTCATAACTTCCTGTGAACTTTTGTTTCCCAAGCGCATCAGTGACACACATTGCTGAAACACCCTGGGCACTTCCATCCAATAAAATCAGCCACAGTCTACCGCACACAATTTCTGGAAGATGATTAGATTGCATTGCCTAATCTTTTCTCACAATTCATGTTGCAATTTTCTCTGAAGCACGACCTTCCCTCCAGCATTGCCACCTTTCTAACAATCCATTTTTACAAAACTGAAGTGAAAGCAAAGTCTGTGTGTTGCATTAGGTAATATATCAGGTAATGAAAAGTTGTGCCTGTGCTCCGACCACTTGTCTTAGTGATAGCGATATGCCTACAGTGTTATGGCTTTACCCAACCCTGGATTGCTTGTACTGAGACATGGTTACAGTGTTTGTAGCGATCCGCCAGGACTTCAGCTGAAATGGTAATAACTCTTCTCTGGTTTCAGATATTTAGACTTCCACATTTGTACAAGTCAAACAAGAGGAAGAAGCAGTCAGAGTATCCTAGCTGTGTGAAAAGTTCCTGTTATCCATGAAGGATGACAGAAGGAAACAGGAATTGCTGTTGTGTTTTGTGAACTGCATTCAGGCTGTTCGCATGATAGGAGCAGTGAGCCAGCACTGGGCACCAGTGCAGTCAAGAATCCTAACACATTTGGATTAAACAGTGTTTTGGATGATGTGAATGTCATATGAGCACCCACTGCAGTTTACCATTTATAACTGAAATTGTGATTTTCTAACAAATGGCTTTCATCTTCAGTTTCTTCTTCACACTTATGAACTCATTCTCTGATGCTTACCTGGCTTCTTGCAAGCTTCAGAAAAGAAGAAAAGCAATTCATTCTAACGAAGCAGGGAAAGTTACCTGTTCTTTTTGTATGGAATTATTCTTGCTTTTAATGACTTTCTTGTGTTTGGTGATGATGATCTCTAGAGTGGATGGTGTTAACCCCTAATTTGGAAGAGAAGGCAGCAAATGTAAGCTATGACTTCCTTTAAAAAAAATCTCATTGAGAGTTAGTAATCAAAGTGATATGTTTAATCAGCCTAGCAGGCAGATCCCACCTCCATGCTATTCACAGTACTGAGCCCATGTGGAATACTCTATTTGATGTTTAAAAACTTGAAGCCTGTTTTTGTGTTCCAAACCTGATATGCAGATCTGTGGTTAAGCATCTTTCCTTTACAAATGGGTGAATTTTTGCCTGAAGGCTGTTGGATTCACTTCATACTCAAGTTGTTTTAATTTAACGTGTCTTTGTGTGTTGACAACCTTGTCTGAATGTTGTTTCTTTGTATTCTCCCTGATCAAGTGCTATTCACAGTGCAGTGGATGTCATGACCCACTAATCCCATTTAATGAAATTCTAAGTCTCTTGTCTAGTTAGGAAAGGAAGTCCCATTCAATTATCAGACCTTGGCATTCAACTTGTGACTAATATCAAATCAGAAATGACTCTTGCTCCTTCTGTTCACCTTGACTAAACGATAAATTGATTAATAGATGTAAGCATCATCAAAGTCCTGAGAATCTGCACAAACACTAATAGAAATAAAAATAATTTCCATTGGGTACATTTAATTTACCTCTTAAGGTATTATGCTAATTTCCTTATCCCCTGAGTTATCTTAAGCTGGTGATGTTACATATTTGTCTCCCCAAAATAATAAACTATTATCAGAACCCACTATATTTTCTCAACCAGAGACAGGACATAGTTTGCCTTTGATATCAGAAACATAAAAATAACAGGAAAGAAAGAGGCTTTGACTCTATACACGAAATTTAAGCAGGAAGTGATCAGCTCTTTATTAATATAGCAATGCAGTAAGAAAGATTATGATGTTACTTAAGATTTGGGCATTTGCAGATGTTGCAGGACCCAAGATGAATGAAGACTGTTGGCTTTACTGTTAAGAAATTCTCCAAATGTTTTTGGACAGAAAGAAAGTTATCAACCTCTGTACAGTGACAACAGAACAAAGTGAGTACTTTAACACAACCTGCCTTAAATGTGCTGAAAAGTCAAAGGAAAAGGCATTCTGCACTTCCGTTTCTCAAGGATCAGATACAGCTGCTGTGTGTTTCCAAACAGCTGCAATATTTCTCCAAGGAAAATGCAGTAATCTGTTTAGTGTCTGCATATTTGTCTGAAGAGTGCTTAATAAGCTTTTCTGATGATCAGCACTTTTTAAGAGTGAATTGCTATGGGCCAGTTCCACCTCCATGCCTCACACTGCAGAGACCTCAAGTACACCTCTAGTGTAGTTAAATAAGCAGTAAGGATAGAAAATATTCATTAATATCCACAAATCTCTTTACCACTGTGATAAATGGCCTGAGGTGCTTCTCAGTAGTGGCTGGAGGAAAAAGAGGAGGAAGGAGTATTTTGTGATGACCAAACTTTGAAATAAGCAACAAAGTTTTCTTTATTTTCATTTCACAGAGGTCACAGTTAAGCACTTCTGAAATTGTTCTTCCCCAAAGACTGCAGTTACTACCCAACCGTTCTTCACTGGCTTACAACAGTCTTATCTGCATTCACATAGAGAATGTCAGGTACAAAATTGTGAGTGAGCTAAACATTTAAGGCTTCGAATCAGTGTCTTCTGCCCTATAGTTGTGTAAGTGCCATATAGGTTGCACAGCTGTAACCAAATTTATAATTTGCTACACGAATATGGCATATGTGCTGGTGAAATAATTGTTCCTGTGCATGTGTAAACCACCCTGGAACAGTTAAAGCTGACAGTTAACAAAGATATTAAAGGCAAACACAACAACATTCAAAACAAATGAGGAAATAATTAATACTGTAAATTCTTATAGTTATTTATAATCACAGTTATCATCAAGTACTAGTAAAGATTTGCTACAAGTTCCAAACCACTTATAATACTATTCCATACCTCTGCTAGGCAGATTTAATAACCCTTCTTTTATGTTCACCAGAAAATCAATAGCCACTTGCTTGAGATGACCTTACAATGTTTCTTGGGAAGAAAGTCTGTGTATTACTGACTCTAGGAGAACAGACAGGCTATTATTGCTTCAGTTCCTTATTTAGCAAAGTCAGTTTTTATCTACAGGCCTGGCACAGTGAATTTGTATTTACAAGATCGCTGTACCGTGACTATGTATTTCGATAGCTTCCAAGCTGTTATCTGTCACTGTCTCTAAAGGCAAACAAACAAACAGCAACAACAAAAAAAAACTACAAAACCTAAAAAGTGCAATTGACAAGATTCCTTTGTTGTCTTCTGCAGCAAAAAGGAGAATTTAACCTTGTATGTACCTTTGTCCTTAATTTGGGTTGCGGTAGATGTGGATGCCATTGCAGTATGAGGAAGAGGGAAGAACTCTTGAAAGTGATCTTATATTTTCTTCTGAAAATAATGGTGGATTTTAGCCCATCTTTAGATATATAGTTACAGTTAATAGTAGTTAATAGTATAGTAGTAGTTAATAATATAATAGAAGTTAATAATGAATTGCAGTAATTTAATATACAGGATTTCAATAGGAGATTTACAGCGAAGTCTGTGTTTCCACACTGACCTGAATGAAAATGGGTGCATATTTTCTAACAGATTCACACAGGGCCTCAATATTCCATAGCAGTCTGTTAGTTTTATTATTCAAGAGAAAAAAGTATAACATGAATTAAAGGCTCCTTGAGGCCTTTTTCCTTACGGAGACGCGTCCACACCAGCTGACACTGGGAGCGCTGCTGGTTGCTATCACCAGTGCCTACAGCCCTAGTATCCTTCCCACGCCTCTCTGTGGATAACTACTGGTGGTATCCAGTTGCATGAGTTTGACTTAGTGTTGTCACTTAGTGTTGTCTCTGGTCCAGGGAGAAAGAGATGAGCAAAGTTTACTCGTATTAGCAGCCACAGATGGGATTTCACATGACAGTCCTTGAGCATCCAACAGCACTATTTAAGGGTATGTAAGGGGCTCGTGACTGGGCAGGAGGCAGGGAAAAGGCAGTAATGAGTACTGGTTCGGGCCAGCAAGCTCGTTCCTTGAACTGCTCTAGCCAAAGGCAGCCCAAAAGCACAAGGTAGTATCTCAACTATGCGACCTGCTGGAAAGCACACTTTTTTTTTTTTTTCTTTTGGGAAGAAAAGTAGAATACCATTAATTAGAGAATATGTCAAATGTAATTCAGCATTTATGTTTTAATGACATAGTGTGATTGATGGAAGCTTGGAGTAAATTAGCCATTTGCTACAGTAGAAGGGTATTTCTGCACTGCCGTTCTCATCCTATTCTCCTGACTACACTGACAGATCTATTTATGTATTTAGTCCTATTCTTTCAAAAGAGGACAGAAAAAGTATTCAATGACCAGTGAAGACATTTCCAAGGTGAAATACTCGCTTTCTAATGGAGAAAATGTTTAGCTCTCTTCGAGACTGAATGAACGGCTGGAAATGTGCATTGCAGATGATGTACATTATATCCTGGGATTTTGGGGATGAGTCATATTACTGTATCAGGCAATGGCTGGACAAATAAAAGAAACTGCTTCCATTATTAGGAGAAAGAAATGTTCTGTGAAATAAAAGCACAACTTTGATAAAAACAAATGCATATTTGGTAGAATTGTATAACGACATGTTTATATCAGTAAAGCAGAAAAGCTTTCAAATCTGTGATTTTCCAACTTGCTAACGTAGCAACTATATAATAAATACATTAGGTTTGCATTTTATATATATTTGTGTACATATGACAATGTACATTTTGAAAAACAAAGTACTGACATATTGGCTGGAATGTCCTCAAGCCTTGGATTACTTCTGGATGGAAAGAAGCAGGCTCTAGGAATCCACTCACTTTGGATCTGGCTTCTGGCACTCCTTGATAAATAACAGATAACTGTGTCCTTTTTAAGAGGCCTTCAGCAGAGATAAAAACCTCTATATTAACTGCCACATATCTGTGCTATATCAGAGAATAAGAGACAGATTTGGGCTGAAAATAATGATCTCTTTGGCATAGGCTGATATCAAGGACCATTAAGTAACTTCTACCAGTTCAGTGAGCCCTCACTGAATTAAGGCAGACGAGAACAGCTGTCTACAGCAAGGTAATGTACAATACTGGCTGTTTCTGGAGGAAGTCTAGGATAAAGCCAGAAAAATGCTGAGCTGCATTCAACATACTATCATTGCTCATTTTTCTGCTCACTGAAAAAGACTTTAGGAAAGGAAAGTGAATTTAAGTGTACAGTGTGTAAAGTATATATGTTAGAGTAGAAACTGTAATAGATTTGTATTTATTAGGAAGTGCTACAGATGTTGGAGTAACATTGTCTAACTTCAGACAAACCTGAATTGAAATGGCCAGAGCAAGCAGCCACTAAAACTAAAACATAAGAATTGAATTTTGAATAGGAAATTGGTAAAATAGAAGAATAAGACTCCTTCGTAAGTGGGATCTTTCTTGTATGAAACTGCTTGAGTAAGTTTACAAAGTAAGTGAAAAGTGCCTTGTCATTAGAAGCAATATAGGTGTATGGACAGTTGCCAACCATACTTTGCTCAGAGTTCAGAAACACAGTACAGAACTATCCTGCATCATTCACAAGACTGTTTAAACTCCTTTTGCTTGAGTAGAAGCCCATCATAATGTTACTGAATACTTTTATAGTGTTCCATAATTAGTTTCCAGAAATAAATTAGCTGACAGTGGATGAATCACAGGCTTTTTTTCTGTACATCCCGTTTTGATCAACCCTCAGAGATTCTTGGACTTGGAAAAGTCGCAACTCAATGCAGTTACAGCCCTGCCAACCCCGTACAACTTTCTCTTAATCCTGGCTTCCATTCCTTCTTCAAGCTGTCTCCAAAGACATCCAGGCCCCTTGGCGTGATACCTTGTCGTGTATTTTAAGGTGTGATGTAGAAGTATAGCAGGGTGCATGGCTGAACTCTGCTTTCACCTCCCTTTGAAGTTAACAGAATGGCAGAATGTGCGTGTTAGAGTATTTCTCTTATTGCATTCCCCCAAAACAGTGTTTCTTGGGAGCTTTCCAAAGCCAAACAGTTGCTACTTTGGAATGCAGGACAGCAATAGCCACTGGACATGTGCCAGTTCTTCTTTTAAATGTCAACAGCACAGCCACCTGAAGCCACCGTGAACCCAACAGAACCGAGTGGAAAACGCCACTAACTCATCTCTGCATTTTTGCCCTGTGCTGCTTTTGGCAGGCGGCAGTAATCACATAATCATCCATTCAATTCAGGACTGATGGGAATGAAACTCCATAGAAAATGCAGCTAGGGGTAGAGAGGAATGCAAAGTTCCAAGTAACCGTCTTCCTTTCGGGTTTCTTGATGGTTTTCTATTTTACTCTTCAAATAACTTTACTGTTGCTTTGAAACCTCTGATGCTGTTACAGCTGAGGTATTAATCAGCAGTTTACTTGTTAATGTCCTGATTTGGGCCAACAGCGGAAACAGTGGCTGGTTTGTTTCTTACAAAGGTTCTAAAGAAAGGGCTCCAGGCTGGTGAACACAGAGCACTTTTTTTTGCTTTTGGAGATCAGTGAAGATTTCCTTTTGATGTACAACTGTTTCCATCGCAGATTTGATACAGAGTCTTCAGCATACAAAATCACATCCTTGATTATGAAAATGAAGGCATAGGATGAGAATAAAACTTCTGCATTCATTTGAACGAGTTCATTAAAATCCTTCCACCTCATCACTGTCCACTTGTTGCAAAACAGCATTTGCTGGTTACCTGGACACAGATATGGAGCAATAAACACTGATTTAGCATGGATGATTCTGCAACATTTGCGGAAAATAGTTTTATTCTTTCTTTCCCTTTACTTCACACTGCCTACAGGGATGAAGGAATGAAGGAATTTTCTGCTTCTGTTGTTAGGAAATACCTGATACTGTGGGGTGTCCATTTGGATAAACACTAGGAGCAGAATACTCAAACACAGCAGACAAAAGCTGAGCCCAAGCATTTAAATAGGAGCAGCTCCGGGAGCACCAGCAGTCGCCATTGCAGCAGTATGTGTTCAGGAGTCAGGCATTTCGAATAAAGGTGTTAAACAAACGATTTAAATGCTTAAAGATCACTGGGAGAGGGAGCCAAGAGACACTTCTTAAGCATTTTCTCTGCTTAAAGATAGGACGATGTGTCCTACTCATCTGGGACACATAGTTCTTGGAAAAATCCAGAGTTGGTATCTTACTTTCACAGAGTCCACAGATGTTATTCTGATATCTTTTTTCTTTTTTTTACAAATCAGATCACATTTTTTATAAGTTCTTAAATTATCTATGTGCCTAATTTGTATTGTTTATCTTTGTTATTCTGTGAAAAATGGATTGCACATTCAAGACTCGCCAGAGAGGCTGCAGAGTTTAATGAAGGCACAACTGATATGCGGGCTGCAAATGCCAGCTGGTTTCCACAAGAAAATATGAGCTGAGATGAAAAAAAATAATTCTCCTGAGCCCATGCCTGTTCTGAAATGATTACTAAAAGGTAGCTCCAACACTGCCTTAGGAAAAAGCGGACACGTGAATAACAAGGACATTTTCCCATCCTGAGTAATGCATGCTAATAAAGAACAATTAAAATATGAAATATACTGTAACCTAAGTAATATTTGCTCACAAAACTTACTTCAGACCTGCAAGCAGACAATGAGGTGAGGGTGGTTTTGTATGTTGTGATGGTACAAAAGGAGATGCTGTGAAAGATGGGTGACCCATGTGTTAAGTTGGCCATTCATTGAGCAAGATTAAAAATTGAACTGGAGCCAAAGATGAAATAGGAAAAAAAAAAAAAGAGTAGGAGAGGGCAAAAAAACCACAGGACAAGAAATCCTACAGGAACAGACCATTGATATATTAGGTATCACTGACAGCAGCGGCGGAGCTGCTCAACTCCTAACCTGGGGTTTAATGGCTCCTATTTATCACACAGGACACAGGTGGTCTGAGAGAGGAAGAAGTGCATTAATAATTGTGATGGAGTTTAGCACAGAATCACTACAGGCTTGCAAAGAAGCAGCCTTCAAAGAAGGGATGTGCAGGGGTGCGTGCTGGGAACACCCACTGTCCCCATGGGTACATGCACACTGCTCCAGCCTTCACTGGGCAGCTAGCCCAGAGTGGAGAAGGAAAGCATGTGCTTGTATCCTGTCCCCAAGCGATTTTCATCCCGCTCTAGGTCATCTCAGCCACAAATGTCAAACTAATTAGGAAAAAACAAGATCTGATTTGAATCCCCAAGGTGAAACTGTAGCCTCATCAAATGTCTGGTGATTCTTTTGCTGTCAGTAATTTGTGTTTTCTGTTCTTGTTGATCCTCTATTTGGTTTGAGCTGCCTTCAGGAGGGAAAACGAGCCCTCTCTGAGGATATTTCTGAGGTGTTACCTTTAATGAACTGGGATTCAAGTTTGTTTGTTTGCTTACATTAAAAGGAACTTGATCCCTTTTAAAAAGCAAATACATGCTGCAGATACAATCCTAATTAAACCTCTTAACTTTTTGGATATTTGTCTTCTTTGGTGTTGAATTCAGTGTGTAAAGTCTGAGGTGTTCTGCCAGTGATGCATTCAGGTTGTATTCTCTGCAGGAGAGGAAGCTGAGTCTTCTATATGCAAATCACTGCTAGTGTTAATGTCCATCAGCAAATAACAAATAGCACTACTAATAATGCCAACACTAGTTTCTTGTTTGTACCACAATCTGTCCTTAGGAATTTCTTAGGTAACTGAATGTCACTTCATTTTTTCACTTACATAGAAATGTTTCTCTGTCAAGCTTTAATCTGTTTAACTACTTTCTTTTTAACCTTCACAAAGGCATCCAGAGAATAAGATCTCAGGGATATACATGCGTCATAAACTGCTTATTTGCACATCTTTGTTCCTTAGTGGTGTTTTTTTTTGGTTTTTGTTTGTTTGTTGTTTGTTTGTTTCTGCTTTTAGAAAAATGTTTTTGAATAAGAATTCTAGACAGCAGGAATCTGTTTTAGACACACAGCTGAGCTACAGAAATAATGGTCCTGTGGTCAGATATGAAGCTGATAGTTTTCTGACACAGAAGTCACCCATCTCACTGCTGTGAATGCTTACATCCTGGTCCATAAGCAGTCCTGAGTTGGTGTCACTGATCCGTTGTAATGCGAAGGCGCATCGTCTCCCTCCATGGTACATCAGATGTGAAGGTGCCTTACCAATACTGAAGAGAAAAGAAGGGAAGAGGGAAGGGAAACCACCTGGCAGTGATGCTCAGTCCTCCCCTAATAGGTTGCTCATTGGGATAGGTTTGAAACCACCATGGAACTGGAGAGTATTGGCATCAGGACTATTCAGCTAAATGAATGAAAATTGGCAATATTTGCAATAAATAATAACTACTATTAGAGAACAAAATATCAGGAGCTTGCTATGTTTTATCATGTTTTCTATGCAATGTTTGCAGAAGATTGGCTGTTTTCTAGGAACAGATTGGAAATGCTGAGTTTTATGACAATAGGTTGAGCTGCAGTGGTCTGATTTCTTTGTGCACATTTCAGTAGTGCATCAGGAGCTGAAGGGAATTCGCGGGTGACTGCTGTGGTACCAGCAGCAATGTGGAATTGTCTCTGTTGTTCATAAGGCACACAGATCTGAATAGAAAGTACCTGAAGACAATTAGCAGAGCAAATAGCATTAAGGAGTATTGTTGGAATTGTTTTCAGAGAGATCCACAGCTTGCCAGTGTCAGCAAGAAGACTTAGGAAAATGGAGTAAATATAATGAAACAGCAATTTATCATCAAGACTGCAAGCACAGTGAGCAGAAGGGCTTATTACAACAAATTGCAGTTAAGGTGAATGAGGGCACATGGAAAGCGGGACCTAATGCCAATTACTCCGTACCACGAGGTAATGGCAGACATCACTGCAGTTGCTTCTGGAGGCCTACACAAAATATTAGCAAAATACCCTCTGTGAGCCCCAAAGCGCTCTCAGCATCAGCACTGGCCTCAGAAAGGGCCACGCAGAGGCCCATACATGGCAGTCACTCACAGCTACACAGGCTTCTCCCTCTCCAGCAGAGTTCTCAGCCAAGATTCCTGGGCTCTCTGGTGCCTGTAGAAACCTACAGGCTCCCACCCTGAAAGCTTTTCAGTATCACTTCTTTGGTAATACTTACATCAGCTGCTTTGTAGTATAAAGGCCATGAAATCGTGTTTCTGGTTAGGGTCAGTGACACTCTGTGTAATAATGATATAAATCTCTTTGTATGTAACAGCCTTAGATTTTTCTAAGCTGGTGAGTAATGACCTCTTTTCAGGGCAGACTTGTTTGTTGGCAGGAGGAAGACAGTTTCAGATGGGACAGATTGGTGTCAACCACAGCATTGCACTGGGACACAGAACAGTGCACCCAAACTAAGACAGTGCATGGAGAGAAACAGATTTCTGACTGTGATTCACTCTCAGGAGGGATTCTGAAAACCCCTTAGGGCCTCTGTCTAAGTGTCTCAAAATATTTTAACAGTATGTCCTTCTTTCTTCTTAGCAGAAAATTCTCCATCAACTAATTTTTGGATAGGTGCGGCATTCTTCCATTCACTACCTTGCTTGTAACGAGAAAATGAATTAAAGAAACCTCAACCCATTGGTTGTCTTAATCATGCCCTCTTTTTTCCACATCACCATCTACAAGTGAACAGATTCCCAGAGTACCGTACTGATATTTCATTTAACTGTTAAACAGTCCCACTGAAAACCTTAATGCTCTCTGTGCTAGGTAGTTACTCTGCTTGATGTGGAATGGTATTACTTAAAGACATAAAATGACATAAATGCTTGTTATCCTATTTATAGCATTTAGAATCATGGTATTTTATCTTTAAAAAGAGGGAACTGTTCATAAGTGACCATTTTAAATCAGGTAACAAGTAGCAGGAGGTGAAGGGAGGAAGGAAAAGCAACAATTTCTATGTCTGGCCAAACGGTACTGATGAGGAATGCAGGCAGTTTTGGGCCAGGTACCACCAAATCAGGCACAGTGCTGGAAGAGTGTTCCAGGAGAATTAAGGTAGTGTTTGATTTCCACCTTGCTTCATAATAACCTTCCTCTTACCTTTCAGTCTGTTTCCTTTCTATTTTTACTTTCATTTTGTCTTTCTGCTTTTCCATGCCACAATGGACTGCTGAGAGTGCAGAAAGTGAGCAAAGTTCTTTGATCACCTTGACAAATTCACATTATTTCAGCAAATTATGCACATACTTCCTGTATACATTCTGGGGACTTCAGGTAACGGTGAAATTTCTTTCTTCACTCACACAAAGCTTTACCAACGAATGCTTTTTTGCTGTACGAGAGTAAAACCTCTGACAAGCTGTTAGGAAAGAGTAATGTTAAACTACAAACCAAATGACATGTTACCTTCCTATTTTTAATGAGAGCTGCATTTTTCTTACCAAGACTGGTATTCTTTCAAAATTAAATGTCATTTCCAAGGCCTAGAGAATTTGAAGTTGGGTTAAAGCCAGACCTAAGTGAATCAGGAACTGAAATACTTACTGAATTGTAGAATTAGAAGTAGAAACGTATGAATGCCTCCAAAAAACATCAGAAGCCTTTCCAGAGTGTTCATCACACTGTAGCAACCAGAGGCAGACTGTGGCCAGAGCATATTTAAACAAAATGCAGAGAAAGCTGTGGAGGAAGAATCAAAGCTTTCCTTGGCAAGTTCACATTTGATTAAAAGCACAGCATGGTTTTGAGCTTTAATTTATTACGATGTTCAGCTTGGTGAGGTTTAATTCTTAACCCTGGCTTTCCACTACCTTATGTTAATGGAGTCCCTTACACTTTTGGGAAGTGTTTTTAGGGGGGCTACAGCATAGACCTGAATTTGAATGGTTTGTATGGCTTCACCTTCTCCGTCTGCAAGCACCAGGTGCACACTCAGCACACTCACAGCCCTGCCAGTGCTTTGTTTGCTGATGAGGGCTCTCACCAGGGCTGATATCCAATTGCAGCCTCTGCTGCATGCGGGGCAGAGTCAGGCCCCATAAACCCTTGGCACGTGTGTGCTGAGAATGCACCCCCTACCAGCAAGGCCAAACAGCAGCTAAAAGGTTGTGCAGAGGAAACCAGAAGCAGCTGGGAGCACCTGTCCTTCCTTATGCCTTTTCTCTCTATTGCAAACAAAAGCCTGGCACCTACTAGAAAGCAGAGCTAGCCAGGGGGGAGATGCAATGCTGTTGATGTTTTCTGAGCATAAGAGAATTTCTAAAACCAGCTGGAATCCCACAGGAGGGCACTGCATGCACTGGCACAAGCATCACACCTGGCACCCTGAGCTGCCTCTTCTCAGCTCTTCAGCTGCGTAGATACATTTTGGGGCACTTGTCCCTACATGGACTGAAATGATTTTACAAGGCTTGGAAGCCTCTGTGTAACCCTTGTCCACAAAATGGGCTACGTGATTCCTCAAATCCAACAAAACCAGATATTATCCCCCTTGGTATTTAGTAGTCTGCTCAGCAGGGCTTGATGTACTCGGTACCACACAGCTCCTTGGCACAGCCCTACGAGGCGGTGCTTAGGATATATTAATCTGAAGAGCAAAAGTCCACTGCTGAGCACTGCAGGAGCACAGCAACCTCACCTCCCTGCTCTTATACCCGGGCTCCTGCACTGTCTGGGTGCTGGGGCTGCAGCTGAGGCAGTGCAATCGAAAGCAGCTGCAGTGCTTCAGCACACACAGAGCTCGCCAGTGCTCTTTCCTTTTCTGTCTAACTGCAGGATGCATAGTTGTTCGGTGAGAAAGCAGGACATTAATCCATCTACTTGTGCAGAAGAATGAGTATGGTTTTCCAACAAACATTCTAACATCCAAGTTTTTGCAACTACCACATAACCACTTCTCAAGCCTCAGTCCCAGAAATATTACTTTGCTAATGTTTTAAAAGAAAAGCCAGTGGAATATTTTATTACAGAAATAGTGCTTTGCAAAGGTGCACACAGAATCAAGAAACACAGCTTTAATGGGGAAGACAACAGCACAAAGGGATGGAAACCTCAGCTCCAGGATCAGAGCCACCCATCAGGTTGTGATGTCCATTCTTCTTCATTTATTTAAAAAAGAAAAAACAGAAATTGCTATCAGAAAAAAAAAATAGATACAGAACAGAGAAAAAATGATGTGCCCCTCCCAACACCTTCGTTTTCCATTTGCATCAGAAGTTAGCTCATAGCTTTATTCCCTGGTGATGCTGAAGGTGGTAGTGATGGTGCACAAACAAAGATGCCTTCACATGCACAGAGCTGCATACATCGTTTTTGTAAACAAACATGTCCATATTGACTTAGGCCTGATGAAAAATACAATAAAAACATTCATCGTGGGATCCCAGGCAGCCAATTGGTACGAAAGAATTTGTTCTAAGCATATAAAAAACAAACAAACAAACCCACAAAACAAGCAAGAAAAAAATACGATGCCGCTGTAAAATCAGTGTAGGTAAATACCCACAATTATAAATCTTAAAAAGGGAAACATACTTTCTATGTCCTGCCTGGTGTGTCTTGAATCATAGATAAAAGGATTTAACATTCTTTTTACTCTCTCTACTTTTAATAGGAAAATCCAGGTGCAGATGTGGGCTTGATTCCAGTGCCAAGCTGCCTGCTCTGTTTAATAAAGAGTTTAATGCAATTTAATCCAAAGAGGCAAAGAGCCCAAAGACACCAGCACTAGAGTCAGAATCCTAATTAATTTTCTGTTGGTCACAGTTGTCACAGAGATTCCCCTGCTTGTGCTTCTGCTAATAAGGTTTAAAAAAATCCAATAAACTCAGTATTTGCACTCAGTTGCAACTCCTAGGGAAATTGTTAATATTTATGTAAGAAAATAGAATATTACCAACCAGAATTATTCAGTTATCTTCCCCTTGCTTCATCCCTCCCCATAAGATTTTTCTGTCATTCGTGATGGGATAAGAATAAATGCATGGAAATTCCTCTGACAGAGCCTTTCTCATTCAACACTGTTGCATTAGAATGGGAAGCAGAATGCCAGCAAGCCTATGGGGAGGCAGAGCATGGAACCTCTGCACCAAGGGAAGTGGGTTCTGCCCTGCAAAGACATGCAGGCCCTTTGATTTTTATGGACTAGTGAACAGTTTTGCAGGAAGCTTTCAGACTAGGGAAAGTGTTGATAAGAATGAACTGATGTTTGCAAAAGCTATACTGCATGAGCAGAAAGAAGTAGAGTCTGGGCATTACATAGGGTTTGTCTTTGAATGCTTGGTCAAAGTAAGCTGCTGTTACATCCTTGCACAGTGCATCACACCAGATTGCCAGAGGGGATTCTTTTGGGTAATACACTATGAGAAGTTCTGGGTTTATATATCGCTTTAAAATCCTGTTATTCCAAAGCTGAGAGAAGAATCACGTGAAATAAGTAAGCCCCACTGTTTCACAGCAGGCAGGTTTTAGCCAAGCTGCTCCCAAATGCTGAGCTGGCTTTTAATGGCCACTTGGAAACAGAGATGGGCCACTCTGCAGTGAGCAGAACCTGAGTGCAGGTGGCCTCCCAAGAGCTGCCCAGCATCTGAAAATGCAGGCAGTATTGGTGGTAGGTGGACAGTTGGACTAGATGATCTTAAAAGTCTTTTCCAAACTTAATGATTTTGTGATTCCATGAAAGGTTGTATAAACCACTTAGAAAAGTGCCTTTGAGACTTCATTTTTCCAAAAAGAACAGCACATCTATAGACTGCGAACATCAATTCTCTCACCATCAAAGGGAAAAATGATTTATTGTCTAGAAGGATGGTAACAGAAAGAAATGCTTTCAGATTACTAGAGGGTTATACACGAGAGGAAAAGAATTCAATTTGAGGTTTTATGTACAAGGAAAAATCCATTAAGGCCTGGTCTTGTTCCATCGACATCTGCAGCTTTCTGCCAGCACTTGCTGGGGCACCAGGATGGTGCCTCCTACCTGTAAGGAAAGACTTACAGCTAATGTGGGGGGATTGCAAGTGAAATGACCAAACAATAAACATAAGTCCTACGAGTGGGCTAATTCCTCACATCTGCTGCTTTCGCCATTGCTTAGGATATTTAACTTTGCAGCAGCACCTGGGGGCCAGCTCCGGTGCTCACTGGCACCAGGAAGGAGTTTTAAACAAAGGCATTGTTCTGTTGCTGCAGACAGCCCGAGCTACCTTCCTCCCAAGAGCTGCTCTCGGGCTTATCAAGATGGGTCAGACAGGTTTCAGTGGCATGCTCATGCTGCTGCTCTCCAGCCATGCTCTGTCCTCAGGCAGGTAATTTATCTGGTCTGTGCACCACTTTTCCCTTCTGCTGAACAGAGGAATTGAATTTTACCTTATAGGGGCATGCTGCGAAGCCACAGAGTTTTAAGGCTGACAGGAGCAGACCTAATAAAGGGGGAATATATGCAGCCCTTCAGGCAGCCAGGCATCGGGTGCATGTCGCAGGGGTCTGCCTTCACAGGGCGCTTTGTAAATGTACCCAGAGGGCATTCAGAATAGAGACACATCTTAGTAAAATTAAATGTGAGATTAGATAGTTCTCAAAGTCATAAATGTAAGAGCTCTGAATTAGCAGAGCTTTCAAATCGAAACGCTACACATTTAGGTCAGACAGCTCGGCTCCCACCAGCAGCCACTGTCACCATAACAGTGCTCCAGCTGCAGCAGCACTTCTCACACTGCCCATGACACTGTGCTGCCATGCCACCATGTCATCATGCCACCATGCTGCTGTTCCACCATGCCACAGAACTACAGTGCTGCCATGTCACCACATCTGTACCCATGGGAGTTAGTGGCACATCCTGCCACACAGTGGAGCCTCCCTCCAAAGGGAGATGTAGGCTGCCAAAGTGCAGGCAGAGCAGATACAGGGCAGTGCTGAACATATGCCACTCTGGTGCTGTGGTTTTCATGGCCAGGGGATCCTGGGGGCTGCTGAGTGTGGCCACTCTGGCTGTGCAGGATCACCATCATCTGTGCTGCTTTCCCTCCTTTGGTCATCCCGCTCCTCTGGGCCCATCAGTGACAAAGTGCTCTCTTAAATGCTGTGTCCCCAAAAGTCATTTGTGGCAGTTACTTAGACAGCTTTGCTTGCCAGATATTATTTGTGTCAATTAGACCTTTTTGTCTGCTTGATATGCTGGAAAATGCACGTTTTTCTACTTCTTTTCTTTTTTAGTTGTTGTATTTACTCAAGATGAAAGCCAGATGTTATATTAATAAGAGAACTGCTTTTCCTAAAGGGAAACATTCATCAGTGCAGCAGCAGACATAGTAGTTTTGCTGTGAATTACTTAAATTCCTCCTTTTTTCATCTGATCAGGAAGTCCAAGAAGATGTATCTGAAAGCAGCAGTATTGTGACTGCAGAACAAAAGGCATTTACCCTAATCCCTTTAAAAGCTGGTAATAGGGATTTAAATGGACCGAAGTTTAAAACTGTTTAAACATGAAGGCAAGAATATTAGTAAACCTAATATATTGAAAAAATAATAAAAAAAAGAATGTTTGGATATTTTACATAGCATATACTTTTCAGATACAAGAAAAGTGTTGTTATCCAAATGGATATTTTTATGCCCAGCGTCTATTGATTTTCCTACAGAGCCTCTCCTAAAGCCAGGGTCCTGGCACAAATGGATGTTAAGTGCCATTTTACCTCATAGTGAAATAAGGCCATTCTAAATACCCATACCTCAAGTACGAGCAGTGATTATTTCTGCAGGGCAAGTGGTATATAAGCACAGACCAAAACACTCAAACTTCTCATGCAGCCAAGTTAACGCTTGGAAATATCCTTCCTAAGTCTAAACTATAATGTTTATTACTTAAACAAGTAAGGTGTATGTCACAGATTGATAATATCACGTGCTCTTAAAAACAATCGTAATACCTCACCAGGCTTTGGAAAAACTGTTAAAAGATCTAACAGAATTCCCTGCACAGAATTTTATTCTCATTATTGAATATTTCCATTATGCCATTGTGGGAATATTTTAAGTAGTAATATAATGTGTTGGAATATAAAGAAGAAGAATAGTGTGGCTATTTTGCAAAATATGTTCCAGTTGAATGAGCTAATTAGCTTTTAATAATGAGACTCAGCCAATGGATTTTCAAAGCATGCTACTGGGGCTTAATGATTTCAAAAGCTATCACATTTACAAGTTAATGTACCGTAAATTATTCATAAGCATCTTATAAATAAGTGTAATAAGTTATTTCCAAGGCTGGTGATGCTTTAAAATAAGGTTCTTCTGAAAAATGCCTTTAGAAAGAGCTTTGTAGGAACCCATATTTACTACCTCTGATGCTACTTTCACATGAAAATTTTTGTTTGGAATCAGATCATTCGCCAGCCCAGACCTCCTTTAGTCCACATCTCTGTTAAGCCCTGACAATCCCCGGGGTTTAGAAGAAAGCAGAGGCATCAGAGGCACTCAGCATGATGCTGTAGTCTCTGATTTCCTCTTGCAGTGGCATCCAGTGAAGCTAATGGAGCCAGAGAAGCTTCCTGTCCAGAAACAGTTCTGTTCTCTTTGGCAAAGCAGCTGCTTACAGCAAGCAGAAATGAAACAGAAGCCATCTGAGCAGGGTGTTGCTGCCTCATGCTGTGATCTGCCCTCGCCCTGCCACATCCCCAGCCCTCTATCAGCCTTGCTGGAGATGCAGGGCTGTCAGCAACATGCCTGCCGACCCTTTCTTTACAAGTTCCTCTGGCAGATTAGAATACCTTCACTCAGACACAAAGCAATGGTGAAAAATCTGTGCATTTTAGGAACTGGACAAAATCTTCCTGAATCATGCACTGTCCCTTTATCCCTTGTAGAACAGCAGAGTTTCAGTAGTAAAAGGTGAATCTAGCTTAGGAATCTGAAATAGTAATTTAGGGGAAAGGTTGGCTGTTTTTATGGTTTTTACATTGCTAAATGCCATTGTCATGCTTGCCCTGATTCAAAGGACTGCAGTTGCTGACAGAAAGAGAACTTTGGCTGCAGATGTTCAGGGAAGGATTCATCTAGGTGCTTTTCTTCAGTGGTTAGAATAGTTATTTTTAATTGATGAAAATATTTGCACACCTTCTAAAGTAATACTTCTGTCAAACATAACCTTCTATGCAAAAAAAAAAAAAAAAAGTGGAAGTGTTCCAGCAGAATTTTTTATTTTATATACAGAGCATCAATCTGCAAATTGTAATCCCTGCTTAAAACCAACAAATAAACAGACAGTGAGATAAAGAAAGAGCATTACAGTCCCTGTTTAATTGCCTGCCTGAGACACGTCTTGGCAGTGTTCCTGATGATGTTCCTGTTGTTTATCATCTTACGGATGATATTCTAAACATTTTGAGCACTTTGTTGTTTCTGTTATGAGTATTATGTTGTGTCTTGGAAGACAGAAAACTATAATTTCCTGCAGAAAGAAGACCTCAGCTGTCATTATTTAGGATTGTTTTAATTTTGCTAGGTTTTCTTGAGTTTCGAGCTTACAGCAAAATATCTTCAGGCCTTGGAAGGAATTATGTGGTCCTCTTCATATTTCTGATTTGAATAATTAGCTCCAAATTGCATTTTTAAAGGATAGAAGAAACAGTGGATTTCACAATTGCTTGCTGATAGCTAGAGTATTGTATTTTCTCTTGGAAAAGTAACTTAGTGAGATGTACTTATATCATCTGGTAATAGTGTGGGTGGAGATACTTGATGAACCATGTTCCTCTCATTCATTTGTCACATGGAAAAGCTTTTCAGTACAAATTTGAATGAGCAGAGGTTCATTGGATGTATTGATCTCAATCTTAAAAATCTACAACAGTCACCTTTACACAACAAAAGACAACAACCTGGAATCAGTGGAGTTCCACCAAAATATGTGCCACTTAGTGTAGAGCTTTTCTGCTCAGGGATCAGCTCAGGACCATGGAATGACTCCTCAGGAGACACAAATTATCATCAGTGGGCTCTACAGCCATCCATAATTGTTCAAGCTGCATTTTAGCATTGCTAAAACCATGCATGTGTAGCAATCAAAACAATCTAGGATTATCAGCAGGAAGATATGGTCACACATATATGACTTACTTATGTGAGCACAGGCACACACCACACATATACACACATTCCTTTGGTAGCATGCCAAAGTGCCTTCTCAGAGAGAAAGGCAATAATGAGAGTAAACATCATCCCATTGTTAATTATAAAATGAACACTGCTTTTCAGAGGGGCTGAAGAGGTTTCTGTGGATGATACTCAGGCATTTTCCCTTTGCTCACCTCAATGTTGCTCATCCACAAGTTAAAATCTCATCTTGCAGCAATAGCAGGCAAAGCAGAAGGGTTAGTGAGGCTGCAGGATGAATGCCAGCATTTAAAATGCCTCTGTACATTTTTTTAGAGGAATGAAAAAATGTTCAGTACATACTCCTCCCAAAAACATGGATAGCTGGTGCTCTGCAAATGTTCTAGCTCCCCATATGCTGGACAGAAGAGCTCTGGTTCCAAAAAACAGTTTTGTGATTTACTTACAGGTTTCATAGAAACCTACCTTCACGAACAGTATCAAGGTCCTTGAGGAAAAGCAAAGGAGCACTGACAGTATTTGCATATACCTAACAATATTTTCCATAGACATCCCATAGGCAGATGGAAAACCAAAAAAGAAAAAAGAAAAATGAGTTTGGCAAGCATAATTTAACATATTTCATTTACAAAATGTTAGGGAAAAAACACGTTTTTATGGATTTTATTGAGTTCTGTTTTTCTCCCTTCTTTAATTTATTAAACATTTTAAAATCATTAAGGTTTACAAGTGGTTCCATCAAGCCCCATCCGGGCAATGAATTCGTAAGTTTTCAGTCAAGTGAAGAATGAATAAGCCATGTCAGCAAGGCGTTCTGCTAACAGGAACCAGGTGGTGCTTGACACAATCTCTGTGAGTAATGCGTCATCATGTTGCATTCTTGATCCTGGTGTAACTTCCTAGGAGCAGTGCCAAGGTCAGGCAAATCATTATTTACTATTAATGACATTATGAAGATTGTACGCTCTTAAATTTATCTTGTTTCTTTTGAACTTGTCTTTGTCTTCCTTTGGTTTTGACCATAAGCTCTTTGGAAGAAGGATGATATTTTTCATTGTTTGGAAAAGGGCCAGATTCCGCAGACAGGCCCTCACACCCGCTCTCACCAGAAGGACAAATGCTGGTTTTGCAGACATCTGAAATGCTGCTTTCCTCTCCCCAGGGAGCAGTTTGTTCTTCTCAAGCTGTCACAAGCACCACAAGGCCCCTCATCCCCTCCTACAGCACAGTTCCTAGCTGCCTTTCCACTGCCGCTGAGTTGTCATGTTTGTATCCCAATTAATTTGTTCCTCGTGCCTTCTTCTAATTCCAGCACCACTCTGTGCAAGTCCAAGTCTACCTCCCACTCCCTCCCCAAACCTTTCCTCTTACCCGCCTTGGTCCCCACTGCAAGCAGCCCAGCCCCACAGCCAGATCTAGGACCTGAGCACCATCTTCCCCCCTCTAGGTCCGGGGCCTGGCTTGGTCTTACAGATTCCTGCTGCATGGTACGTGTAAGGTGCAATGTTCTTACACATTCAGCCATAAAAACCTCACCAACAACATATCTCCCATGCAATACAGCTTTGACTTACAGACTCAGTCTCATTGCTCATCTCCTTTCAGACACTGCACCATGGATTACCATGTCACCCACCCACGGGTTGCAAACACAGCAGATCCCCTTGGCAGAGCCACAGTCTATCACAGCTTTATCACTCACCAACTCCCAGCTCCAGGCAGACACATTGCACCTTCACAGACAGACACCTGATTTTCCCTATTACTGCCTCCAGGTTGGCTGAACTTCTCACAACAGATATTTTCAAATAGCCTTTAGGGCTGGAAGGCTCCATGCCTGCCTGCACTGTTATCCATTCCAAAATATCAGCAGAGAAATTTGACTTTTCCTGCAACGGGGGAAATGATCTTTACTACAAGAAAAGGAGATGACGGTGTCCTGCTGAAACGCAATTTAAAGAACACGCAGAACAAGGAAACACACCACATGCATGTGCTTGAGTGTAATTTTCCTAATGCATCTGTGTTGCTAGGGGTGGTGGCTCTGTGTTTTCCATATAACAAGCACTACTCAAAAAACTTTCTCCTCCTTTTTCCTAGAAGTCTTTGACAGTTTGCCATTTTTCTCAGAGGTCTGTAATTATTTTTTGTACCTCCTGCATTTGCAGTACATTAAATCTCTCATTAGTTGCTTATTCACTAGGAATTGGAGATGATTATCACTTTGCTGCTTTGATTTTTTTCCTTTGATATGATAATTTACTGCCCAGATAATATCAATAGAAAGGCCAGGCGGCAGATTGAGTGTCCTGGCTGTAATTGAGGCAAGATTTGTGGCTCTCCTTCCAACCCCTCAGCATCAATCTGCCTGCACTTGTGCTGCAGGGGGAAGCAAGGCCTCATGCCACGGCATTGCCGCAGGACAGGACGTGCAAAGTCCCTGCCGCCCACTCAGGGAGGGCAGGCAAAGGAGGTCTTGTTCTTAAACCTGGATGCCCGTTGCTCTTGGATCCTGTTCAGTAGCAGAATGGCACAAGCAGTAGTCAAAGCTTGAATTTCATGTCTTGCTATAATTTTGTTGTCATAGCATAAAAAAGGTTGATAGTGTGCACCTGAGGGAGGAAAGGAGAGCTTGTTTTTCATTACATTCTTTATTAATTATTATTAAGCTAAGGCTGGAGCATCCTCCCTGCCAGCAGCCACCATCAGAGCCACAACTGAGCAGAGGAGCAACACCAGGTGCTGCTTGTCAATTCCTCAAGCAGAACAGCCACCTCTGTGCCTGCAGCCAGCACCTGCAGAATTCTGCCACTGCCCCCCTGTAGTTCAGCTGTGAGGAATCATTAGGACAAAATTATCCCGAGGCACGACATAGCAAATGAATATCTCTGATAGAACTATGCAGTGAGAAGCCCTCCCTTGCTAACACCCACAAGAACATTTTGCTCATTTTGTGTTCTTTCCTTTCCACTCTGCACTATAAGCAATCACCATCCACTTTCAGGCTTTGTTCTTCAGTTTAGCGCATAGTTCAAAGCGTTATACTTTGATGTTTAGCTACACCCAGGTCATCTCCTTTCAGCTGGGAACATGGAGAGAGCTCTATCCTCTGTTCTTTGCTATTGAGAATGGAAAAATCATTCAACATCAGGCTGACTGATACTTCCCTTGGAAATATTCAGGAGGTGAGTGGAACACCAAAGCCCAATTGCTGTCTTGGCCACCATTTTCCCTTACACACTACAGAATTAACAAAAGTATATAAGGGGGAAAAGTATTCTCAAGCTCCTCAGACCTATAGACATACCCTCAACACTGAGAAGGTTAAGTTGAAGGGGGGAAAGATACAGACAGGTCACTTGCCCACCTGCAGAAGGACCAAAGCTGTGTCTGCACCTCCAGCACCATCACCCACAGGTAGGATTCTGGTGCACGGATCCAGCTGCAGGTTCTTTTCCAACTCCTCTGCCTTTCTAAATGACGTCTGGAGACCAAGGAATGTGTTTGTGCAGCACTTCAGTAGTACACAGTTTCTAACTGCATGTGAAGATAAATACACGTGTTAACTAGCAAGTATTGATTTTAGAGGGAATTAGGTATATAAACACTTCTAAAATCTGGCTTCAGCTGCAGGGTGTAGCAATGCTGGATGCATAATATTTAGCAATGCAAAGTAGCTGGTTCCTTATCACCCTAAGGACATAGAGGCGATTAAAGATTATCTCAGAAACTGTTTCATTCAGAGCCTATCTGCTCTGCAAGGTTCCTTCCACCCACATCCTCCCCAGCTGCCAAATGCAGACACCCACAGAGGGGCTGGTTTTCTTGGCTTGGGAGTTCAGCACTTGAATGAAGCAGTAGTAAAATTCTTCAGTCATCTGCATCTTGTTCAAGCCCCCTGAGAGCAGCATGGTGCCAGCACAGGCTTTGCTTTCTGCAGCCTATGGGATCTTGGGGCTGCAGCACTGTGGGATCTTGGGGCTGTCCTGCACCTTATGGTCCCAAGGTGTGTGGGAACTCAGCAGAATGAAGTGCTGGGTGGTGGGCAATATAATCTACCTTTTTGTAGCCTTTAGGGAAGGGAGCAGGACTGGTACAGTTATGATAAAAGGTTCCCTTTGGCAAAAGGACCATGAAATGAGGGAATGATAAACCCTCTGTCAGCTCAGTGTGTGTTCACTTTTCCTGATCAATATTTTCTTTTTTTTTTTTTTTTCCTGAATTCCACCCCAAAATGCATAAACTTGAGCCAAACGCTTTGGAAGTTAATTTATCCTGAAACAGGATTTGGTCCTGTGAACTGTTTACAGCAGCTCTGTTTGCTTCATATGTATAGAAAACCCACTGCTCTTGTTGTCCGCATAGGGGCAAGTCCTGCTCACTTTCTTTTGACCCTTCTTTCCACAGCAAGCATCATTCTTAGGCCATCAATTTCCTAAAGAACAGTATATTGGCAGCCCAGGACCAGATAGGACCAGGAAAGCTTGGAGGCTTCTACCAGGGCCAAGGTGGAGCAAGGCACAACCATTGCAGTGAGCTGAGGCAGGGCCTCAGTGTGCAGTGAGCACGCAGGGCCTGCCCTGAGGCTTCTGTGTGTACAGGGAGTGCTGTATGGTAACAGTGCCATTCTTCTGAATAGTGAAGGGAAAAACAAAGCCACATAGCTTGCAAGCTTCACCAGAACAAAAGAACCCATCCTGAAACAGTTAGGCTGAAGGCTCTTTGACACATGACTGAGGCAGTGAAAGGAAAGCATTCTGATATTTAGAGCACTAAACAAAAATTAAGGCTATTGAAAGCTGTGGGAGTTCAGCACTTCTGAAAAATGGTCGTTTTATTGTAGGTAGAATTGTCGCATTAATATGCAGCCCTAAGGCCCACATTCTGACAACCCATAACTACACCCTGCCTGCTCCCAGTTCTCCCACCCTCAGAGCCATTCTGCACTGGGCTGGGGGCTGTGTGCTGAGCTGGTGATGAGGGGAGCCCCATGGCTTCCATGGATCTATGGGCAAGCAACAGGGATGCCAGGGCCCACTCCCACTTGGCAGGTCTTTATTGACAGCCCAGAGAGCACCACCACCTTCATGAGCACTGCCGGATCATATGGTCACATCCCCAAAAAATGATTAAAAGTGGGGTTAAACACCAGCAGCCCAATCCTGCCACTCAGCGAAATGGCTAGCAGCAGCAGCACCACCACGCTGCTTGGCTACTGTGGAAATTAATATCATGCACTCCTCAAACACCTCTGAAAATGTAAAGGCTTGATAATTTCTCATTCCACTTTTGCTTCTTTCAGTTGCATTAGATTTCAGTGTGTAACAGCTGTAAACTCTACAATTGCATTACAAGATGGTGATTACTATTTGATAAAATATTTATCAAAGAAAAGCATTAAACCAGCAGCTCTTCAGCAGTATTCCCCTTGAAAACAGAGAAAGGCAAAACAGAATTATTAATTAACAATAATAGAGTTCTCAGGAGAATAGAAACCACATTTTTTTCTGAAATCCTATTTGTTCTGTGTCCTATAAACTCAAATTTTAAGAGGAATGTTTTTATAGCAAGCTTAAAGTGAATTGTGGTTTACATTTATGAGGCATAAAAATTAATAGACTTTTTTTACGAGCGCCTTTGTATGCTCAGTTGTAAGAATTTTTGCATCGTCTTATTGTAGAGAAGGAAACAATTAAGTGCACAGTGCTACATCTGAGCTCTCAGCAAGGATAGGGCTGTGGCAGGAGATGGCCTGCAGGACTGATGCTGTACTGGGAGCTAGGCACAGCTGGTGCTGGAGATGGCAGCAGCCTTTCCTGCCCACAGCCACCGCTGCAGGTGCAGGAGAGGCTAGGAGGTCTGCATTACAAACAGTGCGATGAACTCAGCATACTGGTGCTTGCTGAGTGGTTCCTGTCTGCAGCAAGACCCAAACTTTATGGCAAAGGCCTGAAGATCAACTCCTATTCTCATTCTTCCCTACAGCAGCACTGTGGCCTGTAATAGGGCACTGATGCTGGGTTATCTGTTGTTCCATACAGTACAATTCAGCTCTCACCTAGGTGCATTTCAAAGCCATCTGTTCCAATAACCAACCATTTTTGCTTCAATACTAACTTCCATAAAGTCATGAGTGTTTTGAAGAGCAATAAGCAATTTCTACAGTGTTTTGATTAATGGTGGTTATTGAAGTTGAAAACGAAACTGTTTCAGCACATGTTAATATTCTACTGCAATATGTTTTCCTTGGTTTGTTGATTTTGTGTGTGTGTGTGTTTTCTTTTTTTGTAGACTTTTATGAAATAACAATGCCTTCTGATTATCTAACCCTCTAAAACAAAAAACACAGTCACTCAGAGCTGGCCAGTGTGTGCTACAATGGATGGGGAGAAGCAGGCAAACCAGGGGCCCAGGGAAGGATTTCCGCACATGTAACTGTGTCAGTATTGTGCAACTCAGTGCGAGTCCTAATAACAGTTACTCAAAGACAGCTTTACAGAGGTGAAGAAATATTAGTGAGCATACATACAAAATGAAGTCACCAGGTGTTCTGGTGGTAACAGGACACAGCCTCTACTGGCACTCCTTCCAGGAAGGATGTTCACAAATTGGCCGCCTTCTCTGTCTCTAGGGAGAATTGAGAAGGGAGGACGTGCTGCGATGTGCCTGCTGCCTCTACTGCTTTGCAGAAGGGGGAGAGGGAAGGCAACAGGCACTGCAGCCACTCTGCTTCACTTCTGCAACAAAAATACTGCCTTTTCTAGCACTGAAACTGTGTTGTTTTGGTGGTGGTGGTGGGTTTTTTGTGGTTTTTTTTTTTTTTTTTTTTTCAAGCAATAATTTAAAAGTTAATCATTTTTCTACTAATTTTAAAACATTACCTCTGCTTCAACAAAACAGTAGAAATGCTCCGTTCACCATTCCTCACTTGCAGAAGCATCTCTGGATTCTGTGTGTTTATTTTCTTCCCAAACAAATTCCCAATTTTGTTTTCATCATTAATTACCCTGCCCTGTGTTTAGTTTTTCTTTCTCTGTCCTCCATCAAGTTGTCCACACACATTTTTGCTATCTTTCTGGCAAACTCTAATCTCAAGAGAAGTCTCTCAGTAATTGTTTTCAGTGTATGGATGTTGATACCTTCCTGCAAACTCTGATTTGAATTAATGCTGCTTCTACATTTCTTTGTTAAGTGTCAGAAGTCCAACACCTACTGATTATTGCAAGCACAGTTTGTACAGTTCTAGCTCTGGTTACAAACAAGCTGCCTGAATCCCTGCCGACACCAAACAGACTCATCCGAAGCCTGGCCATGGGAAGAACTAAGGCAGGAGCTGTGTTGTTTCACAGTCAGGGCCACACAAAAGTGGATGTCCAAGGCAGTATTCATAACCATCTGCCTTAAAATTTACCAAGATAAGTCGTGCTGCTGTAAGCAGTTTTCCAATAATAAATCATAGTCTTACAAATTTAAATCCACATACCAAGTGCCCCAACACTGCTGGATTGCGGAGGAAATGTCCTGCCCCCATCTTTGACACTTCCAGGCACGTTCTTGACTTGGCTGCGTTACATGTGCAAAACATGGCATTTGTTTTTCTTCTGTCCCAGTGCAATATTCAGCTTAACAGGTTACAGAAAGAGACACCAAAGAGAAGGTTAAGTTGTTGGAAATTTCATCCTGCTTTTTCCTAACTTGGGTGGCACTGAACACTGCCTGAGCACGTATTAACACTGTATAAGGTAGAAAATACTGTCAGTGCTCCAACTTGCACATAGGGCACTTCACAAAACAGAATGTGATACCAGCCCTCCTTTCTCTGTTGCCCCTCATTTAAAACACAAAGTGAAGCCTGAAATCTGCCTTAAAAAGGTGATTTTGCCAGCTGTGATCAATACGTGCCATTTGTGCGTGCACACTGCCCTGCACAGCTCTGGTTATGCCAGAGGAAGTGTTTGTCTAAGCAGCTGCTTGGCGCTGGGGCCAGGGGCACACAGAAGGTTGCAGGGATACACACACAGGGCACTCACAGGTACACAGCTGTGTCCAGCACAGCTCTGATGCTGCGCTAGGCCGGAGGCCAGGCAGGGATGTTCTTGAGGAGCATGGTGCCCTGGGCTGGGAGCAGAGCCCTTGCTGATCTTCCATCTGTATCTGTGGACGAGTCCTTGCTCCCATGTGTGGCTCACACATAGGAAAAGTGATTCATGGCAGAACACATCCAGACAGCTCACTGGCTGCCCCTGAGCTCTTCAGCCAAGGCAGACGCGTTTGCCCAAGCAGTCAGGGCAGGGAGGGACATGCAGGCCCGGCCCAACGCCAGCCTCAGGCGGGCAGATCATGGCAGCCAGCGGGATGCATCCTGCACCGCATGCAGCTCCTCCAGACACTCCCGGCCGCAGCGGGAGGACAGCGTACGTGTCCAGCCAGGGCTGGTGTCTGCTCAAGGACTGCTGAAGGTACACATTTGTTTCAGTAACAGCGATCTTGGCAGGCGAGGGAGGCAGCTCCAGCAGGCTTTTATAGATGTACATATTTTGGACTCCCACTGAGAGTTATTAGTTATTAAAAAGCGATCAAATGAGGCTGTTTTTGGAGTACATTTGTTAGCCATATGATATCAATTAAGTTCCAGTCTCCTGACTGCAAGGAATTGACATTACCTCATACATACGCAGAATTAAATTCCTCCTCCTCCTCTCCCCCTCTTTGAAGCTGGTAATGCCAAATATCTCCTGCATTCCAGAGGAAAATGCTGCAGTTATCCTGAATATGTGGATACCTTCAATTTGTAATTAATAGAGCTCCTTAGGAAGTGCTTTTGCTGGAATATGCAGCAGCTGTAAAGGATTCACTTGGCTGTATGGCACTGAGAAACGTATTTATGCACTGAGCACAGTGGGGCCAATACAGCAGAGCATCTGGCCCTGGGCTGCAGGAAGATGCACCAGGAGATGTTATGTTGCTTGTTACTGGAGAAAGTTGGGATTTCCTGTACTTGTTTTTATCAAGATTAGCCATTTAATGCCAATACTATAACTGAAGACTAAAACAGGCAGCATACTTTTGTTGGATAAACTGGCAGAGCTTTTGTGTCTATAGTACTTTTCATATATGTACACTCAACTGTTCCAGCAGGGTACAAAATTAAAAAATTGCCAAATGAATTGATATTAATTTATGCCAGATTAACTTCTCTCTTGCCCATTAGTAAAAAACAAAACGAAACAAAACAGAAAAACACACCCATTATCAACGGCAACAGGTGAAAACTTTTTCAGTTATTTCAAGCCTACTGATATCTATGAGTGAGCAGACTACTGCTTGCTATAAAACATTCCAGTTCAAAACATGAATATTCAAGGTCATGAACAAAAGCAGACTTGATAAGAGCAACAAAGTACTGTGAAACATTTTTGTAATTTGGTAAAGAAGTTGCATTCTGCACATAAACCTGTATATCTGACATGTTTTATACCTTTATATATATATATATATATACACATATATTTGCATGTTTAAAGCAAATGTGTATATATAAATAATATGTATATGCATGTGAATAAATGAATTGGTGTTAGAGATGTAGTTTCATCTCTCCAGTATGGTTACAGCAACTTCATTAATTTATTCTGTTCCTATGGCTTGAGATGACTAATTGCCAAGATAACACACCACAGGGGAACTCCTACAAAATTTTGGACTGATTTACCACACCACAGATAAGACTTGCCATTATACAGCAGGCTCAGTATTTTGATCAGTTAAGAGCAGGGTTCGAGCAATAGATTTGGAATTTGTATTTAGTACATGGGTTTGTTGTTGGTAAAACAGTTATTTTCCACAGTCAGATAAAAGAACCTTTTGCATATCATATCTTTCAGAGGTTTTTCAGAGGATGGAGGGATTTTTCATCCTCTTGAGGCCCAGTTCAAGGGCTGAGGTGATATTTATGGCTTTGATAGAGTTTCAGGCAGTTGGATAAAAGCCAAAGACATAACCAGTTGAAAGGGTCCAGCTGTAGCTCTGTTCTACCAAGACTGGATAAATCAGGAGTCTGGATGTTCCTGACTTCTCCTATAAAACCTTTTCTTTAAAAGAAAAAGAAAAAAAAATAAAAATATTTCCACTATAACCCACAAGGTAAATGCCTACCAGCACTGTCTCCATATTATATTCATGGGATCAGATGACACCATCTCAAAACTGGTACAATGAAAGGCTTCAAATCTCAGCTGTATGCCTGTCAGTCAAAAACTGGCACATGAACACAGCCAAGAAGTCTTCCTGATTTCCCACAGTCAGAGAAATGTTAAGAAGGAGAGTTCTTCTGAGACACAGAAATGATGTTCAAACACTTACATCCAGCAGTGCTCAAGGAAGCAGTGAAAAATGGCATCCCACAGTGCTGCGGCAGTGCAAACTCAAGTGATAAAAACCATTAAGGAGTCAATAGATCAAGTAATGGCATCAATGTACATCTACCCCAGCTCAATTCCTTATTACATTATTTCAATGTTAGGGTTTCCTGCCCCTAACACAAGCCCTTCAGGGTCTACTTTTGCATTATATTTTTGTCTGGTATTCAAAATCTCTGCCATCAGTCTGGGCTCTCCTTTCTGGCCACATCTCGGCTTTCTCATTTGTTACCTACCTGCCTTTGGCTGCTAGCAGGGCTTACAGTGACAAGAGCAGCCTTCATGCAATGCCTTCAGCACTTCCTGAGTGCTGTAATACCATGCACTCACCAAACAGATGTGTGTAATCAATGTGCCTGCCACTCACTGACAAAATAGAGCTGAATTCACGATGTCCAAATAGCTTTATGTTTGACATTTCTGAACTTTGGAGTACTTGATTTTCTAAAGTAATTTCTTCTCAGTGAAAAAGAGCTTGAAGAGCAAGAATATTTGTCACCCAGGAGAGGTTTTTACAACGTATTCCTGGCCAAACTCAGGAACAAGCATTGCCCCAAAATGTGCTGCCCATCAGTGCCCAGGTGCTTGTGGGAATCCAGTCAGTGCAGAAATTGTGCTATGTTTCTTCTACTGATGCTCACCAAGCATGAGACATTGCTTGCAAACCACTGAGTCTGAAAATGCTCTGCATAACTTTAAACTTTTCCACTGGTGTAAGTCTGGCAGTTTCTCCAGCACTGTGCCAGAGGATATTTCTAGAATGGAAGCACCCATGTAAGAGAAATATTGAGAGTTTTATTGCAACCCAGATTGAGTGGTTGACTGCTGTTGCATATAGTATAGAGCAGAACTTGGAGACCTCTAAGAAGAAAATAAAACTCAGTGGTGACATGCTAAGTTTGTAATGTGGGGCAGGCACAAACACAAGGGCACATACTCAGCTGCATAAATAATGGCAGACAAGAAAAGAATGGGATGAGCTTTACCCCTTCTCCCTGTATCAGAACAAGGAATTCTGCATGAAGGAACAAACAGATCTTAACGTCATTAAAGATTTACTACTGATTTCCAAAAAAAAGAGTTGCACAGCATGTGCACAACCTATTAACTCATTGCCACATGTTATCCTTGCAATCAAATAGCTTATAGGATTCACAGACAAATTAGGCATATCCATAGAAAATGAGAATATCAGATAGCCCTGGATGAGGTAAATACATTTTAAAAGATATAAACACTCATATTTCAGGGCAGACTCGTGAGACTGCAGAAAAAAAAGTCCTTCAGTGGGCAGGTTCTAGCATTATAGAGACATCATCTGAAGCCTGGAGTACAGGCTACTATCAAAGACCTGATAATGCATGAAACAGATTATGGAAGAGATTCGTATTACATTTTACAGTGTCTTCTTAACATTTATGTCTGTGAAAAAAATAGTATTTGCTATGCTTGAAGTACACACAAGAATTTTTGGCTGCTTACCCACATAAATGTAAAATTGCACAGTTTGCCCTGGGTTTTGCTCTGGCATTATCCTGTTTGCGCCAGGCGCCTCTGAGCTGCTTCCAGACAAGAATTCCTGATGCTCTAGAGTGAGCTGATGGTGAAACAGTGCACACTGAGCCTTGAAGCTCTGCCTAACCGATAAACAGTTTAGCAAATTACTACTTGTATCTCACATTTCTAAAGGCATTAATCTGCAGCCAAATTTTATTGTTATTACATTACCTTTTAATAATCTTGTAACAACACCCAAATTTCAGTACTGTCAAGCCCATCTACTCACATGCTCTCAGTGGGCTCCCATGGGCTTTCAGCCCCCCTTGAAGTGCTACAAGTCACTGGTAGGACTGATTTACCACAGCCTTTCTCTTCACCTTCTCAGTAAATGTCCTTTGATACTGGCACTGCCACCAGCCCATCTTAAGGAGTTGGGGAAAGCAGAGATGGAGAACTGTATTGAGCCTTTAACCCTGTCCCTCCACTCTACCCTTCATCTCCTCTCTGGCACTGACAGCACCCAACCTGCCCCAGCCAGACAGTGCTGGGACGGCAGCCTGCTGCCACGCAGGAGAGTAGTGCTGGTGGGTCAAGGGATCCAACTTGGGGCCACTTTGCCTTTGGCTGTTGAGAACACTGCTGGAATGTTCCCAGACAGCAGGTTCACCACTTGAGGAAGCACCAAGCAAGCTAAGGGCAGGAAGTAGAGAGAGGGGAGGGGAAATATAATCTTTTTCTTTTTTCTTTTTGTATTTAAAAAAAAACCCGCAAATGTTGGCAAGAAAAAGTACTTGATTTGAGTTTTTCAGAAGCGTAATTACATTTTTAAAGCTTACCCTTTGGCCTCCTGGCCCTAATCCAACACCAGCTGAAGTCACTTGCCAACAGTGTGCTCAGGCTTTGATGTAAGTCAGTACTTTACCTAAAAACTCACAGTGCAAAATTACCCAATAGATGTGTTTGTAATAAGTACCTTTCTATGAAATGTTGAGAAAATAAGCACTTACATTTTTAGGAGCATTTTAAATGTTTACTATAAAATTTTATTATGTATTAAACTTAATTACCCAAATTAAATTCTCAATTATTGTACCTGTGCATACTGTTGTATGTTTTGCTTCACTAGCACCAGATGGCATAGCTATTCATTTTTATTTACAAATTTTGATATTGAATTTTTTCTGTTCTTTTCTGCAGGTGGCGAATGAACGCTGGGACCTGGGTAATCTTTAACAGACACTGCACATGCACTGGGCAATGTGCACTGGGACTTTTCTTGAAGAAAGACTGCAGTAATCGAAGAAATAGGACTGAAAAGTGCTGTCTGCTAGTACCTAATGTTGAATCAAAAGCAGATTTCCATTTTGGAGACAAATCTTTTCTCGAAACCAGGTTTTCAGAGATGAAAACATTACATCACCTTGGGGGAAAAAGGAAAGGATACAGTAAGAAATTTGCAAGCAATAAGCCTTACAGTTTGCCAAGTATACAACTGCTGACAATTAGCTTTATTTATGCGTTTATGGAACATCGTCTACATTTTTTATATCAAGCAGAACAGCTTCCTCCCCCCATGCTCTGAGCTTCCACAATGTTAAACTACTGAAATGGGAAGTTACGCTCTTACTCTCATTCTTTTGATTTGAAAACTATTTTTCTAAACATTGCTACACACACACAGCTATTTTCTAGAAAGACTAACAATGAGCTCTGCTAGCCATGCGAACAATCCAAACATAATTTGGTGCAAAGAGATGCCCCTTTCAGAGATCACTTTATTTATTCTTTGTATTAAAAAGGAGCTGAAAAATCCAAGCATGAAATCATGTTTTCCAGCTATGCTTTTTGTCATATTTATGGTCTCTTTGGTAAAATCAAAGGAATGCACTTCTGTGTAATGGGGCATAGTTTGAATGGCACAGTAACCATCAAACCATAAAATTTGGAGTTGGGCTGCTTGATTACAAAAGCATGTCCTCACTTGAATCTGTGCACAGTGCAGCTGTTTAAATCAGTGAAAGTTTAAAATTGGAGTCACTTGAGAACTAAAATTGCATGTGATGGCAAAATGGTAGAAAATATTAAGTCTAGGCTGCCAATTTCAGAGTAGTTTCAAGAAGTCTGAGAGCTTACTGGTAAAATTATGGGATGTAGAGCATGCAGTACTCATTAAACTCATTTTCTCTTGTTTGCATCATGAGATCTCATATCTTCACTGTGGGTCTCTTCGAACTTCAAACCAGGTCCCAACAAATGAGAATGGGGTCAGGAAGCTCTGAAGAATGAAGCCTATTACCTTCACTGTTTTTCTTCTCAGATACTCTCCCTGCTGTCAAACATGTATTACTCCACTGGACAAAATCTTACCAACCTTCCTTGGTTTAAAATGTCATAGGAAACAATCATGGGTAAATTCGCTATCAGGTAACAACATGCTAATGCCATGATTGCCTTTCTTTTCCTTTTTTGTGAATGTGCCACAGAATGACAGCCCAAAGAGCTTCAGCCAGTGGCACTTCATGCCAGTGTAGGACACTGAGGTACGGAGACAAAGCTCCTCTATGATTACCAAGTTTGCATATGGTAGGCACCAAAGTACAGTTTTCAACAACTTGCCCACCATTTTATATCCGGAAAAATTTCTTCTCTGAAAGAGTGGTTAGGCAGAGGCAGAGGCTGCCAGGGAGGTGGTCCCTGGAGGTTTTCAAGATAAGGTTAAACGTGGCACTGAGGGGCATGCTTTAGGGAGCATGGTGGGGATGGGCTGACAGTTGCACTAGATGATCTTGGTGGTCTTTTCCAACCTTGATGATTCTATGATTCTGTGATGCTATGAGTTTCACATTTAAGTTTAGGTGCACCATGGCTCAGCTGTACAAACAGTTGTGCTCTGCAGCTGGTGAGGGAAACGGCCTCCAACAGTGAGCAGAGCAGAACCTCTGGCCACAGAGGATCCTGGCTGACATGGCAGAGACCACAGAAATCAGAAATAAAAGGCAAAATGCTTTGAAAACAAAACAAAGAACTGGAGCTTGTCTGTGAACTGTTTCCCCAGCTGCAGCTCTGTGGTGACCAGCAGGAGCTGATGTCCCTTCTCGACCAGGCTTCTGGGATCAGGCCACTGGTCTCCCAGCCACAATAAGCCTTGGCAGCTTCAGTACCTGGGAGGATTTCTAATACTCCCATGGAAACGCTTCTTTTCCAGGAAGCCAGAGAATTGCATTGCCAGGCTGGTCACTGATGCACTTCCCAATAAAAAGATTTTTATTGTATGCAGTTACCTCCTGTGCAGAGAGATACGTGCAGGGCAAAAACTGGCACAGAATCCATCCTTCATCGCTCCTTAAAGCAACATATATCACAGAGAGATAGTTCAGGCATTAGCAGACATCATTATAAATCTGCTTCTTCTGTATTTCCTATGCTATTTAATCCTCATCCCTGCTGCCAACAATATTTCAGTACAACCAATTACATCCAAAATCGTGCAACAGCAGTGGGACACCTGCAACAGCACCAGGAGGAGGAGCTGGGCTAAGAGGGCAGTTGTCCCTTCTCACAGCTTCAAAACTGCTTAATTAGGAAATGAGAGGAAAGCTACTGTAAAACTAAAGCACTGAAGCAGGGAAATAAGAGCACACCACCTTTTCCTTTTGGTTTTTATACGGCCTTTTGAGCTGTAGTATTTTTTTTTTCCAAGCACAGGTACTGTTTTTCTCATTTTTATTGTCTCATTTTGCCAGTTTTGACCAATTCAGTTTCCACCTGCATAGCAGTTACTAACGTCTTGCATGGTCTGACATCATTTAATCTACAAAATTAAAGTTATTTCTCAGTTTTACCTAATTAACGCTGCTGGACTGATCAAACTTATTTTTCTCTCTGGAGAAGATGCATTCAGCTGCTCGTCTACAGCATACAAATTATCTCATAGCCTAGTTATGCTGCTGACATGGGGTCATGAAAAATGTGCCAACAAAACAGAATCCCCAGTGCTCCAGCAGACAACAACGAACCTCGTATTTCACTATAACTTGGCAATTAAGTTGGAAGAAATGCCCCGGGAGAGGAGCCATTCCCTAGGATTTCGAGCAGAACGAACCGCTGCTGATGAATTAGCTGAGACCCACTGCAGTGCTCAAGCAAAATATAAACTGTGCTCAAACTCTTTCTTCTTACAATTTCTAATAGCATATATTAAAGGTACAGGGAACGTGGCAACCTGCAGGCAACCTGCACTGGAGTGGGCTGGCCTAGGGCAGCTCAGCACAACTTAGCATCGCCTTGCCCTGCTGGCAGATGAAGCACTTTGATTCCTGCAGGGTCACTGCAGGAATGTCCTGACCTGGCATGTTTTCCACAGCTCTCACAGACCTACAGCCTGTCTGAGCCGTGGAAGCACCCACAGCCAGTGATGCCTGGGCTGTTCCATACCAGCTGGGACCCCAGTCCTGCCCACACTGCCATCCTGACATCCGTGCTTCTCATCAGTGGAGGCAGTACAGACGTGCCTACTCTCCTGTGAGCACACCCACAAAGACCTCTAATGAGTCAATTAGTGACTGCCAGGCACTTCCTGCTGGTCATCCTGCTGCAAACAGTAGGAAGGTCACTCTGGCATTTTCCCTTCAGCTCCACACAGACCAACAGTTTATCATATAAACAATTCCACAACACTTGGGGAAATAGATATATTTTCCTGGCAGGTCGCAAATGTCATTGAGGCACAGGATCTACAAAAGAAAAGCACCTAGAAAGCAGAGCAAAGCTTATTGGAGGTGATGGTGACCTCCTAAGGATGCAGAGGCAAAGCAGGAGGGCCATGGCAGTAAAACAGAGATCTTGCAGCTCATGGCATGGTATGTCTGGCTCCAGCTCCTCATGGCACTCCTCCATTCACTGCTGAATAGAAACGGTGATTAGAAAGGGAAGGGAGACACAAGTGCCTTTTAATTATTTGAGGAGAGCTGACAAGAACAAACACAAAGAAATCTCCTGGAGAAACCACCGCAGAATATCAGGAACAAAGTCCTCAGGAGAGCCCAGGTGAGCATGAAGCACTGTGTGTCAGTCCGGAGCACCTTTGTGGTGTAGCACAATTCCTTTTTCACCTGTTTCTGCATTTGGATAAGCCCAGAATCTTTTATGGCTATGAAAATATCCCACTGGCAACTATGTCATCATTTAACCTTATTTTTCCTTTCTAGAGGAGTTTCCTTTGACATTCCTCTGAATATTTCATTATTCTCTCAGGATTTGGAATATCTGCTGTTACATGAAACTGCCTGCTCTGGCATCCATTAAAGAGGAGCCTGAGCCAGGCAGCAGCGGCATGGCACCAAGCACTCAGGAAACGCTCAGGAGCAAGGCCACAAGAATCTAACCCAACTGTGCAAGAAAACCTTCATTAATAATATCCACAGAAATTATGTCTGAAACTCTTTCCACTCTCTCTAAACAAGAGGTAACTGATTGGAGATAGATGGTGATAACTTACTTTTTCCACATCCACATGACTGATACCAACCTTCAAACATTACTTCTTTCCCAGAACGAAATCTGTAAGGCAACGCCAGCAAACCTCTCCTGTCCACTGTTCCCAGAAAATCTATGCTGCTCACGAAAAAGGAAAAAAAACATCCACATTATGCATTATTCATAGGATTATAATGTTTCCTCTCTTTCTGACAGCAATACAATTTACAGGAAAATAACAGAGAATGTAATGCAGAACGCAAATCAAAGCACAACAGACAATTTATCTGGTAACATCTTTCCACTCTTCTGATGGTGAAAGCTGGGAAAGAAAAGAGGCACCAACCTCAGCATAAGTAATATTCTCCCTTGTGAAGGCATGGTCAGGTTTGTACCACAATATGCAAGTAATAAAAAACACTTTTTTGCCATGACTGCTGGGCTGCTTTTGTGGCTTTCTCATTAGGTGTTCTCACCTTGCCCGTGGAAGCACCCAGTCTCTGTGTTAATACACGAGCAGTTTCCTCCTGATGAGGAAACATTAAAAGCCTTTTCACATACCCCTTCCACCAGAGACACTCCAAAACGAAACAAGCACTCTCAGATGCTCCCCTCCTGCCTAGCAGTAATTGGAAATCACATCTCTGCCTACATGACCTGCTGCTACAAGATGCAAGGTTCATGCTCAAGCTCCATCACCTTAGGTCATTCGAACAGCATTAGGATTATCTTCCAACGTACTGCCAGGATGTGCTTGGGAGGTAGAGATTGTTACTCCGAGTATTTTTAATGCTGCCTCAGGTGTACATTACAAATCTACTTCCTCAACTCAGTTCTTCTGAAAAGAGCTTGCTACAGTCCACTTGTCTTGCTGAAATGCATGATCTGATGCTCCTCTTCCAGCAGGGTAAACCAGGTTTGTATCTGTCCTGCCCAAGAGCAGCTGCCGCACCCATGCAGCTCTCGCAGCTCTGATCTCGCTGGCAGCACATGCACTGGGGCTGTCCTGCCAACACATTGTAAAACTCTTTTCAGAGAGCACACTGCCTGAGATAGAATAGCATCTCTCCAGACATACACTCATTTTTATTAAAGCAATGTATCTGCCCCCAGCCTGGCCCCAGGGCAGTGTGGATGAAGATGGTGCTGTGGAGATAAAAAGCCCATTTACACACTCCTGGTGCAGTGGATAAGGGCAGCCAGTCACCATAAATTGTACACAAAAGGAAGTAAACTCTCTGATTGACCTTCACAAAAGAAGAACCTTTGAAAAATACTCTGTATCTGTTTAAAATCACGTAAGAAAAAAGTTATAATGAATGTCCCTATTTTTTACACACGATGCATTCTGTATAAAGTCTTAGCAGACTTAACACTAGACAACAGGATAACAACCATACATTTAAACTATCACTTCCCAATTACACACAAATTCATAATTTAAGAGATCTCGATTCAGAGCTCCACTGCCATGGGGGAAAATGAGCCCAATCATACATCATTCTTACAGCAGCTAATTGGGCATGGAATAGGCCAGCTCTGGTGGTAAATGGTAAATAATAAATATAGGATATCAAATGCTATATGTAGATAGACAAGTAACTTGCTTCCCATTTAAAAAATAAAAAAAGAACTTTTTAAGAAGTCAGCCATTTATCTGACCACTGTCATGGAGATGTGCCTTTACAAATACACCTCTGATTACATGTACCCACGACGAATGAAAAACTTATTTGCAAGCATCAAATTTAAAGATGTGTATGCATACATACACATCTATATGTATATATATATGTGTGTGTGTGTGTGTGTACACAGAGAACTTAATGATGCTGTGCGCTGATGTTGAGATCTAAAGGCTCTCCACTCTTCATCTTCCATTTTTAACAGCACACTTACTTAGATATTTAACTCTTCCCTATGGCCCCTACAAACAGAAAACGGAAAGAAAGCCTTTCTGAGCTCTCCTGGCTGACGCTGAAGGAACTTGTCAGCCCACAAAGGGATATGGTGAGATCCAAAACTGAGCTCTTTGTAGTGGAAAAGAAAAGTCTTTAGCCAATTGGAAGGGACTTCTGATGGAAATGTTATGATTTTCCTTTTCCAGCAGATTAATTGAGGGAAAAGTTTAACGTATTGTTTCATTCTGTATCTACTGGCAACTGATACTCAGCCATAACTCATATTCTGGATATTGCGAAGTCTAAGCTTTTCTCCTTCATGCAAATGGCATCACACATTTGGTGTTGATAATGCGGAGGGATTTGGCCAGAATTCAAAGTAATCTAAGGATCCAAACTCATGAAACTGATTATTTTTCAAATCTCATATTTTCTAAGATGAACTGGAGCTCACGTTCCCTCACATCCTCCTGCATGATTGTAGCCTTAGAAAATATCTGGTTCGCTTTTCAGAAACGGTCTGATCTTCTGATCACGAGGATTAGAATTTTCTGCTTTGTACTTCATTTTTATCATTCAAAATCGCCCCACAACCCTCAGTCTCTGAATGCTGAGGAATACTGCAGACACCACAGTGCTGGGTACTGCAGGAGCTGCCTCGGTGAGAACCCCCCGAGCTTCTCCTGGCAGCGTGAGGCCGCTGGGGGCTGTACATGCGGCAGCCACTGTGCCATGGGCTACACGCAGTACTGTAGGGCCCTCACCAGACTGAGATGATGGAACCAGGGCTCTCACGCTGATTTGGAGCAGCTTTGGTGGCAGAACATTCAAACAAATAAAGATGCAAAAACATGGCAACTTCTCTGTGCAAAAGAAAATAAGAAAAAAATTATCAAAAGTTGAAGTAAGTTTTGCCTCATTTTGTCTTTGGTAAAAACAAAGATACACGTGCGACAGGCCTCAGATTTTATTTTGACCAACACACAGCCTATACACAGCCCTCAGCTTCCAAATGAGCATTGTAGGAAGAAAAAAAATAAAAATGATAAAGCCATAACTGGAAACAAAGGATCATTCAAAAATACAGAAACAAAGAGCCCTGGAACCCTCTGGCCTGGTGTTTTGTTCCCCAGCCCACAGTCTGATGCCACACTGTAGCAGAAATTCTAAGTCACGGCCTGAACCAGTGATTGAGCACCTGGTGGGCAGGCAGGGCCAACCCAGGGGAGCTCAGGTGCATGGAATGTACCAGAGTGATTGGAAGGGGAGGAGCCAGGATGCACCCCTTCGCAGACCTCATTTAAGGGTTGGCAGTGGAGGCAAGAGGATCTCTCTGGAGATCCCTGCCTACTGGAAGCCTTCTAAGGGTAAGCAGTTTTTCTTTCTTTGTCCACAGCTGTTGTATTTGAGCTTGTTCTTAATTGCTGCAGCCTGGGATTGTGCCACCCTGCTACTACTGCTGTACTTTCTATCCTGTTATAGAATTGCAGCATTACACACACCTGAGCCATTAGACATTCTGCAGTTTCTGTAAGCAGAGTTCATTTAAACTGGCCTGATGGTTTGATGGGAGGGATATCCCCGAAGGCTGCTGCAAAGCCAAAGTCATAAATCCTGTCTATATAGTGTAGTTTGTTTCCTCTTTTTTTTTTTAAGAGGAGAGTAAATTCATTAGTAATAATTTATATTAAACATTTAAAAGAAAAAAAAAGAAAACTATTGAGGATAATACTCATGAAGACTTGTAATGTTAAATGGAAATAAATTGACATTTTCACTCCCCACGAACAACTGAACAGAAAACCCACACGGATGAAACAAAACCATGTCACTTGCTTTGGAAAGACAGCTTAAAATTCCCACATCTTAACTCAAACTTTTTTTATTAAAGTATGAATGCATTTATGCTGCGGAATAGTTTACATACATTGTAAAGAAATAAGCATATTCTCAAGGGATGTGGGCCCTCCTCAGTATACCTCCATGCTCAATCTACATGCTTTAACACTGGACTTGCACATACACACTCACATACAAACATATAAACCCACAAAACACAGACAGTGAGATATCTGCTTCAATTAGCTTTCTTTTAAGGCTTCTGTAAGGTGTCCCAGTGCCCCTAACAGTACCAAAATTACAAATAGCATTGTATAAAGGAGCAGCATTACTTGCAAAGTATTGATCTGCTCTTGGCCTTAAAAAATATTAAGTGAAACAAGTTTTTTCTTTTATCTGAGTTTTATTAAACGTCTGCATTTAAGAAAGGCATGACTCTTTATATCTGTGAACAAGGAAAGGTACAAGAATCTCAATGAGCTTCTCAACCAGAACGGATATTTAAATCTGGCTTCTACTGGACTGTTTCTTTTGATCTTTATGGTAATGCAGCCCCGGCTTCCTGACTAGGCAGCACCAACTCCATCCAACCAGGGCCAAGAGAATACAGAGTTGAGGCTACCATCTTCATACCACTTCAGACCTGAGGTTGATGAGAAGTCACAGTTCAAACACTGACAACAGACCCAAGAGTCCCTCAACCCTTTACCAGTGGGCCACTCATTTGGGGAGCAAATAAGGGCTTGGAAAATGCCCAGATAAGAGTGCTGGCTTGCTGTACTCCTAGTCACCATGGGAGCTTGGCCCACCCTTTTTGGTATCCTGCAGTCTGTAACTGCAACTACTGGTGCTATGTGAAAGAGGTGGCAGTAGGTATATTAAGAAAATAGGTACAATGAATAAAATAAAGGATAGCATATGATATAATGTGTACATACAAGCATCTTTTTTCATTCTTTAATCCATGAAATGTGAATTAACTGCAGAATGCCAGGCCACTAGTCTAAGAGGCTATGTATGGCTGTCTTAGCCTATGTATGATCAAATGATTTTTGTGATGCATCACAGAGAGAGATTCTTCAGGAGCCATTAGGGCTTTCCAGGTCTACTTGGTCTTCTGCATCATCATCACCCCCCAGCTAGGAACACCAGAGGAGCAACTAATAATATTGCCTGTCCAGTATTTTAAGATAAACAGGAATGACTCTACTTTACAGTATGCACCTGAACTACAGAGATGAGAAAGGGGCAGCAATGAGTAGGTGCAAGACATTTGGGGCAAAAGAGGGGGGAGCTTTTTTCTCATGTTTACAACAGCAGCAGTTTTCAATATAACGTAATTACTTTAATGATGCATATCTTTAGGTACCAAATTACTCTCTTGATTTTTAAAAAGCTAGTCAGCCAAGGGTTTGGCAGTCTCTCTGTTCTCCAATTTCAACTGTTGCTTATTCATCTATCAGCTCTGATTCCCTAGGCCATTTCTGCCTTTGCTGAATCATGAATGAGTTCGGTCAGCCATCATCAGATTCAAATCCATGAGACACTTCCTCTGATGAACTATTCCTGTGGATCCGGCCATCACTTTTCATGCTGTGAAAAGTCTTCTTAAAAGCCTCCATCATGGCATGAGCCAACTTCTTGGCCTCCAGCTTGCTCTCGCACTCTACAGCATGGCAGTCCATCTGGTAGGACAAGTCATCGTTGATCTCCCTATAGACCCAAGCAAAGATGTTTGGGCTGATGTTGTGGTCAGCAGTGCAGTAGGCGATACGTGCTACCTGAAAGGTATCCATGTGGACTGTTGCCTCGCCTTTGAGGTCTAGATGATGCAGCCAGACTTGGAAAGGGCGAATTTCCAGAAGAGCATTAGCTGGGTAAATATCCTCCCTGGCAAGCGTGTGCTTCTTCCATAATTCAATGACTGGTTTCTCTGTGCAGCCTGACAAAAATTGCATCCCTGTTGTGGAAACTTTACCCAAATACGTAACCTGCAGAGAAGAGCAAAGATAGGTGAAACACAGACACTAGGTTCCAGTGTTGCTTCCTGCTACCCCAGGGAACTTTCTTTTGCCTGGAAAACAAAAACAACTCACTAACCTATAACCCCATCACTTCATTAAAAAACTTCAAACTGGTTGCTAGGCATTTGTTTCTTCAAATGATTTCACCATTCAAATTCCAACATTGAAAATGTTCAGTCTCCAAGTTTCAAGGCACACTCTGTTCATGTCACCTGTAAAAAGCCCAAGTTGAAAGACCATGCCCTTAAGCTCATATTAGCAGGAGCAGGCCTCAGGTAGCTGGGATGCTAATCACCATTTTTGAAATTTTATACTATATTCAGATTATTTATTCATATCATATTTCAGACACTAATAGCAGAGGTCAAAAGAGCACGGTCACAGCAGAAGACTTAATTAAATCTATTTATATGTTTTTCTCTACTGCTTCCACTATTTCTACTTAAGTATTAAGCCAGGAATAGCTCAAAACTGTTCAATACTCTGTCTTTGAAAAGGGCTGAGCTACAGGGCTGAGACATTGCCTACAATGATTTAAGAAAGTAAGTTGTAAAGAAAGAATAATAATAATCTAGCAGTAAATCTAGCTTAATCAGATCTTCTTGCCTTTCTGCATAGCTATTTTGAGTACTTCTCCTTTTATCTAAAAAAAAAAAAAAAAGCAGTGTTTTTCATGCTCTTACCCTGTTTTGTTCACCAAAAGTCAAAGTCACTGAGTAGTCCCTATCAAAATGCCATATTAAGTCTGTAGAAAAAAAAATTCCCTTAACTCTCTTCAAACTCTCTTCAGCTGCTAAAGAAGCATTATTCCACTTACAGCTGAATGGAAGACTACTTAATCTGGGAAAAGAGATTACCTCCAGAAAAAGATAGAGTAATACTATAAAAATACAATTACACGGATTATTCTCTTTATTGCTATTGTTAGAATGCCGCATTTATGAACAAATATATGAAAGCAAAATTATTTCTAAATTATCTCTTGCAGCAGTTGTTGTTTGAGATAGAACATGGTGCATTTCATGATGCCTTATAATCTCGTGCATTTTACTCAAGGTGATTGGAGAAAGTGTAATCACAGCCCTTTCCAAGCTAATTTCTTCAAACCTTGTATTAAGTACACAGCATCAGTATTTTATTTTTTTATATGCTTTAAAAAGATTAAAAGAAATAAATACAAGTTTGAAAACACCAAAAATCCACAAGGAATATAAATTTTGTATTCCATGCAAACAAAATTTTCCGTTAAAAAATATTTTGCTGCTACTTTCATAGTTTTTTTTTTTTAAGCTCAGAGACCTAAATTAAGTCACAATTAAGGAGTAAGCTTACAAAACAGTAGTGCAAGTCCACGTGGCTTTAATACTCCTGCCAAAAAAGCAATTTCATAGCACTGACATTTCAAAATAAGAAGTCTTATTCTTTGTCTGTAAATATCGTTGCTCTGCTCTGGGAATATTTTAAATCTTCTACGGCTTTATAATTTTTGGCACAGTGGGAACCACAGTTAGCAAGGCAAGACCTACCAGAGTTTTGTTTTGTTTCATTTTATTAGTGATGAGAGATGAGTTCCCTGAAGTACTGTACAGTAACATAAGAGAAGACTTCAGTGCACGTAATGCCAACTGAACATGTACAAAAAGCATATAAAAGACCAAAGAGTATGTAGCTGCAACATACTGCGGGGTAGTCTGACATACATCCACAGTCATACTCCTTTGAAAAGATTGAGATCAATGTGCAACTTTGCGTGTTCACAAGCACTCAGTGTATCCTCTGAAGGTTTGCTCAGTACCACTTCATATTTGCAAGCAAGATAGCAAAAGACTAACACATGCTGCAAGTTAATTGTGCATCTGGGGTCAGATTCAAAGCCCACTGCAGCAATAGAATTCCTTCACAGACTTCAAGGAGATCTGCACAAAGCCCTTAAACCCTGAGGAAGAGAGAATTAGTCTCCTGTTCACGCACTCTGTCACTGCCCAAACGCTGCTCTGAATGCCTGGCTGCAGATGCTGCCACTGCTGCAACATTTGTGCCCCAGAGAAGACCAGAATTGTTTGGAATATGCAGAGAGGAACACCTCAAAGTTGATCCCAAAACCTGAGGCCAAAACCTGAGAAGGGCTGCTTCAAGAGGCAGATAACGCAGCGCGCTGGGCAATGCTCAGGGCACCACCAGCAGCAGAGGCTGCTGCTTCCCCTGCTGCCAACTGTGCCCTGACAGCTACCAACCCCCACATGGGCTGCCCAGGTCTGGTGTTAAAAAGTAATTCCTTAAATAAAGTTATTAGATGAAGAAAAGTGGTGAATTACTCTGGATGTGGCCAAGGCAAAGCAGCTACTGAGAAGGATGGGGGTGATGGCTCGCTTACCAAAATGGACTTAACAGTCTAACTGTCCCCAGTGTGCCACAGTATAACTGTGTAGCAGTATTTGAAAAGTTGCTGCCTTACACAACACATTGCATCATCATTATATACAGTCATTTTCCTTTGAGGACACATTTAGACACATACTTCTAAGATACTTAGACAATATAATGAGGAATTCACAAAGTTAAAAAAAAAGAAAAAAGAAGGAATAGAATGGAAAAGCCTATCAGTGCCACTGTGTTAACCATAAGGAACATAAGTATCTCATATTGTATCTTCTTCCAGGGAAAGAAATATATTTCCTTATGGTTCTTGCAGTCCTTGATTTGTACATCTCATTTTTCTGAGAGATTCCTGGAAGATCAAATTCCCTGTGGATGCCCTGTGTATGTTAAAAATTATCTTTATTCTTTCCCTCCTCTCTGTGGAAACTGGCACTTTCCATTAGATATTTCTCTTGCAGGCAATCCACTGCCACCCAACACAACACCAAATACTTGTGGTTTCAGCACTTCTGAGCTTGCAAACATTCAAACCTTTAGGAAAAGCCAAGATGCTCTGAAGAGCTCCTTATTTTACCCTAGAGACTTGCCAACACTGATGTCAGTATCTGACAAAACTGTCCTCAGTGGAAAAACACCATGCCTTGGCCTTTCATAACAGCTACAGACACATAAAGATGCTTCATGTCAGCATACATGATATATCTTCCATGCCCTATGATGGACACATAAAACCACTGAGTATTTTGATGTTGTTCTAAATGTCTTCAGTCTAGTAATGTATAGTCAAATTATGCTTTAATAACTAGGCTTGACAAAGCCTAGTTACAAACTCTGAAAAGACCAAAGGAGCAGCTGACAGAAATCTTCATTTCTATCACAGTCTGATTTGTCAGATATAATAAGGAGTTTTCACTTTTCATACGCAATTCCTGTCTTCATAATTGAGCACATATTGTTTACCTTTAGCTCGTCTGAGAAAAAAACAGCTCAGCTGCTACACATACCAAGCACAGCTCCACAGCACCATGCAGCTGATGGCCTGCTGGGCACAAAAAGCTCCATGTTAAAGTCAGTTCTGACATAAATTTTTCTTCACCTGGGCTCCAGAAGTCAAGTGGCCCAATTTCCTTTTCTCCCTCTGTCTCCCATCCCCAGTCTGTCAATTAAGATTGGTCCAGGAAAGTGGATCCAAGCTGTAAAGAGGTATAATTATTACATTATGCAGGGGCAGATGCTCTCTTGGCACAGGAGTCCGGCATGGGAACACGTACGCACATAGGACTCCAGGAGCTCTCATTCAAGACTGTGATCAAAAGGTCATACAGAAAATGAACTATTTGATTATTTAATATATCATATTTCCTCCACATCAGACAACAAGGGCCTCTGTCAATAAAATTGACAAATAAACACAGTTAACAAAGAAAATGAAAAAAAAATGAAATGAAGCACTGGACTTGAGCCACCAGTTATTTACCCTGCGTATTTGCAATCACCAAAGTCCAGGCTCCGATATAAAGTACAGTATTTGTTACTGAAACAGCACTACCTCAGAGTGTAAAAGCAGCAGAGAGAAGGTTAATGATCCTGTGTAGCTGATCCTAGAGAGGCAGTGGCTGGCCCTGGGAGAGGAAAAGGAAAGCCAGCTGGGATACTAAAACAGCCCTTAAGGAGCTGGAATCTTAATTGATCTCAGCGCTGGTGACTGTCTCTCCCACCATATGGCTCTCTACCCTTCCTATCATCATCTCTGGATGCTCAGGTATCTCTGGATTCTCTGGATTCTCCCAGAGTCCTGGGACAGTCTGGCAGGACTGACCATGATGTCTGCCAAAAATATAGGGACAGGGACACAGCACAGCACTGGGAAGGCCAGCCAGGAGACAAGGCATTGCTGCAGTGGGAACATGCACAAAGCACCCAGCGCTCTCCCTGTGCTTTCACAGTACTTTCACCAACCACCACCAGCACAGTGCTAGAGAACTCGCTGCCAGCCGACGTCCCATGGCCTGGCCTGGCCTGGCCTGGCCCAGCCCTCCTTGCGCGTGGGCAGTGACTGCTTCAGGACAGCAGTGCAGGGATGTAGAGCCAAAGAGCGCTTTTTGGCTCTGGAGAAAAAATAAAAATATCCCAGACATTCCTCTGGGTCACTAAACAAATATTGTGATCTGCATTCAAGCAACGTTTGCTCAAGACCCAAAAAACTAACTCAGTTAAGGGGAGAAAAAAGGCTGCACAGTTTCCCTCTGCCTGACAGGGCCGCTTTGCCCACACAGAGGCCTTCCAGGCAAAGCTTTCACAGCACAAATATGGGGCCTTTGTGGGAACTTCTGGGCTGCACAGAAACACTCCGTAAGTGCAGTGGCTTACAGAGATGCAGATCTAGAAGAAGGGAAAACCAGTGGGGAGGGAGCTGCCATCCAGGCTTCCCACCATGGTATGTTGGGTGAGCAGCAGGAACACCAAGCTCCATAGAGCCGAGCACCCATGGGGCTGCAGCCCTAATTTCTACTGATGCATGAGGGCAAGGAGGGAATGCTGATGGTTGATAAATTTCATATTTGGTAAATAAACGTGCTGGAAAAGATTTACCTTTTACAGCTTAATTGGAATCAATTGAGAGGAATCAAAGCAAACAAGAAAAAGTAAACTGGCTCCACAAGCCAAATAGCCAGTATAGGATAAAGAAGGCAGCAGCTCTCCTTTGAGAGCTCTCCTTTGAACACGTAACTCTGAGAAATGCAGTAGTCTGATCTTTTCACCTTGTATTACAGCAGACTGTTGCTCAGTGAGCTTCTTTATAAACTATCTGGGGTATAAAATTACTATCCTCAGCAAGAGTGAACTATTACGCTCTGCCCAACTGGCAAAACCCAGTTAACCAAGCCCAAAGACAACCTCAGGCAGAGCCAGCGCTGCATCCTCCACTGCTCCCTGCAGCCACCCATTAACAATAAAGGGATATTCTTTTGCATTTCATTTTCCACTGGACAGGAAACTCTTTTTGTGGTTTGGCTTGTGGAGATGAGTCTGAAATGAAATCAAGTGGAACTGGCAAGCTGAAATTAGTGTGTACTCAGAGACACTTGGGTCCCAGTGTAAGTGAAGCTGTACACTACACTATTTAAAACTCAAGGAATCACACAAATTCTAACAGTAATTTAAAATAGTTGCAGTGCAAGGCATAAATGAATGAACAAGATCATAGGCAACCTCAGCAGGATGGCTGGATATCCGAATGTACAAGATTATGACTGCTTTTATTCTGAATTATTTTTCATCTTGATATTTGGATAACTCTCCTCTTTTGACTCCTCTCCTTGCATCACATAACTTTCTTTATCTATGCTCAGTCACTATTGGGTAGAAATCCTTTCTTGGATACCCCAGGTCTTTTCTTGCGGTCCTTCAGGAGGCTTCACCTTCAGGGTGAGGAGAAGAGATGGGGAAGCAGCCAGGGAAGCAAGAAAAAAACCAACCCCCACTCCAGTTACTACTTACAATTATTTGGACAATCCTTCAGACAAAATCCTTCCAAAACCTATCCCTTCTCATTTCAAAACTCACTTTGAGAAGACTCTTCTGCTAGGTTAAATTGGCATAAGTTTGTATGAGAATGATCTCCCCCAGTACAGAACCTCATATTTATTTTCATGCTTAAATTACATCATTACATCTTTTCTTACACATTCTTTATAATATTTATCAAGGATGGAAATCAGATTAAGCAGTTCATCATGTTTCAGAAAGCTTTTTGGTCCTAGCTTCCTCACAGCTGTTATCTTGTAGCAGAGGGAAGGAGCACATGGGTGGAGGGGGGAATGAGCTGGTTGCTTTCATTTTTTTCCCTTTCCTTTCCAGCTCACAGAAAGCTCATGCTGGCATCGGTCCTATGAAAACCTCCGATTGTATTTAATGGAGCATGCAAAGGATGAGTACGGGAACGGCTGTATAATGTGGGCCACCGCTTCCACTAAGGCATGTTCACTTTATATACTCTCCAACACTTTGGATACTGAAGTACTCCCAGAAAGCCAGGAGTGCATGTTTTTCAGGATCTTTTATGGCTAAGAGATTTGTTCTTAGGGTTCCGTTCTTTGAGCATTACCCATGAGATCCTTGTATTTCCCCTTTAGTTCTTCCTTTCAAAAGAAGATGCCAAGTAATAAAAATGAACAAAGCCCATGTTACTAAGCTATTGAGTTCTTGGGACCAAATAGCTCAACTGTGCTTGCTTTTTGGCACAGCTTAACAACACCTGAAATTAAGAGCAAAAGGGAAAGGAGCCAGCAACAGTGACAGCTGAAGATGATTACAAATTGTTTTTGTATTTCAAGAAGTATTAGGCCTATGTTGAAGGAGAAATAGGGATTAAAAAATAAATTAAAAGGATGAAAACTAAACTATTTCAGCTCTTCCTCCCACTGAGTGTTGCAAGACCAGTAAAATCAGGAAAAAGGAAAATAAAAAAAAAAAAAAAGCCCAACCACAGTAATCACAAAACAAACCACGAGAGTCCCAGAAATGGCAGCTCTTGTTCCTTCTGCTATCCTCCCCATACTGCATTCCCTCCAGAAAAAAGGAGAACACAGAAATATCAACTGCCATGTAAATGCAACTATACCCACACCTTCAAAGTCTCCCATAAAAGTACACAATCATTAGTTTTACATCTCCTCCATGTATCAGTGTGTGAAATGAGCTCCATGAGTTAACAAAACCCTTAGAGATTTTTTTCTAGCGCTCAAAATTTATAGCATCTCCAGGCAAAGTTTTATTCCAAAGCTGCCAAAGTAATACACTGCCTACACTGGGCTCAGCCCTTACACTGAAGCAATGAGAAGCAGACTGCGTATTTCAACAGAATAATAAGCACTAAATATGTTATTAAAAGATAATACAGTTAAATGGCTCTTTTTATTGTTAAGTGAGTCTTTAGATAAATACACCTGATTCATCATTCATATTTGTTTGATCAAATTCCATACTGGGGGCATAACATCCCAGGCTTTGTACAGACAAAAAGAATACAACATCACTGCCTCTAAGTGGTTTAAGACATCATGTTACCATCTAATCAGAAATGTCCCACTTAACAATGCAGCATTATGTTAGCAGACTAAACAAAAGATTTTAAAAAAACAAACATGTCCCATAGAGTAAGTATAGGCCTAGAAGATCATGATACCATACAGAATTAAATTCATTTCAAAAGCCATGGTTCACAGTGCCTCCAGTGTTCTGTTTTCACAATGGATTTAGTGTTGGCCTGTGCCTTCAATGCAGTCACTTTCCATTTGGCTCAGGTGGGTAATCTGTTTCCAACCAGTACAGAAAGCCAAAAGCAATCCTCAGCCTACATAAGGAACCAGTGAATTGGGTACTGATGCAGGGTGCCTGGCCCCAGAGAGCTTCATCTCCTAGGAATCTCTCCAGGCAACACAAGGCCCTCCCTTTACAGTGACTTGGCGAGGAAGCCCTCCTCCTAGTCTAGCTAATTTAATCCCAGCATCACCTGCATAGGTCTCCAAAAAAGCTGTGTTACCCCAAACCCACTCTCCCAGCATACAGTTCTAAGATGATAAGTCTACACAGCAGCCAAAAAGCACCATCCAGAATAACCTGGAGCAAAAAAAAAAAAAAAAAAAGATGGGAAGAGTTCTACAGTGCCAAGTTCAGCCAAAATGAAAGGAAGACATCTGGTTTGGAGAGACTGGAAGGCAGCACTCTGAACTGGAAGACCGTCTGAAAGAGAGAAGGGGAGAGGGGCAAAGGTCCTCTCTGCAGGCAGCTCTGGTTATCATTACTTCAATTTAGTATCTACTATAGCAGCTTTCCTGCAGTATAATTCAGAAGGCTATAGGTCAGAGCAATCACTATTCACACCAGCTGTACAGACAGCAAACTCCTAAGAGCTCCCTTCATACCCGCAGCTCATCTCTCTGGTATTATAGAGGTCATCACTCTTACAAAGGGCTGAAAACTCATTTTCATAGTTTCATAGCCCTGAAGTTGATTTTGCATAGATTTAGTGACACTATCTATAGTAAATAATCCTACTGCTGCTCTGTTTGACAAACAAACTGGTGCAAGTTTTGGTGATATCTGGAATAAAAGAAACTACTTCTGATGGAAATAGATCAGACTTCTACTGTTTTTCTTGTGACTCACTGTCCTCGTGAAAAATAAATACCTCAGTTAAAAACATAATAATCAATAGCATTACATAAAAGTCCCAATCTTGCAGTTCTAAGCCAACCAAAACAGCCATCTAGATTTTAAAAAGAGTACTCTAATTTATATTTGCAAAGGGTCTCTGTATTTTTAGTATAGTATGAAAGAAAGGATATAAAAATACAGTGCCAAAACACAACGGTAGGATCAATACTAATTCAGAATGGCTGCTGAGCAACACATTCATCTGTTCTCTCATATCCCACCTTGCTTTAGGAGAAAAAGAAATACAGCTGCAGCCCCATTTATTCCCTTTTTATCTTCCTCTTCGCAGCCTGGCAGTGGCTGGGACTGTATAGCAAAGCCCCGCACAGCAGGGAGCCCAGCGAATGCTCTGCCACTCACGTTTGGTCACCTTTGCTCCAATTGCTGTTTGGTATAAACAGGGATGAAAGTCTCAGTACTGAAGAAAACAACATTGACATTCTGAAATCACTCTTCAGCATGATAACAAAAGACAACTTCCTCAAGCAAAGGACATTACAGGTGGCCTGTGATGTCTCTGAGCAAAATGCATCCCTCCTTACAAACCGCCACTCTGCAGCACAATAACCTCCATGAGATCTCATTATCTAACAGTTTATAACATTGCCTAGCTATGATTATGATATATAGCTGATAAAAATCCCAGAAGTCTGATGATAGTGTAACAGAAACAGTTACTTGAATGCTTTCCATCAACAAGGTGTCTTACAGCTCCCTAAAAAATGCTTCACTTTAAGAGACAGAGAAAACAGCATTTAGGGTAACAGCATTTACTGTAGGTTGGACATTTCGATGTTTGCAGTAAAAGCATACATACACTATTCATGCCCTATTACCTGTTTCTAGCCTTCCACTCCTCTCCTCTGATATCTCCTCATAGGAACAAGCCAATATGTCTTGCAGGGCTGAAACCAGGTAGAAACCAGGGCAAAGTCAAAACAGCATTAAAGTTTAAGCCATGTATGCAAAAAATCAAATCTAAACAGGCCAACCAAGCTGTTCCTGTGAGGGACTCTTATTTATAAGAAAATATCCTGCTATTACAAGAAGAAACTCACACTATATATATATATTTATATATATATATATAAATTTAAAAGAGTAGAAATGGAAAAATTGTTTTTCACTCCAGGCAAAGACAGCTAGCACACAATGCTTCTCTGGAGAATCTTCTTTTTTTTTTTTCCCAAGGAGAAAAAGCTGAGATACAAGTTAGTCCCTACCTGAAAAACTAAGTCATATAACAGATAGTATAGATTCCAAAAAGCTCTTGCTGAATATGCGACCATTCCGAGGGTAGATAAATACAAACCAGAGCACACTCTTTATCAGATAGTTTGTAGTCATCCCTGGACAATTCATAAGAACACTACCTCAAATGTAGATAATGATAATAATCATAAATCAATGATTAGAATGAATACTGAACAGTTTATCCAGACTTGTTTAATTTAAGATACTGGGTAGAAATTTTAGAACATGAACACAAGAAATTCCATGAAGTTGTCCAAAGGAAGTGCATCTCACGGGTGGGTCATTACCATAGAGGATACCAGCCAGAAAAGGCTAATAAAAACAGAGAAGCTGTGAGATCCCAGCAGAACTGCCACCTGTGCTCTCCTGGAGGCAATCCAAGAATGACAGCACAGTACCACATGCCAAAGCAAAATCTACTCTGTTATATAAGACTGCTGTACTTTGGAAAAATACATAACTGGCACAATTAGGTTTAGCAAGTAAGAACTTAAGAGAAGGCAAAAATCACTTTGGCTACTTTCTTACAGATTGGGTTTGGACTTGCACTGCAAACTATCTGAAAGAAATCATAAACCCAAATGTTTCTCTTTGATGTAAAGCAAACTGTTCTGGAGGGCTTCTTTTTAAAAGGAAAGCAGCCTTCTCACTTTATGTTTTATGCAAAGAGGATAAAGTCCTTCACACTTTCTGACTAGCAATCAGACTCTTTTGTACACAGCAAAGTCAGCTATAGCCAAGATATTGTATTTGAACTAATTAAATCAAGGATGCAAAGGCAATAATAGGTTTCAACTTACACATATTCTTTCTTTGTCCCAGTAGCCAATCTGCCATAATCAGGATATTATTTTTTTTAATGAAAACAAAGGAAAGACACTATGCACATGACACACCCACCTACTAAGAGAACAGAAATTTGTATCCAAGGGTGTACTACAAGTATGGAAAAGGATGTATAGTTCTAGGTTTTGTCAGCTGGTATAACCATTATCTTAGCCATGGAAAAGTTCTGTAATGGTCAACAGAAGTTGAATGCAATTCCTTCCTTGTAGATAGATAATGCTCAAAGACTCTGACTTAGGTAAGTGTATGATTACTCTTTTTTTTTCACAATATAACCTGTTAGGGAATAATACTCTCCTTATCCAAGCTTCTTCAACTTTATATGCAGTCCTCAACAGATGTTTCTCAGACAAAGACAACACCCGAAGGACATTGTAACCTATATAATACTACTGAAAAAGAAAAGCAAAACACCATTCATTCTGAAGATTTACTAAATTCATGGTTAAGGGAAGCTATTGCCAATCTCTTTTCCAACAGATATCATTTTGAAGTTATTAATATACGACTGCATTTCTTTCTTATTAAAAAGATAGTGTCAAATCTTTGATAGCAAATGAAAAGACACAAGGAAATCACCAAGGTCATAGAGCAAAAATTACCTTGGGCTTCTGGTCTTCAGTATCAGCCCATGTGGAATTATTTCATGTTTCAGCAGCAGAGAATAGAGCAATGTTTTGCAGTTTGCACTCCCCTTACAGTGACTTCATGAAGAAGAGCAACAGCTGAAAGCAAAATGTGATTTAGGCGTCCTTGAACAAGAAAAGGCAAAAAGCTGGTCAGGATAGCTGGCCAGGGAGAACGTTGAGAACAGAATTGGAGGTCCCAGAAACACTCAAGGTATTCCTGCTAGCTAACCATAAAGAGAAAACAAGCAGCAACATTGGTAATACTTTTCCAAAAGCTTTACAAGTTCTATGATATTGTTTGATCTATGATAACCAAGATAAACAGGCCAGTATAACAACTTGAAGCAACAGCAAAGTCCTGGTTCTGGTTCATGCAATACTGTTGTAGATGTGACAGACATTTATCTGAAGTATTTTATACTGTCCTTAAGTTAGTCCTAGACATTGCCTAAAAGGAAGGTTGTTTGGGCTTTGACCCATTCTGTAGAGGATTACCAGCATTTGTGAAGTGAAAGAAATATGATCCTAACCTCTGGCACAGAGCACAACAGGCAGAAATGTGATGGCCAGCCCAGCCTCTGGTACACTGCTGCCTGTTGTTTGCATCAATCCCTGTTTTTTAACAATCAGTCAGTTAGATGTCTGTTCCTTCATCTCTTCTTCAGCTGTGCATCTCCTAATCACTTGCATTAAAGGAACTGTACTGATGTACAGATCCAGAAAGCTCATAGAGACATGACAAAAATATAAAGGCTTCATGAAAGATTTTCTCAATATGGTTATCTGTTTAGTATTATAACTGTTTGTCTGATACATCAGGCTTATGCATAGTGTGGAAGTACATCAATGACACATATAGAAAAAACAGACTACTAAAGCATCTCCCAAAACAAATGAGAGTGAAACCGTAGTGCCATATGGTGAACCAGAAACGAGAGCCAAGACAAATACTCTGCTTTTCCCTAGTGTAGCCAAGACACCATTGTAACAGCTGTGTTAAACCAAAACTAAAACAGAAGAAGGATCAAAAGCCCATTCTCATGGCTAATGAAGTCTTCTGGAATGTTCAAACCTATCAGGTTTGGATCCTGTGGCCATACAGGGATGACATTTGCTTGGATTAATCAGATTCATGAGTAATTTGCAAAAAAGCTATTGTGCGAGGCAAAAGTGATCTGTCTGGGTTGACAGAGGAGAAGAATGGAAAAAGTACACTGATACTAAAATGAAGCTACCAGTAGGGCCTGGAAATCCCTACAGGTCAGATAAAGAGCTTGCCATCACTGTAGCAGTAGTGTGAGCATAACTCCATCTCCACTCCTAAATACATTCTGCATAACATTTTTAACCACTGTGGGCTGGTTGGCTGGGAAGGACAGAACGGTGAAACACAGAGGAACCCTACCTCAGCCATCCATACTCTCTCTAGTACTGCATCTTCCCCCTGCTGCATCTTCAGCTAGGCTAGAGGGGAGTAAGAGTGGACCCACACTCAGACAATTTCCTAGCCAGTGAGCAGGAAGCTCACCTAGAGAGCAAGTGATGGGGTTCTCATACAGGTGACCCATCTCTCAACACCAGCTGGCAGAGCTCAGCACTGGCCAGGCCATGAAATGAAGCCACATCTACTCCTTCCGAAGGGCTACTGGGCTCTGAGCACTTCTCAACTCAGGATCTGAACCTTTTTTTTTTCTTTCACTTTTTTCTTTTATGAAACAAACCCAAAGTGATCAGTGAAGGTATCTATGATCTCTGTATCTTCTGACCATCATATGCTAAATCCTAAAACAAGTATATGCTGAAGCATAAACATCTATTTCTGTTGTATAACTAATCTGAACTAACAATGGGAACTTGTGCAATAAAGAAGAGGAATAGTCTACCACGTCACACAACTGGAATTCTAAATGTTTGGCTTAACTTCCCAAATACCACTTTTCAACCCCTAAATCATCACTGGAAATCAGGTTCAAGAACAGAAACTCATGAGAAATTGGTCATACATTTTCCTATGACAGTCCATTGCTACTTATGAGGAAAACACAAAGTGTTCTTTGTTAAGATAAAAATGAAGAATGACTTCTCATTGAGAGTCTTTAAAGTATATACTGTTACACGGCTGTTAAACCTGTTTATAGTTGTCCTACTATTAAAAAAGACCACAGTTCCAATATTACTGCAATTATCAGTCCTTAAGGATGCCATTCATAATGAAGTATAAATCCAGTATAAAAATACTGTAACTTTAGCCGATCAAGTTTAATTTTATTTCAATTAAACAACAGTTTAGAAATTAACTATCTTCTTTGCAATTTGAATACAAACCAGAAAGCATATTAAAAATTTGTCCTCAAAGAGCACCTAATATCACAAGAGAGCATTGCACATGGGTCCCATATTCAGTGCAGAGACATTTGTGAAATAAAGTTATGCAACTTGAAAAGAGCTAAAGACATCTGAAAACACAAAGTTTGATTAGCATTTGTAGTTTAAAACTCTGAAATTTCAGCCCTGGTCTGATATGGCCTCCCACCACAGGAAGCTGACATTTGAAAGACTGCTTAGAGAAAGAAGGAAGGCATCTATGCCCAATCCAAATCTGTAGATGTACATCTGTCAGATAAATTACAATCATTTACCTCAAACAGGGATGGGTGATTAACACTAGGCACAACGTTAAACAATGAACCAACCTGCAGTGAATGGGACCAACTTTTCCTTCTTTTTAAAAACAGCCATTAGACTTAACAACCCTCTGTGATAGACTGCAGGAAGAACCACGATTCTTTCTTATCTGCACAGATAAGTCCCGCCTTGAAGAGGGCCTACAGGAAAGCTGTGGAGGGACTTTCTATGAGGGCACATAGCAACAGGACAAGGGGAAATGGTTTTAAACTGCAGGAGGGTAGATTTAGACTAGATATTAAGAAGAAATTCTTCACTGTGAGGGTGACTGTGAGACACAGGAACAGGCTGCCCAGCAAAGTTGTAGATGACCCGTCCCTGGAAGCACTCAGTGCCAGGCTGGATGGGGCTGTGAGCAACCTGGTCTAGTGGGAGGTGTGCCTGACTATATCAGGGGGCTGGATCTAGATGATCTTAAAGGCCCTTTCCATCCCAAATTATATGATTCTATGATGATATCCCATTTTCATTAGCAACAAGAGCTCTACCCAGTGCATTTACTCTGAAATACTGCTGAAGCTCCTCTTCCAGCAGCTGCTTTCACAGCTACATACGTAAGACAGTAGGCTGGAGTTACCTATTAATCTCACAAAAAAAGAATTACATTGATGTCACATAGTTTGAATAGTAATTATGCTATGAGCTAGAAACCATTCACTGTAATATAAATGGTTATAAACAATTCTAGATCCACAGAGTATGATGGATGATTCATTATGACACTGAATAATGTTTTAAACATTGCACTACCTAAATTCCAGTGCATCCTAAATTTGGGTATGATCCTGTAACTCAAATTTGATTCACGTCAGAGTTTTGCTTGACTTCTGATAACTTAAAATTATGGATTACAGTTGGTTGCTCTGAGATGGCTTTGCAAACAAGGTCAATTAAATGTAATGTTTTATTTGTCTTTTTTTTTTTTTTTTTTCTTGTTAAAAAAAATGGGGTGAGGTACTCGGACATTTTGGTCCTGTAAACACAGCATAATATCAAAGTGTCAAAAAGAATCTTGGATGCAATACTAAGGCTGGATGAAAGAACAGCAATAGGTTATACACAGCAATGGATGCAGCAACTTGAACATCTGCCTCCAACCTTCCTCATAATGGCATCTTCTAGGAAACGAATATTCTAGCAAACCAACCACAGATCATTTACAATGGATATTTTGAAACTTTAATCCATCTTCAAAAACAACCTATTTTTTATGATTCCTCCTATTTTTCTGGAGAAGAAAGTTTGGAAAGATGATTGTTTCTTTTTGTTACCACTTGACAGCTAATCAAGTTTGATATTTATATTGTACCAGAATAATGAAATGTCAAACTGGACATTATAGTACATTTCTGAAGATAGTAATTTAACCTTCAACAATTCAGTTTGATTCAGTGCTGTCTACACACTTGCAAATAGTTGTATTTTAGATCCTTGCAATCTGGTGACAGAAATAGACCCTCCCCCTGTTAGATTGCTGGTCTGGAGTGCCACTTGGTGGCCAAGTACAAGCATTCACACCTGCTGTGGCAGACATCTATCTGAAACCAGTTGAGTGGACTCACAACCCACCAAAATAGTCTTGTAATTTACAGTGTGAAACACGCTGGATTTGGAAATAATCATGCTGCAGTTGTTTAAATGACAGCCCTAACACAAAACTAAAAGCTGCTTCTTCTTCACAAAAACTCACCATGGGGTACTATTGGTAGTCAACAATCTCTTGATGAACCTCCAACTCTAGAGGTCAAATCTTTCACCTCTCAGGCAAAAAAAAAAGCAGATTCATAGCCGGGCTGTAAGCACATTGTCTTGTCCGTCGAGCACAGAGACAGATCTGTAACACAACTTCACCTGTGGATAAATTTGGATCTTGTAGATCTTAATTAAGATAAATAGTAAAAAACAAAAACAGGCCCCTGAAACAAACAGTTCATTCACATAAGACAAAGTAGCCATTTCAAACAAAGAAAGAAACAGAAACCAAGATGGGGCATTCAACCAGCAGCTGGCAATGCTAGAAGGATCTCATTATGGCACCACTTGTACACTGACATTACAGGACACTAAGTTAGTATTTATTTGCTTGTAGAATTTCGTTAACTCCGAGACAGAGGTGAACTTGCATCACCAGGTCAGGACCAGGCCAGAATCAAGGGCAAAGGACATCCTGTACCATCAGAAAACCTCAGCTTCCTCTTAGTCACTTAGTCACACAGCTTGCCTCGTAGACACTACAATGCAATAGCAATTTCTTTTTTCTTGCGTCTTCACAAGAGCAGCAGAACTAATATTCAGCACAGGCACGATGGTGCAGGTAGGAGGTAAAGGAAAACATGGAGAAAATTAGTGGCCTACATATTTGAGAGATATAAAAGAATAATAACAAAAAAAAAAAATTACGTAACAGTACAAAAAGTTGAGCACTCCCTTACAATCATCTGAGTTAGCTGCACTGTTTCTTTTCCTCTTGGGTAGTACAATGTATGTGAATGAAGGCCAGAAGTGAGTATCTTGGGTGAAGAACCTTAACTACAGAAATGAGATTATATCAATGTCAAATATCTATTATTATTATTCATACTTTTATTATGAGCTTTCCAAGTTGCTGGCTGGTCTCCCAGAACATTTTTACCTCTTGTTTTCTCTCCACGGTAAATGGCTCATGGTAACATTTAATAAATCTAATCAGAGCACACTTTTATGGTAAATATTATTATCTGAATAAATCCTAATCAGATCAAATTAGCTGAATATTCAGCTTTCCTCAATAACTCATCCACAGCAGCTTAAAGAGATGAAACAATATTACCTTATAATAGATTGATATCAGACATTTAAACAACTGCCAAATACAACACAAGGCAGGAAAAGATAATTAATTCCTTATTTAAAAAAGACACAAACACATCCTACATCAATCTATACCAGGAGGCAAGACTCCTGCCTTGATATGACTGAAAAGGGGAATTAGTCTAAATGAATAGCAAACTAGGAAACTGTCTGAAAAGCCAGAAAATACTCCACAGAGAGACCTGGACCCATGCAGAAAAACCTCTGAGGTTCAGAACACTCCGACGGTTCAGATTTCAGTGGCAGCCTGGGATGCTGGAAGCATTTATAATGATGATATGAGGTAAGGCCACCACAGCTGTATCTGTACTGTGGCAGCACAACTGTATTTCTGGAAGGAAGAGGGGGGAAAAAAAAAGGGGGGGGGGGGGGGGGGGAAGGGAAGAAAAAGGAACAAGATAAAACCACATGCTTTTGTGAGAAGTCTGGGAGCTCACTGTTCCCCATGATTGTAGTGTATGAGTGCAGCAGGCTCTTTGTGGCAAGATTTGCATAAACAGAAGTTAGAAATATACATTTGTGCCAAAACCACATCATACTCCAGAGGAGGTGCCAGCAGAACACCTCAAAAATATTAAAAGCAATATATTCCAAATACTTTTAAATTACTTCATCCAGTGTTCAACCAGTGAATTTCTGCAGTGGGTCGCATCCTATGTTACACAGTACTTGAAAATGAGAACAAAAGGCCCTGTAGATATTCAAGGCCAAGTTGGATGGGGCCCCAGGCAGCCTGATCTATTCGTTGGCAGCCCTGCCCATGGCAAGGGGTTGCAGCTCAGTGACCTTTATGGTCCCTTCCAACCTCGGTCATTCTATGATTTCATGATTCTATGATGCTGAGCACAAGTGAGCTCTAGACCAGTGGCATGACACATACCACAACAACATCTAGGGTGGCTGAGGCCTGCCCAGCTGTGTGCTGGAACATGGTGAGCTGGGAGCAGCCATGCCCCCCATGGAGCCCAGTGCTGCAGGCTGTGCCTGGCTGGTGCAGCACACACCTAGCAGCCACAAGCCAAGCTCTCCAACTCCATGTGCTTTTCCTACTGTTAGTGAAGTGCTTAAGCACAGGAACCTACCACACACTCTTTGTATAACAGGAAACATTTACTTTTGTGAATGATTATAAACATAAGGCTCTTGAAAGAGCTTACCCTTCAACAGGACCCCTTAAATATTTACATTGCAGGCTGACGTGTAGCGAGGAGTGCTTACTGCAAGGCTGCTCTGACCGCGCTTTATATCTTGCACACAGCATGCAGCTGTACTGCATCTCTCACTGCAGGGGTAAACCAGGGGAACAGATCACTGCTATTACAGCCCATCCTTCCTCCAAACTGTGGTTAGTATTTTACTAAGTAAGAAACCTAAGAGGAGACAAAATGAGGAAGGAATGAAACAGGGACATCTGACTCATTCCTGTGACATGACTGAAGCTTTTATTAATTGTGAAATAGCAGAAAGCCCATTCACCAATTTATCCTTCAGCTTGCAATTTAGAGAGGAGCAGACGTTTACCAAAAGCAAACAAAAATCCTGATAATTCACAATAGGTAGTTTCAATTCTGAGACAGCTCCAGTTATCTCTTTTCTCTTTATCGCTATTTAATGACTCATATCACGCGACTCTCTCCCCATTCTTAATGTCTGTTGCTGAAATCTCCTTTAGAGAGATAGTACTTAGATGCCTGAGGGAAAGTCAGAGAGAAGGATAACATAAAAAATAAAAATAAAAAAATCACAGGAGTCATCATTTTCTAAGGCTGCACAGAAACAGATAAAACTCTCATAGCCAAGATTAGTTCATATCGTACAGAATATAAGGAGATGGACACATCTCCTTACATGGTGTGATAGGCTGCATCTTTCCATCAGATACATATGCAGACATATACGAAATAGCTTCTTTGAAATTGGCTGAATTACTTTGGGTTCACAGCCAGAAATTCAAGGTCTGAAATAAGCTTGCTCTGTGACTTGGCAGCTGGAAAATCCAACCGGTTGTCAGAGAGAAGGTACATCTTCCTGTGGGATAATGCCAAGATGTGGAGGTAGGAAAAACAAAGCCAGATACTATCACAACATAAAGTCCCATTGTTTATTATCTGATTTTATATGGGATAAGCTGTTAAATTACAACTGTTAACTGTCAGAAGTTCGTCCTATCTCTATTTCATCACTAAGGTTATTTGATTCACAATGGCTTAACACAAGCCAAACTAATTATTGTACAAATTTATTATGCCCAGCTCTTAAGTTCCATATATTCTCTAAATAACACACAGCAGTTCTAAAATAATAATAATAATAATGCCATAGACTAGCTCATATCATAGCAATTAGCACAGGTGCCTCATGGTCTCAGACTTCAAGCAATAAATCTCTGCTTCCACGAATGTCTTATCTCACTGCTGGCCAGCATCCCTGACAGCACAGGTAAACGAAGATGTTTTATACAGTACATAAAATCAGATCAGAGATCTGTCCTTTGGAAATCAATAAAACTCATATGATTTCACAACTAGGCTTGCAGAGTCTCCTCAGGGGTTTCCCTGGAAAGTTTTGACTAAGAATTTAGAAACTGAAGATAATTGTAAAACCAACACTAGGGCATTTTCCAAGTGGGTAGGTGACTGAATTTGGATTGTAACACTGCTATGTCTCAGTAAAACATACATTATAGTCAAATAACAAAGGAAACTCTACTTAAAATAAGCCTGGCTTGTGCTCTTTGACCAGCTCAGATTTTGACACCCAGCCAAGAAAGCTACCACAAGCACGTCGCATCCTGCTTCCCACACCAGATACCCACTGTGCTACCCTGCAACACGTGCTCCGCAGCACAGCACCCTACTCACACTGCCTGGATGGCCACAAATCAAGGCAAGCAAAGGGGGCCCCACAAAGGATCACACGTTGTCACATCCCTTGTGTTCCATCTGCCACATGTAATGGGGTGTAATTTCCCAGGTGGCAAATGGCAATAAAACTGGAATAAAAGCTGCAGATAATGCCTTTTGAAGGACCTGCACAGATGTGGGAATCTGTACTGCCAGGAGCTGTGGCTTAAACAGAGGACAGCCAGCCTGTTTGTTCACAGGCCTGGTGAACTGCTATAGGAAATGTAGTACAGAGCCCCAGCCATCCCTTTCTCCAGGGCAGCAAAGCACCAGGGTCCTGGGACTTGTGGGAATGCAGGGACTATCTCCAGACTGTGTGTACTGGTGCTCACTTTGTATCTAATCTCTGTGCAATACTGAAGGCTGATTTGACAATGAAATCTGCTGGGGTCAAGAATTTTCCTTCACTATCCTTTGCTATTTTAAAGCCACGCTTGGTGTGACTGTAGTTAAGTTCTTCCCACCATGTTCTTCCCACTGGAAGTCATAGCAGCAAGCAGTGCACAGAGATGAGTATGGGCAGAGAAAAAGCAGAGCCCTGCTGCTTCTGATGCTGTCCATCCCAAGCAGCAGCCAAAGCTCTGCCTGCCTTTGATGCTGTGTTCTTGCCATGCAAAGCCTCACACAGCATTATTAAAGGATTCCCCAGCTAAGCAGGAAAATAATTTATCCTTGCAATTATCAAAAGACCTCATAAATCTTCCAAACGCCCTTCAAATAGCACTGGATTTGCACCAATGGAAAGCATAATTGATTTCACTCCAGCAAAGGCAGAAAATCCAGGGACACATTACACTGCAGTTAGCATGGCAGAGATGTGGTGCCCTCAGGAACACCCCTGCTTCCCTCTGGCTCTAGAGACAAAGCCATCAATGCTTTGCTGCTAAGCTGTTGGGAAATAACTCCTTGAAGTGCAGGCCTTTCATCACAGATGCCTATTTGATAACCATCACTCCCTAATGTAAATAATTGATTTCCATTTCAATTGATAAGCATCATTTAGTGTGCATCAAAAGGACCTCTACTGGCAGAAGGGATTAGAGGACCAAGGGTTTACTCAAGAATGCTTTGAAGATTTCCCTGATGAATTTCACATCCCAAATCTCCATCATTCCCTTATTTCCATCTCCATAAACGGCACTGTTTCATCTACTAACTTTAGCAAACAGGTAACATCAGTAATAGCGCAGCTTGGGTTGGGAATTCAGGCCCAGGTTTAAACAGCGCTCCACTGGTTTTGTAATATCTTTAGAAACCAAGCAAAACATTTGTGTTTGCCATGACTTTGATACTAAAAGCATTTAAAATGAAGATATTTAGGTTGAGGTTGGGCTGAAATTAAAAACCCCATATGGGAAATAACCACATAGGAAAGCAAATGCAGTGAGTTTCATATAAATCATTACAACAATTCAAGGGGAAAACAAAAAATCTGTAAGAATGGCCAAATTACAAAGACAGCTATGAAACTTTATAGTTAAAACACAATCATGAAAGAATTCAGGATTTTTCCTCAAGGCTACTTGCAGTCCAAGTCCCCATTAGTTTTGTGCACAGAATTTCTATTGTCTTCAAAGGGAGCTATTTGTAGGGTAGAATCTGTAACTAAGGAACTACCCTGAAAAGGACAGTCCTTTAATCAAAACTGATTCATTGTTTTATGTACTGGTTGTAAAGTGCAAGACATTGTCATAACAAATATGACAACTTCCACATTTCAGGGGAAAAGGCAGAGGAAGATCAAACAAACCCAGAAGAAACTTGGTAATAGAAAATAAAAAGGGTTCCATGAAAGTGTTTTCATGCCATTGAAACAAGTTTAAAATACTTACAAATACATATACATTCTCTGGCAATCTTCAAAATCAAGCATTAAAACAGTCTTTCTCAATCATAAGAATAGAAAATAAAACCTAAATTTGTTAATTAAGGAGAAATTAGGTTTCTGGAAGTACAAAACAGTAACTAAGTAAAAGCAATATAAAAACAAACACAGACATCAAAGCTTCTTCCAGAGTTCAGCTCCTTTGTACATTCTTTTTCTCCTTCCTGACTCTGGTAGAAGGAAAATAGCCTAGCTCCTTTCTAATGCAGTAAGCAAGAAAGCCATTTGGCTATAAGCGACAGTACCCATTACAATATCAGAAACTATATTCCTCTTTATTCTGAAATGCAACATGAAAAAGGAATTGTCATACCCTCCCTTTGCACAGTGGACACCTCTGCCCAGTGGTCTCTCCTGTTGAGCAGTGCTAGCAGCAGCCAGTTCTCTCCATTTGTCAGTCCAGCAAAAGAGAGACTCAAAGAGGGAACCCACCCAACCCACCCTACTGCTGCATCTCAGGAAGAAACATCCATCTCAGCCTGCACTGGGAGCGAAGAGATTTGTGGTGTTCTAGTTACACTAGTTTTGAATCTGTGGATGCTTTTGAGACTTTCTTAGATCAAAGAGAATGCATGAATTACTCTCAGCATTTTGTTGGGAGCTGCTCCTTACATAAGGCAAAGTTGCAAACAAACAGACCAGGGTTTATTCATTCATTCATTCTCAGCAGGATCATCCCTGTGCCTTGTGATGAAGCAATACTACCATTTCCTCCACAGCCAGAATTAAGACACATCTTGAGGAAATAAAACAAAAAGAAAGATCTCTCAATGCAGACTTAACCTCTTGGGTACACAGTGGCCATTTCTCCTGCAAAGCAAAAATACTCAGCACAACAAGCTGGAAGAAGAGGAGCAAGGATGGGCATGGATGCTCTGTCATAAAGGACAGCCACATCTGCTGCCAGGCTCACATATGTCTGGCACAGGAATAGCATTGAGAAAGCAAACACACATGCAACACAGAGCCAGATATAAAAAAATTCAATCAAGCTCACAATTTTTCTAAAAATAGGCTCATTATTAAAAAACAAAATGTTGTGTTTTTTTTTTCATCAACATTGTTAAAACAATGGAGCACAAAATAAAGCAATTTATAATGGAACAGTGGAAGTTCAGTGTCTGGAAATAGCAGTGTAATTCCCTGCCAGAGTTTGATTCACTTACTGCCCTGGAATGACTCCAGCTTTACACCAGCCTGTCAGCTGACAATTTGCCACCTTGTAAGTGAAACCCTTATCTGAGTCAGCATAAAGGAACTCCACAAAAAGCCTGAAGAACTCAGAGAATCTCTGTACAACAAAAGCATAGCAAAAAGGAGTCCAAGAATCCCCAGCAAAAATATTTTGCTTTGTCCAAATATTCACATGTGGAAAATGTACCTCCACAACTGCAGCTTGCACAACATCAGCCTGCAGAAGTTCTGAAGTTACCCCTCTGCCTGACTGACAGCAAAGCATTTGCAGCCACTGCCACCCCTGGAATCCTGTGTGCTGTGCTTCTGCTGCCTCCTGAACTTGGACAGAAGAGAGCAGCCAGAGATGTGCCCCGACGGCCGGGACCTTCCTGCCTGCTTTTGGCTTTTACCAGACCAGTAAACTACAGTCTTACTGAAAAACAAAACTGCATGTCAACAATGAAAAACTGTTCATGGCAAACGATCGCTTGCAGTCCATGGCACCAGAGACCGCCTCCTACTTACTGAAGCAGCTCCAGGAAGCAAGCTATATTTTAATCAGCATTTTCTGCACAGACAATACTTTCACTGAGCATTTTTTCCTTAGGAGATTATTTACAAAGCCACCAAAATTAAAGTGTTTAAAAACCAGAGGTTTTCAGGACTTCAGAGAAAGACCATGAGATAGGATCCTCAAACCCTTCTGGCTCTGCTTTCTGTTTAGAAGCCTGCCTCAGCGTCTGTAGGATGGGGCAGAGTGCAGGACAGATGCACAGCCCTTCTATCTGGTAGGTACTGGGAAAGAACAGTTTGGTTCAGCTCCTTGGCCATGACTGAGGAACAGCAGCCCCATTGCAGGGTGCATTCCCTGTGCTTGATGGTTTGCACATTCGGGAAAGCTCTGCACACAATGCTTTTACACCTCTGGTCCTAGTTATGCCTCAGCTTGAAAGCAACACAGTACAGGGGGACAAGGTCCAGCGGAGAAGGGCAAGCACAGTCTTTGGTAATCTAGCAGGGATCTTAATCCAACAAGCAGTTTGTAAAAGCACAAGAAGCAACTAAAACTCAGCAGGCCCATCAGATATAAAGGATGCATTCTGCTCTTATTCAGCTCAGCTCCAGCCCTTCCTGCTTCACCACAGCCCATTTCCAAGGCAGTTCAGAAAAACTGAAGCACTATGACAGCGTGGATGCTCTTGCTGACCATTTCTTGTTAGTCTGTTCATGAAAGCTGACTGTAACTCGGCACACAACAGCAAAGAAACAATGCACAAGAGAAAAGCAAAGGACATTTTCTCAAATAAGGCAGACGTGTAATAACAGCAATAACAAGAGGAGATTGTATATAAGCACTCCAGGCTAACAGATTTCTCCATCAACTCCTCCCTGTTTCTAAGGCAGGAACACGAAATTATCCTGGAGAAAAAGATAATCCCAAAATGATGACAAGGTCACAGCCATCACATAGCTGCACAGCCCTTCCTCACCATGTGAGCATTCAAAAACTCCTATTTTACATCACATCTAATGCACATGCATAATAGGTTCATACTCATGTGGAAAGAATTACTTTTTTGGCAAAGTCTCTTAACTTGCTCCTATGACATCCTCTATGCTTTACAGCTTCCTTTTTTCTTTCCCCCTTCAGGTTGTCCTCACCTTGCTCTTTGCTGTGCTGTATTCAGTGAGAGTAGGAGAAGCTGGTGGAGGAGGAGAGTCTGGTTTTGGTTGCAATTCCCTCCTTCCAGGGCAAAGATAGCATGAAGAGCATGGGAGCATGAGAGTCCCAAGAAAACAAGCTCTTTCCCAATCAGCTTAAAACTCAGCAGTAACATGCATCATTACAATTCCTGGAACCTTCCACATAATCAGTATGGGTATCTCCACCTGTACAACCTCCATCTGGAATCTCATGTTAGGAAGTGCATTATTGTCTGAATGAGTAGGAGCAGAAAGATGTTCTCATCTGGATGACTTGCTTTAAAACTCCTGCAACTATTTCTACTGCGATGTACTCAAAAATAATGCATCAGTGACCGCAAAATGCATGAATAAGCACAATGACCTGTTCAATCACAGGCCTTGCAGAGAAACTGCCTGCTGAGGTCTGCATGAAGGACCTGCTGCCTCTGCCTAGTTCCCACTGACCCCTTGAAACTACGCTACTAAACTTGTGCATAGGACAGACAGCTGTGCCTTCACACGTGAAATAAATCCTTGCTATTCCTTGGCCTTAGCACAGGGCAGGGCAACCTAAATAAGGCTGTTTCATAATTAGATGCTGAGTGTGATCCAAAGATGATGCTTTGGGTTAGCGTTGGGAAAGATTCCCCTTCCTTTCCCAAAGGGGCCACTGCAGAGCTGAGTGCAAGCGCAGCACCATGGCAGTGCAGGACCACGGTCCACCCCCTCCTGCTCAATGTGCCACACCAATTCCCACTGCCTGTGTTCCACTGGGCTGTGAATGGCAGCTTTGGTGACAGTGGCTGGGGCCAAAACCATGAGGATTTTTAAGTGCTCATCCATGGCCAGCCTATCTTTATTTCTGTCATCTGTATGGAATTACTGCTGCTTTCAAATTTGAAACTTGGTACATTTTATTTTGAGATGACTTTACAAGTCTTTCTGTGTGATATTCATTTCAACAGCACTCTAACATTGCACAACAGTCATATGATCCCGTGTATGTGTTTTATGAGACAGACATGACACATGAAAATTAAAAACAGGTTCTTTGTCTGGAACACAGAGAGGAACCGCAGGGGGAAGAAGAAAAAACAATGAAAACACGCGCCCAAAGATCAGGGTGGAGGAAAAAAGGGGAGGAAAAAACAGGATGAGACATCAGAGTCATTTCATCCTGCCCAGAGTGAAAACAGCTTCCATCAGAAGGAAGGACAATTTATTTGCATAAATTTACTGCAGAACACAATTGAACTGTGCTGCTTTTTAGGACCGGCACTGGCAATGAGAATAGCTGTGCTATGGTCCAGTCCTTTATTTTTAATTCACAACATTCCCTTACTTGAGCAAAACTTTTTAATTGCCCTTGCACATCAAAATTTCCTGTAGATATTGCATCCAAGGAAAAACACAGATAATCAGGTTTTAAATACAGGATTTTTAACTCTTATTTAAATGCTCAATAGCAGTACTGGGGTCAGTATTAACCTTCCAATTGTTCTGCTTGACCTGGACAATTCATAGATATTTAAATATCTCAGCCTGATCTGAATAGGTGTCTCAACTCAGACTCACCCCAGCCTGCAGAATCACCAGAGGTGCAGGCATTTGGGTATCCTTCACTTGGAACATGCCTGTATCACCACGCCTGCATCTGCATTGGGAGCAGCATGGGCAGAGTAGCACATCTCCACCTGAGAAGCAGGATGCTGCAGCTGTAGGCTACAAGCTTTGGCAGAAGTCACAGCTGGAAAAAGGCTTTTCCCTTGTTTGGCCTCAGCTACTGGCTGAGAGAAAGAGGCCCTCATTTAATCAAGTGTACTTCCCTCCTTAAAGGGTTATAAAGTTAGGTAATTTCACAGCGTTAGGTAACACAGCAGGTGTTGTACTCACAGTTATGTGAACATGAACAAAAAGACCTAAGGTAATCAAATCTCATGCTTGAAGGGTAAAAGGATCCATAAGATGATCACCAGCCGAGATCAGGCATAAACTACTTAATCCCACACCCTTTTAAACACTGAGCAAATTGGCCAGGTGCAGGCAATGCTTTCTTGTTTATTTTTCAGTTTCTCCCTCTTCCAGGCATCACTGCTGGAGGTCAAAACAGGGAAGAAGATGATGGCCTAGTCCATTTGTTTTACTCCACATAGGCAAGGTGAGGATGGCACACAACTATCTCAGCACGTAAAGACAGTGGAGAGACGAGCCTGGACCAGCCAAGTCACTTGTAATTCCATAGGGATCACAAACTCATACCAGTGATTACCCAACGCTAAAAATGCTCTTTCAAGCATGTGAATGATCCTTCATTTTTTCCTGCCTCTCTCATTTATAACAACCCTGAAGTGTAACATTGTTTAGGTAAACTTACATTATGGTGTATGGAGATAGACACTCTCTCAAATGACTTCACTTCTGTGACATTGATTGATTGTTGGGTTTTTTATTGTTGTTTTTTTTTTGTTTGGGGCTTTTTTGAGCATACAATTTCAAATGAATACAATCTTATCCATGTGTGTTTTATGAAAACCTGTCTTTAAAAAATATTTTTTAAACATAGATGTTGATTTTATGGGGGACTGAATGCCAAGAAACAAGTATGGAAACAAGAAAAGCTATTCGGAACAAACTCCTTAGAAGCCATTTTTATAACTCCTGTTCTATAGACTACTTAGGACACAGGACAGCAAACTGTGCATGCCTACATATACAATTATTTGACTGCATTAACAGGTATTTCTGTCATTTAATGACTTTTACTGTGCATGTTGAGCCTCTTTAATATGCAAAAAACAAAAAAATGAGGAGTCACCCAGAGAATTATCGGAACACTGTGAACTTTCAAATTGTCTTTCATTGCTTTGCTTCTGTTCACAGCTATAATGAGAAATTTATTTTTTCTAATATCTGTGTATCGAGTTCAGCAGCTGCTTATCAAGGTTATGCTAGTTAATGGATGAAAAAGAAAACAAAGAAAAGACATAAAATGCAATAGAACTCTTCAACCAAATCCAACTACTACCAACATCAAAGGGAAATTCATCATGAATTTCAAAACAGGCTGAAAAGCATACCTAAAACAATGATTAAAAAAAAAAAAAGCAGCTTCAAGACAGCGAGAGAGCAGGGGAACTGGCTATATGAGCAGGAAATAATATAAATAATTTGATATAACTAAATCTACATTCGTTGACACTCAAGATCAACACTAACTGCTGGCTTTGTGCTCTCCATTGCTGCTGGCACTGAACATCACAGAAAGATACAGCCTGTTTTTTCCTCATCTCAGAAGAGCAATCAATCCCTATTCAATCTACAGAAAATGACAGGAAAAAAAAAGCAATAACCAATTTTCTTCATAGCACTCTGCAAAGAGGAACAAAAAAGCCCCAGGACAGAACTATTTCTGTGGGCTTCAAAAGAGAAAAGTAAGATGATCCTTATAATGCTCACAGTTTATTTCCTTTGTTTTTAAAAAACAAAATAAATTGGCAAATCATTTGTTTAAACTCCTCCTTTGGAGAATTTGTTAAAGGACTTTCACAGTTATGAATGTAAAAATACCATCTCCAGCTGACACTATTTGTTTGAGACAAAACCATATTGCATCCCCCCATGTTGAAGTGAAACAGGTAAATCAATTTTGATTCACAGAAACCATAAGAATTGAGTCACAGTATAAAGCCAGAGTGTACTGCCATATATCTAGCATAACCACTCTCCTACTTTTTCCATGTGACCTCTACAAAATAATTCAGAGACAAGCGGTATCATAAGGCCAAGCTCTGTATCCTCAGGGCACCTGAAATCTAAACAGAAAGCTTACTCTCAGACCCATCTCCTGCCTGAATCTGTTCATTAGGTGTGCAAGGCAACGGGACATGGGGCAAGTCAGGGATCATATCATTATTCACACCTTATAAGGGAATCAGGACAACAGGGGCCAATCCTATCTTACTCTTCTTTTATGTTTAGAAGGAAGAGAATGAGATAGTGGGGCAAGTTAATACTAACATACATATTATTTGTGAGAAATATACGGTTCATTGGTTTCATTTTCTGTTAAAGAGCTGTGAATTTTACACTTGGCCTGAGCCAGAGCTTTTTGAGACAGTGAATGAGCACCTTATATATCTCAGTTCATTCTATCAAACTGTTCCAGACATGAAAACCTCATGACTAATTTTGTGTCATACAGAAATGGCTGTAATCATTTATATGATCTGGACACTCAGCAGAAAAAAAAATACAAAACAAATTTCACTTTGTAGAATACAAATAACTCTCCCATGTTACAAAATGTGTAGGGTTCAGGTGTTTTTTGTTGTTATTTCTTTGTTTTTAACATAGCAGTTCCCTCAGCTTGGAGGAACTCAAAACAATGCTTTATATTACAGCGGCAGGATACGAGCAATTCCACAAGTGCAATGAAGTTGCAATAAAACGAACAGGGTATTTTCTTACAAATATACCAACACCATTAAAAGTATATTTTCATAGCTGTATAATCAGGCAGCACTTTCACTCCTTCACCATCGCTTAATACATTTCATTATTTGCCACATCAGTTTGGGGAGTATTAATTGAAAAGATAGCCCTGAGATGTGAACCAACACATCAGCTTAACCAAACCAAGGGTTAAACCATGAGGCCTCTCAAGCTCATTCACAGTGACGATCCTCATTTTGCCATCAGTCATACCACCTGTCAGCTGGAAATAAAGAAATGCTGTTCATATCTTCAGGCTACAATCAAGCATGACTGCAGGATAATTTGTCTATATACTGATTCCAACAGGAGCCTGAGCTATTAGAGAACTAGACAGCTTTTTATACAAACTCCCTACCCCCTTTACATCAACCCTTCTAAAAAAAAAATAAAGGGAGGGGTGGAGGGCAGACAAAAAAGGTAGAACATTTTTTTCCTCACAATGGAATCTTTATAAGGCCCTGTACTTAAGGCTGACATTTCAGACACCTCCCTACCACTGAAGCCTTTAATCTCTCCTGCTTCCTCCCCTTTGCATGTGCAATAGAGACAGACAACCCAAGCACCATGAAGTCATCCACAAGGTGTTCTGAGCTCTCATCCAAGCATCAGGTCACTCCGCTCAATAATTACCAAATTAGCCACAAATTGGTGTGCTTTCACTGCATTTTCTTGATCCAAAAGAATGACACAGAAAGTAGACAGCAGAACTTTTTAAGTGGGTGCAAACTTCAGAGAAAGCAAGGATATTTATTTGTTTCACACACAGGCTTGAATTAGGCACGCCTGCATTTTTGCATTGCTGTGCTCACAGAAGAAGAAAGCGTTTATGTATATAAATAAATATATATATAAATTATATGTATATATATATACACACATATATATATAAAATAAAAAAAAAAATCTTTTCTTCTTCTTTTTCCTTAAGAAGGTGGCAAGGCTTCCTTTCATGTACTGGGAAATGTCATTCACTGAATATGCATTATCCACGCACAATGCACTTGAAGTAGAAAAGTCAATCCATGTATATATTACTTAATGCTTTATAGTTGTCCTTCATGTAATAAAACTTATTTCTACCCCCTACACTATTTAAAGGCATTCATGAAGGATGTCATAAAACATACCACATAACCACTACCATAACTTCTATGTTGTATTTATGTTGTATTTAGTTCTCTTTTCTGAGTGAAGGAAGCACTGCCTTGCAAAGACAGATATGTCAGAGTGGAACTGAACTACCTTTGACTCCATGCAGCTACAGATTAGTCACTTGACCTCCCCAATTTCTGCCTGTGTGCATAACAGTGCAATGCTGCACAGGGTTGTTCTGAGTTCATGACACTAAGAGGCTTTGAGACTTGCTCAGTAAAAATTATTTCTATAATATTGCATATGCATAAAGTGCTAATTGATGCCAACTGGCCTTTCACCCCAGGCAGCAAAAACAGCTTCCTACCACACACATTTCCTTTACTGAGGACCAGAGCACACTTTTCATTTCTAATGCCTGGGTTTTGCCTTATAACATTCAAACCATTTCATCTTCAGGAATACTGCTTTTTGTAGAACGATGCAGCAATGCATTTGAAAGATTACCTTAGTGACTCTACACAGTGTTAACATCGTAACAACCTTCAAACCCAGAAATTAATCCTATTTACAATGTACAGTTCTAGATTCAGGTCATTGTATTGGAGAGCCTACACTGCCCTGTACATTTCCTATATGAACCTGACAGTCAAGTTACAATGGCTCTTGAAATGAAGCTGTTTCTGGATTGGCCTTATAAGATATAGCATCACCAAATCACCAACAGCTCTAAGTATTTTTCTTTCCATTGTGTTTTCTGAAGTCCCTCCCTCTGCTGCAGAAACTTGGATGCGCTCCACCTGCTTACGTTTGCTGATAGAAGCCAGAAGAATTTTCACTTTGTTTCACAGATGCTCAGATTCTTTTATCAAGACATGTCACACAAAAATGTCTCCAAAATAATTAGCAGGATTTCAGTCAGCTTGACTGCGATAGCTGCATGTAAGGTAAAGCTCAGACATCTCTTAAGAAATTACAACTCTGGAACGAGTATCCAGGACCTTAGCAGTACTCATTTAAATCTTCCAGTGTGACACATTTATAGTTTTCTACATAGTCAAAGGGGGAAAAGGGTTGGTATGCAGAAAGCTGCTACAATGTGAGAAACATCATGCACTTCTGTAACCTCTTGAACTCATACTGACATAAAAGTAATTGATAATGAAGAGCAAAGATGGAACCTAACGAGTCAAAGAGGGGAAAATTACAGAAGTATGTCTGCAGTCACAATCTGTGTCTCAATCCAAACTAAAATAATTACTTTATTGAGAAGAAAACTGAAATAAAAGTAATTTTACAAAACATATCACAAAGTATTATTTTAATATTTAATTGAAAGTGCACCTCTTTTGGCCATTTGCTTCATGCTGTGACCATCAAGAAATGCTCTTGACTATCCAGCATGATCTTGCTCCTGCCTTGTTGCTCTTCTCCCATCCCCAGCACTGAAAGAAAAGATGACTCCACTGGAAAATGAGGGCAGGTTGACAAATGTAAAGAGACAGCAAGAGCGCCTCACAATTGTTCACGAGGCTCCTGCTACAAAGTCCAGGGGCTACGTTACTTCTCTCCTCTCGTTTCACAATAGACTTTCACAATATGACTCCTTTGGTTTCATAAAGGACTTACAAGTTGAAAGTTTTTTTTGCCTGAAATGATAGGAATTTAATTCTCATTGCATAATCTCTGGATGAGAGTATGTCAGATGGGCACAAGTTACTGATATTTCAACTTACGGTGATACAAAAGCTCCATCCACAAGGGCCAGTAAGGCGAACCTAAGGGAAAGGTATGTTGCTGCAGCCTCTACCCACCACTCCAAAGCCCTCTGAGAACTCTCCTTTGGTACTTTCCTGGAGGCACAGCAAGGCTGTTTTAAAATATCATGAACACAAAACTTGCAGAAAAGCTAAGAATAAAATGGCTGACCTGAATAACCCTCCGGCAGCCCCTCCAGCAGCTGCTGTATGGCCTAAGGTAGCCCTGTCTTGGCCAGTTAAAGAAGCAACCCCTATAACGAATTAGAACCTGGTTTCTGTCCACCCTGTCCGAGAGAATACCTAGAGCTACCTTCAAGAACATTATCAAAATAATCATAAAACTGCTATTATCTTACCTTATTTCAGTTTTTTTTTGCCTTATCTCCTCTCCCAGTTTCATATTCAGCTATACCAGTCTTTACAGAGATCTTCCTCCAACCTCAGAGATGCTAGTTTAAGTCTGCTTCTTTTTTCCCCTCTCTTTCTCTCTCTGCTACCAACAAGTAAATTGCTGAAGGGAAAAAAAGCACGAAAACATACACGCACTAAAGTAAATAAGACCTTGAAAATAAAAAAAAAAAAAAAAAAACCACAAAAAAACACCAAATGAGTCCTTGGCAAACAGTTCAATTAATTTTATTAAGTAGTAAACATTTACAACTTACTCTCATTTCACATTTGCTCATTTAATTTTAAATAGCTTCCTTCTACTTAAAATGTTTGCGTATGGACACTACTACTTACATGTTTTCCAAAACAGGTTGTAGACTTTTTACAATGGAGACTGATATATTTTAAAGAAGAGGGGTGGGCGAGAAATCATGCCTCTGTTGCACTTCTTATTCCCCTAGAAGCTTGAATTTCAGAGAAGAAATCTTGCTAAATTACCACAAGCCTGCAGTCTAATATTAACATCAGACAGCAATAAAGGTGGAGGATCAGAAACAGGTAACACTGATCAAGCCTTAAAACTGCCCAGAATTACAGTGTGAGAATGGTTCTTGTTATAAGCATTTCATTAGATATACAAATCCTGTATGAGAAAAAAATATATGTTATCCATCCCCAGGAATGGAAAATTTTCCTTCCTCTTTCAAGCTAAGGTTTCAAGCTTAGGTTGCTCCAAAAGTAATGCCTCATATTTATTTCTATGGAAAGTACAACAAAACCAAAGAGCACAATAACACTGTTTGATAAAGCAAATTCTCTACAAAACACTATTTCTCAGCACAGTCACCACCATTAGCTGTGCATTTTCACCAGGATGCCAAAAATCTGCATGCTATGTTCATAACAGTCTGCATGGCCATATGGAACATGGCTTGCCTTTCACATTGCTGTCACCACTGCTAAAAGACATTACCCACCACCTCACCATGCTAACATCCGCTGTTTGGTCTCCAGAAATGTTCAGCAAACATCAAAGAATGTCAGTGAGTATAATTTTTTCCGCACAGAGGAATTCATTTAAATTACACACTTTTACCTCAGAAACCCTTCCATGTCAGACACCACTTTGTCTGACTGCCCCTTTGCTGCCATCTGTCACACAGCAACAAAAAGTAATGGGGTATTGGCAGAAAGGTTCAACTTCTACTGCTATACCACCGATGTCTGCCTCTGACACTGTAGGCTAATACAATTTAATAGGAGGCATTACTTTTGGAGCAGCCTTCATCTTTATACATCATTTGGCATTGCAGGCTATACTGTAATAGGATATGCAGTTACTCCCAAGACCAACAAAAACAGAGGTGGCACACAAAGCACATTCCCTTCTCTCATTACATGATTGTGTTTTTATTGCAGCATTAATCTACATTCCTGCAGCCTGTGCATCTACAAACAAGGTCAGCAGTACCTCATCAAGGGAGGAACCGCCCTGTAATCCAATATCAGCCTCCTTGTTTGCCAGTGTCATTTGATTCAGCGGAAAGCTTTAAGCATATAGGATCAGCCGCAAAATGAAACCGGGTGGCTCTGGGCATAGCACAGCTGTAAGGAGAGATTATAAATTCTTGAGAAAGGTCACATTGGCCCAAATGAGTGTGAGCAGTGGGTGGGTACCCAGCACCAAATACAAATTTTGCAGTGTTCTAATGGACATCAAGTAAAAAATGTGCACAGCTTCAGGGGAAGAGCCACACAGAATATAACCACAGAACTAGCACACATGCCTTTGTTGGAAAAAGTGCTGCCTAGAAAGGTCTGCCAACACCACTTCCAGCCCATTCCACACTGCTGAGCGAGGAGGCGCCCGCTGCAATGATACAAGGGAGCAACAGCCGCTGAACCAGTTCGGTCAAAGAACAGCAGCTTCACATGCTAGGGAGGAGGGCGCCCGCTCCCAAAAGCCAGCTCACAGCATGCCCTGACCACCGTGGAGAAGCACCAGCTTCCCTGCGTTCGCCAGCCACCGCAGCGTCACACAGATCGCAGCTCCTTCCTCCCACTGGAGCAGCCGAACCACCACGGAAACGTTTCCCAAGGACACGCTAGAACAAAACAATCCACAGTGACTGCAGCATCTGCTCGGCATAACCACTATAATAAATTTCAATCTTGTTTTAATTTTTATATGTCAAAAGCTATTAGGTCTCAGATATTTGAACCTTAATTATTATGGAAGCAATTAGCTCCTGTGACAAGAAGGTCTTGCCTGAGGAATTGCGATGAGCAGAATGTTTTCTGTAGCATAAGAAACAAATACTCTAAGCAAAACCGCAGCTATCTAGGACCTTACCATTGCTCTGCACTTCGTAGTGCTATCTTGGCTTTGCACTAGACCGCGCAAGGCAGAACTTTCTCCTTTACTGGCACACACTGCATGATACTGTAGAGCCACACAATGGAAGATTTCCTGAAGTACAAAATTTAGAATTCTAATATTTGAAGATTTCCAGCAATAGACAGATTAAGTAGCTTTTAAATAGTTAAATGAACTCTGAGAAAACAGTATTCTGGTAACTTATCTCCTGTAAAGACAGCCATGATTAGACAACAGCTCTAAGTGCCTTAAAAACAGTGATTTCTAGAATTGACAAGAAACATATTAGGGTTTCAAGATACAAACGTATTTAATGGGATTTTATGCACTGAAGGAATTTCATTAATATAGATTGCTTTTTATTACCTTGTTTCAATATCTTACTACTTGACAAAACTATGCATTTTAATTTTCAGCATCTTTTCCAGTTTCCCCAGTGCTGTAAAGCTGATCTGACCTCTGCAAACAAGGCTGCTGGCCGGGAATGGCAGCTGAACAGCCGGGAACAACAGAGCTGTTTTAGAAAGTGGTTTGGGATCTTTCTGGGTGAGAAATCCTACAGAAATACAAATAATACATACTAAAGAGCTCTGAGCATTCACCAGCACACAGTGACTGGTCTCCTTGTTACTGCACAAGTGAGGGTGAAATTCGAGGATAGCTGGTGCTCATTCTTAACCAAGTCACAGGAGTATTTTCATGTTCTATATACCTGCATTTCACACTGTGCTCTTTGAATATCAGCTGCTATCGCTTCCATACTTAATTGAAATACAAACTTTTAATTGTCTTGTTTTGCATTTGAGGTTTAATTTAGCCTACTTCTGCTGATAAATATAATTTGCTAACAAAATTAAGGACTGATGATTTCCAATTCAAGCTTTTATTAAAATCAACTAACACCACCAAAGATCTGAAGGAAGTGCTCAGCTCCAGCCAAAGGGATTTCTGTTTAAGTTACCAACACTTTTCCCAGGCTGCACATTATGCACTGTTACTCATTTTCTTTACTGCAACTCACTGCATCTGCTGCAGGGACAAAATTAAGGGTGTAAAATTAAATGAAATGCATGCAATAGTTGTGCAAGCGATACACTACATGCACCAAAAGGAGGGATAGAACATAGGTTCTAATGGATGCTGTAACTTTATTTTGTTGCATTTTTCAGTGTTTTTTTCTTTACTGTTTGAATGAATGCGCTTTGACTGTGGTGTGACATATCTGCTCCTCTCCACACAGACCAAAGCAGTGCTGCAAAATAGGTCACTCCGTGTGCAAACCAAAGGACCCTGGGCCTTGGTCTGAGAAGGGGCTGACAAGATCCCAGCACACTAACAGTAAGGACATCATTTGCACAGTACATGGTAACTGGAAGCCTTCCTCCTCTGCCTGAGGCATAGGGGACAAAACTCTCTTGTCCTCCCAGGAGCACATGTACACAACCACATTCATCAAACTCCACAAAACCTAGCTCACTCCCCAACTTTCCTCACAATTCACTCAGCAAAAGCCTTGAGTTCCCTCCCTGAAGGGGAAACAGACATCCACAACGTCCCCAATCCTGCACTGCCCACCAGCACGCAGGGCAACTCCCCGAAATCCTCCTGTTCTCCCTGTCAACAGCGCTGCCCTGAGCTGATTTTCATATTCATTTTGTGGAACTCCTCAGCGGTTTCAAGAGTCACATTCTCAACGAAAAACCAAAAGGCGGCAGAAAAAAGTTGAAACCGTTTTCCTTTAATTAGTGCGCATACATTCGGAGCAAAGTTACGCCACATACTATTTCCTCCAAAGGTCATTAAATCAGAACCACAAACTTGACTGTGAAATACAAGACCGTTTTCAGATTGCATGTGAGAACTTCCCAACTAACAAGATGCCCTTTACTTGAACCATGACTTGAAAAATGTCACTGGTGCAAATGTTATGAAAAAATACCACTACCACATCTAACAGGACATAACTTAGACTGCTCTCAGAATACATTAATCTTACAATGCCACTTTACCAGTAAGCAAATAAAATTATGCCAAAACACATCCAATATAGCAAAGTTAAATGTTGCAGAAGGTCCTATTTAAAGCAGGCACAGATTAAGATTTAATAAATGCTTTAGTCCATTTATATTCTCTGCCTAGGACTCCTGGACTTCAGGAAATGAAGCATCATGACACTTTAATGTTCTCTGCTTGCATCTACCCTTCATATTTCTATTAGTTCTTCTGCTCTGACTTAAAACATCAATCCTCAATGACGCAAATGGGCTTTCCATGCATGAAATAAATAAAATCATATGCAAGAGAGCTCCTCTCCAAAGCTCAACACGGAGAACAGCCGGTATTGTGCCATGTGAGAGTGGCTGTCGTCCTGCATGACTACACTTCAGGGTGCATCCCAGCACAGTCACAGTAGAGCCCACAGCAAAGCTGCTGTTAACTTTAGAGGCGCAGGACAGAACCTGGCCATTTGATCATGCCTTAAGAAAGAAAGCATAATGTGCAACTCTCCTTTTTTAAGATCAGAATGGGGCTTAGACTAATCCTCATGAAGCACTCTGAGATACGGTCATATGAAAGGCCCCTGCAAGCTCTTTACCTTTCCCTAACTTCAGTATTAAGCTTTTTTTTTTTCATTTCTGTAACACTATATGTAGACAAAGTAAACAAAATACTTCATCTTCATGTGGTATACTTGCTGTGGCATTAGTTTATTCAGTGAACTCAACTTTTGGAAAACACATCATTAAAGCTCTCTTCATCTCTCACCAATGAGCACCGTATCTAAATATACTGAACCTATTAACATCTGCCCCATGCAAGAGTTCACATGCATCTTTTTGCCTCGTTTAATGAGGGGAGAAAGCAGCAGAAAGAAACAAGACAGACTGACAGAATAATGCTCCCCCTTCACTGTACAAAACATGTAATGCTTAAGGATAACAGTGGAAGACCTTTAATGAAGCAGAACTGCAGTAAGCTCTATACTTCCCTTTCATATTAAATATGGCAAAAAACAGTAGGCTAGACAGTGATGGTATAGTTTCTTTTTCACATTTAATTTGTATCTTTATTAAAGTTCACATCCACCTTAACATTACAGACTTACAAACTGGTAAGAAAGACCAGCCAGCTAGCTGGACTTGTATTTACAACTGGATAGAGCTACACTCAAGGCAATAATTCCTGACCACGCAGTAGCTGCAAACAATCATTTCTATTAAATTTTATTAGGAAAAAGTGAGGTGGATTTAGGAATACGTGCAACTTCCAATCAGCTTTGGTTTGAGTAGCCAAAATAGCAATAAATGTTTTAGAGGATCGGAGTATTTAAATCCTCCACAGTAATTGAAATAAAACACTAGATTTTTAGCCATTGATTGAAATCTTCTGCATTTCCCTGTCTTAGAAAGTCTTGAGGCACATTTTCAGGCCTTCTGAGCCAGAAGGGTAATACAAACAGCAAAGAACTATGGGTATTGAAATGAGAGAGATTGTATTGCTATTAATTGATTCATTATCAAGAAACAAAACACAACCTACACTCAGAGAAGCACATCAGAGGGGAGCCGTTCACCTACTCTTCGGCTAGACAGAGCAAAAATCTACAGTTTGGGAAGCGAGAAAGAGGAAGATGCATGAGGCTGGGGTAGCTACCTGGGGGTATGGTTCCTCAGCTGGGGGATTTCCTGAAAGCTGAGGGAGACTCCAGGAAATGAGGAGCATGCTGAACCAGCTGGCTCCTGAAATTTAAAGCAGTGATGTATTTGGCTCATTTGATTAGGACAGGACACAAGTGGCAAAGATAGCATAGAACAGAAATCTTCATAAAATGGCTTGGGAAAGTCTGATCTAAATGAAATAAAGTATTCAAGTTTTAAAACTGCAGTGACTAATAAAAGCAACAATAGTATTAATAAATTTGATACAGTGGCATCTAGGGTAGAGTAGAACTGGGTTATTTTACAATGTGGGAAGAGAAAGCCCTGCTGCAAAGCCCTTGTAATCAAAATTAATAAAGTAGAAAAGCAAAAATAGGCAGCAATATCTACTCAGACATTATTCCTAAATTACCCTCTTACACAAGGCATCAGAGACAGGCCTAGATGGGCAATTTCAAGACAAAGTTTTATTTGCTTAGTAAGTATCCCAATGAGAAATGCTGTATTTTTATGGAATATAATCAGATTGCTATCGATATTGCTTGCTATTCATCCTACAGTATGAATTTTTACTTCACAGACTACTTGCCATCCTGCTACTCTGGTGTAAATCCTATTGCTCAGTGCATGCTGAGGGAGTTTAACATGCAGAGAGATTTATTAGTAGGGCCCGCAATGTCTCCAACAGTGAAAGTTACTTCAGGGACAAGAACAAAAACGGGAGAAAGGCAGAGGGACAAAAGGGAAGTGAAATCTGCCCACGAGGGACAGCCAGGCAGGGAGGATGGCAGCCAGGAACTCTGCAGGACGCTCCATGGTGCTTGCTGCTGGCTACAGCTGCTGCAGGGAACCCAGCTCCAGGCTGCAGCCCCTTCCTGCTACAGAGGCACAGATAAAACCCACTGTAGTCACCAGCCTGCAGAAAGCTCAGCCCAGGAACTATTTCTTTTCTTTTGCCTCATGAGCAAAAAGATTAAGCTATTCCCAAAGAACCAAACTCCATTCATTTCTAGTAATGCTTGTATTAAAAAAAAAAAAAAAAAAACAGAAAAAACAAACAAACAAACAAACAAAAAAAACACCTCTATCAATATCTGCAAGATTTGATTTTAAAACACCAACATCACTCTAACAAGATTTTAGACAGCAGCCTTACCAACCACATCCAATAAGGCAGGTAAGCAACAAGTATCATGTCTGCAGACACCACATCATGAATAGACAGTCGGTCACTTAATAAAAACAACCTCTTAAGAATGTAATTTGCATTGTTTATGTTTCTGATGTCAGCCTCTCATCTGCTGAGAAAAGCTTATCTACTGGTGGAAACTGGAGGAATAAAACCATCATCCAGGTGGGTTACAGCTAGCTACTGATTATTCAGTACTGATTTCACTTTGAAGAGCCTTCTAATATTAGAACAACAACCAAAAAAAAAAAAACTATGACACCACTTCAAAAATCAGAGGCAACATTTTTAACCTCTGTCCTTTTGCATTAATGCAGCAGTGCCTGGAAAAGCTACAGCAGTAGAGGAAGAGTCATTGAGGCAGTTCCCTTCACACCACTACTGTAGCTGAAAGGGACAGAAATCAAGAAACATTAGAATCAGTGTAAGCCAATGTGGACATTAAAGAAGAGTACAACACACAGAACTTAAACAAAATCTGTTAAAAGGCACAGAGAAAGAACACATTTTTGAGCAAAGAGTGGCTTATTTTCTGGAGGTGTTCCAGATTTTCAGTTTCCATCTGGAGGTACTTAGTGCTGCGATAGGGCAAGAGGAAGTTTCCAGCTGCAACACAAGAGTGCATCACGTTTGACATGAAAGACCTACAAGTTGGACAATCACAGTCAAGTCAAAATCCTTAGGATCTAAACAAGGACAAACACATATTCATAAGCATCACACCAGTACTCACGTCTGCATACACAAACATTTTAAAATAAGAGCAAATTTGGAGCCTGTGATTGAAAAAGCGCCCCAGCTGGGACGAATAAAAGATGTTCCTACTGCTTTTTGTTCTTCTGCAGCACAAGGTGGTTTAGCTTAAGCTGAGACTTGTCATTTACAAGTTTACAATGAGCCAGTTTGGATTTTTCATTCTTCAGACCAGCTCCCACCCATGATGCTTGGTTCTCCAGCAGAGACAAACCCCATGTCCATCGCAGGGAAGAGGCAGACAGAACACAGGGGCTTGGCTGCAGCTCCTCCAGGGCACAAGACCTGCCTCTCACCTAACATACACTATGGCTCTAACAAAAGCAGACAACCCCCCAACAAGGGTCTAAGTGCTTTATTGAACCCAGAAATCCTGCTCAGTTTTAGGTTATCTGCTGAGTGGGACTGAAGTGGTGCAGCTGCTGAGTGTGGGGCTGTCACTCCCCATTTGCAGGCACAATTGGTGTGGTAAGGAGGGCATGATGTCCCCTGAGAACAGCAGCCTTCAAGTCAACTGTTGTCTGAAGGATCAACCAGAACCACAAGCTCTGAAACATGTGTGCCTACAGCCTTGCACTGCAAATCAATGCAAACAAAATCTTCTCTCTTCTGTTTGGTGAAATTGTACCAATGAGTCTGGTGCAGTGGGAACAGTGATAGTGCTGCCAGCCCAGATAGGCAGGTATGGATGTGCAGTGACAGGAGCAGCAAGCCTGAAGCCGTCTGCTCTAAGAAAAAAAAAATATTTCAGGAAACACAATGGCAGTGAAATTGCATCAGAATTGGAAATGCGGATGAAAGAGAAGCAGACTCTATGAATTTCTTCAGTTATTTAACTTTACAGATTATGTGGGCATTCCATGTGGATTAGTTAAAGCAAGCTATTTCTCTGCTATTCTTAAAGACATCACATTCAATTACAGAATGAGATTGGATCTCAGTAGAAAAGTTTTGTTTCTTTGGGATTCAGAAGCTAACACCGAATGAAATAGAAAACTTGTCTTGTGGTGAAAGGACAAGGAAAAGAGCAATTGCGCAAGAAAACCAATGTCCAGACCTCTGAACTGCAAAGCAATTGCATGTGTCAAGTTCCCATAACATGATGGTGCCAGCTGAGGCTTATGTTAAAGCAGTGCAATAAAATGAGATGTCTGGAGCTTCTGTCAGAAGAATGATGCTATCTCATTAATGGGATTACATAGAAAAACTGGAGGAACTTCAGTCAAGAGGAATAAAATGATTAAGGATCAAAAGACTATGATTCATGAAAGAAAGTTAAAACTGGATACTGTTTCTCTTGCCTGAAAAGCTCAAGTCTCCAAATCATGAAGGCTTGATGGTACCAGGGACACCCCACCATCTCCCCCACTTATGTCTGGAATAACAGCGATGGATCAGATCCTACAGAGCAAAAACTTGAATTATAAAATGTCAGTTTTCTTATGGCAACACTATGATCACATCACTCAGCAAGGAACTAACAATTAGAGGTGAAAGAGGAGAGAAAGGTTAATTATCTAGAAACAGCTGGAAGATGTAAGTTCCCTTAGAGAAGAATACATTTAGTCAATGAAAAGAAAAAGGAAAAAAATAAAGAAGATGGTGGCTATAGAGACTAGGTAAAATTGGTACACTTAGGTAACAACTACAGGGGATTTCTTAGCCATAAGAATGACATAAATGCAGAATCATTTTCCCAGGGAAAGTACTGGAAATGACAACTGTTGAATTGTCTGAAGGGAGGCTGGCCATATCCCCATAACCACTTGGTAACGCTCTGGCGTACACAAAAGTGCACTGGCTACAGGGGAAGGGGAGAAGGAGAAACCATACAGACAGGAAAAGGGAAGCATTGTGGTAGCAGATGTTCCCTAGTCATCACTACTATGTTATATTGCAGGAAAAATAAATGAATAAATAAAAAATATCTCTAAATACAGAATGAGACTTTCCTCACTGAAGGGTTCAGCACCTCTCTGCAATCTGCCTTTTAGTTGAAGGATAAATAAAAAGACTCATTTAAATTCTGCACACATTGACAGAGGTAAACTGATTTCAGAAAGCATTATTATGTCTGAACTCTCTCTCAGGAGGAGTGAAAGCCAGATACTTTGTGAAACGTTTTTATGATAGCTAATATTCTCTAAAAATTCATTAGATGTCAACATAAAGGACAAAAGGCATCACCAAGGAAGAGCAGATGCTACGAGCTACCTACCATACAAAGTATATTAGAATCACTTGACCTGTGTTCCACTGCATCAGCAAAGGGCAGTACTACTTCAATATCTAGCAATGGTCTCATTTCTTAGCTATTTTAGCAGGGAAAACGTCAAACAAAAATGACACTTCACAACAGGAATCTTTGCTAAGGATAGCCAGACCTGGAGATGCCACAGCACAGCCCTTCAGAGCACACCCACAGCTCATGCCACAGGCATTGCGTGCAATGAGAAGCTGCAGATCTCAGTGGGGAGCAGCTTTTTCCAACCTCATCTCTGTCCCATCAGATCTCCCAGCAATAAGACTGCTTAAGAGAGGTGCATGTGGATACGTGCACACACACGTGTGACTGGTGATTACGCACACTGGCCTTATCCAGCATGTATAGAATCAGGAATCAGCTCTTCCACAGCTAATGAGCAAAGGAGGCTCATGTTCTATTTTTGGAGACCCCCAAGAGCATTTAGATTCCCCACACAACCAACAACTAAGCCAGGCAAAGCCAGTTTGGCTGCCAAACCCTGAACAACAGCACAGGCCAAGCTGAGGCCTGGCTCAGGCTGCTTGTGGCTACACAAGGCGAGGCAAGTTCTGCCATCAAGTGAGTCAGCTCCAATGAAAGATGCACATGGAGTAGATTTGTTTGCTACTTTTGTATGGATTTTTTCCATGGAAGAATGCACTGAGAGCTCTTAAGCTGTTAAACTTTAAAGAAGCAGAGCTTCTTCAGAAGCTATGCTTTGATGTAAGTGGACAATTTCATCCTGTTGCTTAACTGAATCAAGGTCTAACTTCCCCCCATCACCACTACCTCCCTGCACACACCCTTTTTTAATAGTCAACCTTTTTTAACCTGCAACACTGCTTGAGTAAGTTTATACCTATACTGATAGTAGAGCCTTCTATACGCAAATATGCAACACTTGGCCCTTCATCTCTTATATCAATGCCATAACTTGCAGAAAGTAATTACTGTGTTTACAAGGAATGATGTTCCTTAGAGGATGTCAGAAATTCTCCATAATTCATACTGTGCCACACATCTCAAACACTTTTTTTTTTTTTTTTTTAAAGATGCCCTGATTTTCTGTTCAAACCCTTCCCCCTTCCCCCCCACCTTTTTTCTATGTACAATTCTGTGGTAATTAACCCAAACAGTGGTCATTAATGGGATTTCCAGAACAAAGACCATCTTGGTTGCATAGGGCTCCTTCTATTCCTCTTATATATATATGCAACAACTCCACAGTGGTCTCATTCCTTAAATTTTTACTCCCAAGTACCTTGCATCCAGTGTGAGCCCGGGTCTTCATGAGGGGTGTTGTGGTGCACAGCTCGATGGCTTCTGGTTCATGGAAGATCACTGTTGGGAGAGGCTCTTTCCGAAGAGTTAGGACATTCAGCTTGGTCTTTAACATGGTCTGAAAGTGCTGAGCAGAGAAAGAAAAAGCAATTATCTCGAGTTCTGGTGCAGAAAAGTGAGAGTTAATAGTTGAACCAGTCTATGCATTTCATTTAATATTCAGTGGCTTGAAAGTTTCCATGGGGAGAGTTAAAAAGTTCATAACTTAAAAAAAATTAAGGAAAGCTGTCCATTATTACTATTAGCAGTGTGGAGACTATTTTTAAATTAAAAAGATACACACACATACAATATTAGATGATTTTTGAACTGGGAAAACATTTCCAAATTTGCCTAATTATCATTAGAATCCATATATGTCCCAAAAAGGGTCTAAATTCAACTTCTAATCGCTCCCTGGCACCTTATAAAAACTGCTCATACACCCAGTCCCAATATTAATGACAATATGGATGGACGGAGAAAAGATCAAAGGACAAGTTTAATCCTCTCTCGTTTTCTTTCCTCTGTACTTCAACCTCATCCAATTGATGTAAACAGAAGTATTGCTCTCATCAAGCTGAGTGTCTTGTTGGTTTTCCTTTAGTCTATCAATTTTAAAATGTCTTTGTAAGCAGTTGTTCCCCTGGTTTCCACTGCAAATGCCTTTACTTATACACAACTATTAGATGTCACCAAAAACTTGCCATTTGTCATAACAAACAAAAAAGCCAGACTTGAAAGACAAACTATATAAGTGAACATCAACATTGTTGAATGAAAAACTTCTCAGCAATTACATAAGTGAAGAAGGTCGGTCCATGAAAGATTTCTAAATCAATTTGGTGGAATCAGAAGAGTCAGAGAAATTTTTCAACATTTTAATAAAATAGCCTAGCTTCAAATCTCTGTACTGTGTGGTACAAAGGTGTTTGCACTTCTCCTTTGTGACCAGCAATAAGGCCCAAAGGAACAGCACAGAAGTGTATCAGGGGAGAGCCAGATTGGGCAGCAGCCATGGTCTCAAGCTGCCAGAGTTCAGGAAGTATGGACAATGCTCTCAGACACAGTGTTTGATTTTTTGGGGGTGGATCTCCATGGAGCCAGAAGTTGGACATGATGATCTCTGTGAGTTCATTTCAAAGCAGGATATTCTATTTGGATGCACCTTTAAACTGTCTTTGATTTGAGAAACTGAACATGTTCACTTGCTGCAGTGTACCTAAGGGGTAAAACATGCAGACATGAAACAAATCAATGTCACATTCCAGCTAGAAATATATCACAGCTCTGTCTAAAAAAAAAAATAAAAATGTGCTTTTGTTGAAGCTTCATAACTTGACTCTTACGTATCAGCAACTATTAGATGTGCAATTACTCCAAATTACATTTATCAAAACCAAACTTATGCTCTCAGTATTGCTGGGAGATTCTTAAATTGTTTTGCAGTCACTCCTTTCCTTTGCCTCCCCTTCACCTCTGCCAGGCAGAGGAACAATATGGGTTCTGGTTTGTAGTAAGAGAGATGCTAAGTGATTTCCCAGAACCATAAAAGAAGGCTATATCAGAGTTTGAAACTCGAGTCCTTGCTTTTCAAATCAGTGCTTTAGGTGAGGAGAATGCTTAGTAAATATTTTATTTATGCACAGGGCACAAATCCAACTATTTGGATTTTACAATGCTTTCATACAGATTTGTGCGGATTTGAGTTTTCCACTGAAAATTAATGAGAATTTCTTGGAAGTACACCTCCTACATAATCCATAAACACTTATTAGCTAACTGACAGCCTGTTAAAACCCTGCTTCTGAAACAGTTTAAACCTAACCTCATCGGTGTTTGGATCTAATAATTGTTATGATCCTGGATCAGCAGCGTTTTCAACACTCTTGTAAGCATATTCAACATCTAAACACTAACAGCCTGTGAAAATAATCCTGATTTCCTACCTCACGCATGAAGTTACAGCCTGTTACAGTGACTTCAGGGCCCCTGTGCAGTTTATGCAAGCATTCAAGCTTCCAGTGAAAAAGAAATCTACTCATACTATTTTGCATCTGGCTCATATTACATGTTATCCCATTCACTCTCCCAAACACATCTCAAGCAAAAAAGGGCTCTGTTTAAAATGATTATGCATTGAAGAATGTTCTTTGACACATGTTTCTGAAGATAACAGTGCACTTCGCCAGCCAGGATTACTGAGCTCACGGAGAAAACCTATTTCATTTCACTTTTCAGTTCCCATTAGCAGCTTTTTGTTTGGAGTTTCCTAGGCTTCTCTGGTGAAGCTGTTAGCAAAGGCCAAACAATGGCTAGCCAGCCCCAACACACACAAAGCGAGCTCAGAGCCTGAGATCCGGGTTGATTACCTACTGATGACCAACCACAGCGCTGGGCCTGCTGGGCCCATCAAGGAACTGCTGTCTGCTGCAAATGCAGCTCCCTCCAACAGCTTGTCTAGCTCTTATATACAGGCTGTAGATCTGCTGCCATGCTGAGGAGATTATCTTTCTGGAGAAAACAAGTAGGAAGAGTGCAATGGAGACCAACTATGCAGGCCAAGTTGACCTTTGCCTGGGACCAGCCCCCTGGGGAGCCACAGCCTCACACTGAGCACATGGAAACCATGGCATCCTCAGCAGCATGCGTGAAAAGGTGGAGATGGAAAACTCACCAAAATGTATGTTTGAACTACAGTCCTACTATTTTGCAAGTGGGATATTGGATCAAAACAGAGTTAATGGTTGGGAAACGTCCAACTGAAGAAGATTCTATCCCAGCATTTAATTTCTGCCTCGCCATGTTCTGAAAAGGCTCAATTTCCATTGGTAAACTGTACACAGAAGTTCTCAAATAAAGAACACTGCTTCCATTAAATATTCAAGAGATGAAAACACTCCATTTGGGCCCTGAATATTGAGCTGGTTCTCCAGTACAGTTCCTCTCCTCTGCTAGCATCTCTATCAACTTTAGTGGGACTACCGACAACGTTATACAGACCCCATTTTGACCAAAATGCAGAAAGCTATGACGACAATCCATTTTTTTCATGTTTTAACAACCACACATACAGCCTTAAACAAGAAAAAGACAACTCTCCACCTTCCAAAGGCAATTCAATAGTTGCATGAGCAGCAACTTGGAGTAGTTGAGTGCCAAAAACTCTAGAGCACAATTGGCAGCAGACACATAATTAGTTGCCAGAGAAGTGCAGGGCCGGCTGGGGGTGGACACAAAAATATCCTTTTGCTATGGACTGTGTAGCCAGTGCAGACAATGCTGCACTCCCTGCACGCAGGTCATATGATGGCTGCCATAAGAAAATCAAGAGTCTGCCAGGAGACATCATGCAGCGAGACCCCAAATAAGCAAGTTATTTAAACACATGCCTAGCTTTCACTATGTGAGCAGTCCCAGTAAAGCACACGTGGGTAGTCAATGGGATTATTCATGTGTTTTAAGCCAAGAACAGGATAAAGTGCTTCGCTCAATCCATTTCTTAGTTTCCACTCCAAACTGGCATCTCCTCCGGAAACCGTTGGCAAATACTGATATATAACAGTAGCCAATGGTTTTTTTTGTTTTGTTTTTTGGGGGATTTTTTTTTTTTTTTTTTTTTTTTTTTAGGAAAAAGGCTTTAGCTCTCCACTATTGTGAACCCAGAATATTTCTTTAAAGCATTTTATGTTCAAAAAGTGCTTGAAATGTGTGACTTTGGAATTTCAGCAAATAAATTTTCAGGGAAAGTTAAACCATTCACATTATCTTTGTCAGAATCACTAAGTTCACTTATACTGAACGTTATCAAAAGAACAGAATCTTACCAGGCATAAATACATAAGTTCAAAACTACACATTATTTGTCCTTCATCCAGTTAGATGGTGCTAATAACACAGACTGTGTTACTGAGTACCAAATCCTCAGCAAGCCAAGGTAGTTCTTGCAGAGGAAAAGCAGACTGGTGACCTTCAAAGTGCTCCCTATTCACGTGAAATGCACATCATCAGTAACCCTCTTAGCTACAAGTTAATTCAACATGAGAATCAAGTACTTCTGATTCATTTTTCAACATTCATTTTATCAACTCTACAGTCATACACTAGCTCTAGGATAACTGTCTTATAGAATTTGCAAATTGAATGCTAGGTACTATGCATCTAATCTAAGCATAATTTTTGTTGCCGCTAAAACTAAAAATTCACAGCATTTTGGTTTAATCTGTCAACAAAAATACAGTCTTTTCCACAACTCAGGCTTGGAGAAAACAACTATGACACTGTACAGTTCAATGTGTCATTGAGGAGAAAAGCAGGCATTGACAAACTGTAATAATAGTGCTTAATACTTCTTCACTGCTCTTCATCTTCAGGTCACATCTAAACAGTCACTGTTGTCCACAATATTGAGTACTGAGACTGAGCTGGACCCTTTTAATTTCTACCAGGTAGTGGAAATAAAATAGACTCCCATTTAATAAACAGAACTAAAAAAGGGTTGCGTGTTGAATGTGAATATGTATTTTAAAATTTCCCAAAAGACAGCCTGGAATTTATGATAGTCTATAATCCAGCAATAAGGGATGAGCAAAATAGACACAGTTTACAGACTATAGGGGTTGTGACAATGTGAAAGTAAGTCACAAAGTTTTCAGCCCCACGGCCTTCAGACCCCATTGTCTCCTAACATCAGTGTTATAACCAATATTCAGATTCATCAGGAAGCACATTTCCAGATGACTTACGCCTACTTTTGCCAAAGACAAAGGTGTTAACATATGAAAAAAAGTAATTTTGAAAGTTAAAAGCCTCTGAAATAGATATTTTCCAAAATCAGAAGCAATCTTCAGTACAACTCACCCTTCCACAGCACCTACAAAGGAACTGCCACATGAAATCCACATCAGAACAACAGATCAGCCACTGGGAAAAATAAAAAATAACCTCTCTATATAAAGTACCACTTCATACAAGTACTCACTCTACTTTTGAAATTCATTTACTTCTGGCATCAAACTGTTGAAGAGCATTCCACAGCAACACACAGCAGCACAGGAGAGCAAGGGCACAGCCAAGTGCAATGAACCACAAGAGTATTTTGGTGATCCCAAATGCCCCTTTTACCTACTCCCAGTGAAATGTGACTTATCAAAGTATCCAGCCCATATGTACAACAGACTGCACTGTAGTTTCCATGGTCAAAGGAGACAAAAACACGTAGTCCTTTATGCTTACCCCATCACTGACACAACCAGAACAGTGACCCTATGACCCCAAGCTCCAGATTTTCAGCAAGAAAAGAATTCAGACACATTTCATATTAAAATTTATCCATTGCTTTTATTTAAAGCAAATGCAATCTAGTATAGATAAATGTTACATTTGATCCATCTCTTGTTATACAAATATTGTTAATACACTTTAAATATTTTTTTCCCTTTCCCTATGTTAAATTTCACTGTCCAATGTTTATATTGTACAAGCAGTTCATATAAAGATTGGACTGAACATTAAAATAAAACTTTCCACATAAGAGATGGAAGCACTTAAGTCAGAACTCATCCCATCAGCAGCCTGCTCTGCAGCGCAGCTTGCACAAACTCAGGATTCTGACACAGATCTTTATGCTGTGGCAGACCTGGTTTGTGAAATCCAGTTAGTACGACTGTATCCCTTCTGGCAACTTAAGAGAGCTGGATTTCACCAGCCTATCAAGCCCAATCCATTCAATCTCTTTCAGATAACAAATGCTACTTAGATGAAAGAGGTTATGATGTCTGAATTAAGTCTGAACTGCAGGGGAACGGCAGTGGGCATGAAGGTACAACAGATTAATCTTCGGGGACCCTAGGACATATTTTGGAAGCAGAGGAGCTCAGGCAGTCCATGGTGTGGCTCAGCACACCCTCACCAAGGGCCCAAATTCTACCAATGTTCTGGGGAAAAGCACCTTGGCAATATCATGCCAGAATTAGAGTGCAAGCCATCACTTCTCTGCTCATGTCACCCTGGCCGTACCACCTGTGTGAGCAGACACCAAGCAGAAGATAATATCAAAACAAGCAAGGCATGAGACTGGAGAGAAGAAAATGCCAGGAGTGGTAACCAGCATCCTTCCAGCACTGCTCCCTGCTACCAGCACAAAAGCTGCTTCTAGACCTCTCCAATCAGCACTGAAGACAAGCAGGTTAGGACAAAGGTCTGAGAAACCCATAGCATATAGAAAAATGGATACGAGAGGGGAAGGACGACATAGGACTGTTAATAGAAAAGCAGGACAAGGACATGGGGAACCTTTCTAAGGTGGCAAGTCCAAGAACACATCGAAGTCAAAAACAGGTGAGGGCCAAAACACTTCAAGCAAAGATGCCGCTGTATGCAGACACTGAGAGTTACCCCACCATACTACAATACCAGCTCCTCAGGGAATATTCTGCTTCCTGTTATGGTAAAACAAATCTCTTAGAAATGCACAACTATCGAGACTCCATTAAAAAAAAAAAAAAAAACTTGCACTCCTTATCAATACCCCTGATCACACAACTGCATGTATGACGATGCCCCATTTTCTTACAAGTTTAAAGAACTAAAGCATTTCTGTTTCCCCACAATTTAATTCATGTGAAACGTTTTGTTCTCAGACCCTGTGTACTTCGAGTTTGCTCTGGCTGGATTCCGCCATCCTGTTGCCAAGCTTATGCGATTCCAATCAGCAGGATTGCTGCCCAAACAAAACACAGTCCCAGATACAAACACCCTCCAAACTGCAGGGAACTTCAGAGCCAGATGAGAATTTCATGAGCGATCCCCTAACATCTTTATACAGCCAAACTAAACCGCCCAACCTCAACAAATCTGAATACACGGGATATTCAGAGACCAAGCTGAAGAGGGTCTTCAGCTGTAATTGCTGAAAACCTGAAGTACCACTATGGAAATTCACATCAAAATAGAAAAGAGTCAATAGTTCAGGATATTAATAATCATGAAAATAAAAATAATAAATATTTAAAATGTCAGTGGAAAAGGTTTAAAAACAAAAAAAAAAAGAAAAATGAAATCACAGTGCTATAATAGCTTTCCAACTGGTTTTTTTTGAAGACTGCAGTAACTGAGCCCCCACTCCATTATTTCAGTAGAAATTACGCACGTGGATGAAAGATGGACATCTAACCACGACTGTTTGGATCTTTCCATTGTCCAATGCTCATGGTAGATATCCTATACCAGGAGAACATTTTTTAGCATCAAAAAAAACGATGCTCACCAATTAGTTACTAGTTATAAGGAAATATTGAGAGCTGCACATCCTACTTTATCAGCTGAGCTGTACTTGTAATTAGTATTAGTATTAATACTAGTACTGCTTCCCAAACACTCTGCCTTCTGCTTCCTTCCCTTCCCTGATGATGTTGTTGGCCTTCAAGCTACATACAGAAATCAGCAAAGGAAACCAACCTGGGTAGCACAGCTCCACTTGGATAGCACTAAAGGAAATTAAAGTCAACCCCTTTACCTGCAGCTCACCTCCTCATATCCAGAACAGCAGTACCTCCCCAGGAGCACTGTGACTGTGTGTGAGCCTGGAGTTTTTACTAGATTACATGCCCAAACATACCAGCATGCCAGAAATTCTCCATGCAAGCCCCAGCATTTTTCAGGCCAAATGGCAGCCTGAACATAACCCCAAGACAAGACAAAAGGTTTAAAAAGAAAATAGAAGGAAAAAAAAGGGAAACAAAAGAGTGGAAAAAATGAAGAAATAAAGGCTGACAAGAAAGGAAAGAACAAAATAGGACATGTAGCAGCATAAATATGTCAAGGTCATTCACTATGATTTTGAGCTTGACCCCTTAGCTCCTTTCCAACATCTCCTTCCCCTAACACGAGTTTCCAGTGGATGTTATTTGGTATAGTTGGCCCAATATAAAAACAATGGAATCCTGCAGCATGAAGGCAGCTGTTGCTTTTTCAGTCTGCTCTTGGAGTCTTTCCAATAATTTCTGTGTCAGAGGATGCTTTACAAAGTTCTTTCTCCTTGCTCCAGGCCTGGCAGGGAGAGCCCATTGTGTACAATACCTGCCAGACAGCCACTACGTTCCCCAGCACAGCCCATTTAAAAAATAAAAAAAAAAAAGCTTTTCAGTCACATTCAATTCTTTTTCTTCATTTTTTGCAATAAATCAATAACTTCTTAGGCAGTTCCGTAGCTCAGTGATCTCCCTCTTGCCTTTCAAATGCTCTGAGACAGGGCTATGAACTGAATGACAGAGGCGTCTGTTACAAACAGGGGACGTGCCGTGATTTATTTGCTAGATACTCACATTTTTACTAATATCACACAGAAACAAAGAGTGCAAATTCTTGCAAAAAATGTTTATGTATTTGGTTAAATGCAAACCAAATGAACTTTGGGAATAAGTCTGTTGAATTGTTACATTTACATAAGCTATGAGACAATGATGATCCCCTCCTTTCTCTAAAGCTGCCCATTTTAACACTAACTTCTTGTTAGCCCCTTGGTGCTAATTTACAGCAATGACTTTTGGACGTCCTAAACACTCTTGGGATTTAAGCCCAGCATTCCTGAGGATCTCAGAGTCCAGGTCCTCCGACTTCCAATGGACAAACACCATCTCCATGTGAACAGACCTGCTTTTCCAGCTGCTTTTCCCAAAACACCCACTGTTTTGGGAAGCCTCCTTCAGCAACAGAGTCCCACCACACATTCCCCAGGAATCCCCTCTGGCCACCCTTCTACTTGCAGCCATTTCATCTCCTTCTCAGTATTAATCCTTTTTCATTACCATCAACAAGTTGTCAACGATAGGGAACCTCTGCCAGGATTCCTGGTGATTCAGATCTTTGGGGATGACGATGCAGAATACAGACAAAACTTGGGTTCTCCTGCAGTGCAGATGCATAACCCTTGACCCCATGGGGATTCCTCACTTCCTATAGTCATGAATGAGAGCAGCACACCAGAGAGTCTGTGTCAGGAATAGGGGAGTCTACAGAAAATGATCAAAAAATACTCTTCTACAAAATATCTCATTAATTCAGCATAGCTCTACAGTTGCATAATTGACAGGATTTGCACCAAGAAGCCTTTACAAAATAAAATCAAACCAACTCATTTATATTCCTGTTTCTCCTGCAACTAGCTCACTGGTTAAGTTGAGCCAAAAAGTCAGATGCAAAACTCCCCAGCCTCTTGAAGAGCAGAACAGTTCAAGCAAAGCAGCTGGGACAGCACTGCCCTTGGCTGGTGCCAGCCTGCAGCACACAGGACAGGACAGAGCTCTCACAGCCACGTGCTCCATGTGTAAGGGCTCAGTCTGCATGGGGTTTTCAAGGTTTTCTGTAAGTAGTTAGTGTTTACTGATGTTTCTACTTTTCTGATTTTCGAAGGACAAGTCCTTTGTGCTTGATGAGAAGGGAGATTAAGCTCCTGAGTTTTTACAATTTAAGCACCCAAACCTGGAGATACTCAGAAATTTCTCTTTAAAATCTCAGTTTCTTTTCTTACTTGTCAGCAAGGTTCAGATATTTTTGCAGAAGCCCAACAAATCCCTCTACTGAGTATTGCGTTTCAAACTGCTAGTGATTATATGTATATACATGTCTACAGTTCTTAGGAAAAGGAAAAAAAGAACTCTTCAGAAAAGAAATAAAATAAGCACTATGAGATTCAACCAAAAGCCCTTCTCCCCCCAAGGCACAGTTAATATACTATCTGCAAGTACATATGGGACCAATTAAACAGAGCTAACTCCTCACACAGGCACTGCAGTGTCACTCTAGAGGAATCCACAATTGATTAAACAAACTCAAGTAATTCCGTTCTGGAAACACGTATTCATTCACAACCAAATCCCAGTCTTTAGGAATCCCATATGCCATGAAACAACTATCTCTGCTTCCACAGAGATCTGCAGCAAAACACGTACGAAGTTCAGCAGGAACAGCACTAGTCCCCTTTCTCCTGCTGCCTTTCATGTGCTGTTGCATTTATCCATAGCTGCAGCATTATTAGTGCTTTGTACAGTAGCAGTAAACATTACAATGTCAGTCTTATAATTCAACATCACCAATGGACTGAAGTGTATCGAAGGACAGATATTAAATTGTTTAACTATATTAAACAAGAGCTCAAAACTGTACAGATGTTCCCTTCCCGCAAGGCTGGCATAATTTTAAGACTTCAGACCTGTATAATGATCATCATTCAACCTCTGACATTTGGAAGGTGACTTCCTCTTTTTCTGGTAATTATACTCTAATTTAGCCCAATCTGCTCCAAATGTTGATTGACACAGCAGTGACTGGCAAGTTTTCCATGCAGAGAATGTCTGCAGAACAAACAATCCTGCATAGCAGCAGACAAACAGAATAGGCAAAGCCTTTCTTTCAGCATATCTCCACCCTTTTTTTCCTCCGTTCAAACCAATGACCACCTTAAACCCAATCCACTATCAGCACCTTTACAAATTGATTGATAAAAGAATTTTTTAAAAAGCCAGTCCAGTCTGAATCTGCAGGTTCTGGCTCTACTGTGAGCAACGAAGTTGTGGGAGACACAGGAATGTAAATGAGTGAGGTTCGTTTTTTAAATGTTTCTTGTATAAACCCTGCCAATTATCACAAACAAAACAGATTTCAGGCTTATGGGAAATCAAGTAATACAGAATGTCAACCAGGGAAAAGGGCTTGAGCTTTTAAAGCTGCAAACTCCCCTAGATACAGATTTTACATACACTCCTGTAATGCAAGATGATAGAAATATCCTAAATGCCCAAGACACTTATAGTCTCCGATCTGGGTGTGTTGGGCAGCTAGTTAAACTAATGTGAAAGAACCAGCAAAATTAAAATAAATGAACTGCCTGCCCAGCATTTCCCCATCGTCTTCTTCCCTTGCCCCATTCAATTTAAATTATAAGCATTACTGGTGGAGTTATTTCAGCATCCTTCAAATCGCAGAACTGTAAGAGATGTTTACAAGGTGCCTTTTATCAAACTTGATGCATCTGCAGTCTAAATTATTTACCCTGAAAAAAAAAAAAAAAAAAAAAAGGAGGGAAAGAATTTAGGGGTGTCTGATAAAATATTAAAGGTTTGCATCTTCTGAATATTAATTAGTCATTCATCTAGAAAAAAAAGACATTTATTTTAATCAAAAAAGATGTGTATTTGGCTGAAAAAATCCCTGACTCTGATGCAAAATGTTTGAACAGCTTTATATATTCAGTCCTCAGTAACAAGACTGCTAAAAATTCCATTTGCACAAACACCACCGCTGCCACAAATAAATAATTGCCAAAATAAATCCAGCAAAACTGCCATGCAGAAATGGGCCTTCTATCGCCTAATTTGTGATAATGCTTTTTATAGCATGTCTCTCTGCTCAGATTTGTAGCTTTTGTTATCTTTTGTTATTTGCATTCTGACCACAAAGCCCAAGGGTTATCAATTGAATTATTCACTTTTTCTTATATTTGGAACTCTTCATGCTGCAGCCCTATTTCTGAACTGCACTTATCTAAGCTATTTGCATGTATAATGGACATGCAGTTCCTTCAAAAAAAAATCTCTGGGCCAAACTGATAAGGGATGTCAATGACAGTCATGTGGGGAAAAAAAAAAAGCCTGACTCTGAATGTTTACTGATATGGCAGCAAGCAGGTAGCCTGCAGATGTGAGGTACATGGGTACGTGGGTGCATGCACATAGAGATTCAATATGAACTTCCAGCCGCACTTCTGCATGAGCCCGCCCCAACTCTGCAAAGTGAGAGGAATCCACATGGGACTTCTGAAGCAAATCTGCCACTCTTTGATACGAGGGATAGTAACTGTCCAGCTCACAGCATTCATTGAAGTTTCCTACCTTTGGACAGGAAAGATAACTCATACAGCAATTAATGTAAAGGCTGACCCACAAGCTTGAGTCACAAAGACCAACTCCTTTGACCTTCAACAGAGGGGAAACTCAGTGGAGAGCTTCTATCAGATGAGATACACAGAACACAGAGAATCATACAATGGCTGCACAAGGCTCTGCCTCATCTCCACTCACTTCCATCAGGATTTGCACTGCAGCTGCTCAGAAGTTAAAAGTCTGGGTGAGCTGTTGACTGCAGTCACAGATTTTGGAGAGAGAACTTTGACTCCACATCAATCAATCGCTACCAGTTCCGCTCCAATACACAGACCTTTAATCCAACTATAATATTTCTAGGCCTACATGGCTTTAGCAGAGGAAGATATCCGTTTGATTATTTAATTTTACATCTCAGGTTCTCTGTCTGGAACAGATTTTCAGATGACATTAGAAAAGCCCCTGAAATAACATCAGTAACATTTTGTGTACACAGCTATTTGCACAAGCCAAATCTACAATTTTACAAGACAATCAGATAGATAAACATCTGTCTGCTCCATTCTGAGCAGCTGATGAGAGCAGGGGACCTTTGATCATCCAACAAAGCCTGTTCCCTCTTGGGTGCAATCCAGCAACAACCATAACGGAAATGTTCCAAGTTTTGCTATTCACATCTTAAAGCACTGGTTGGGCAGCGTGAGCATCTCAACGTCACCCATACTACAAAGAGCACAACAGGAAAATCAGACATTGAGGAGCTACAACATATCCCTGCAGAAACAGGAACACAAACTAATGAAATTTTCTGTTGTTGAGGCCAGGCTATCATACGCAGTACTTATCCATAAGGATGACAATAGTTTTCAGCTGCAGCACAACAAGAAAACTAAACAAGCAAATCTACTTAAATACCAAATTTTACAAATGATTATTTGTAAAAATAAAGATTAGAAGTCATCTAAAAACCATGGCATTCAGTGCTATACTCGTGCCTAACATAAGATTAAGAGGGAACCAGCTTCAACCAGCACATGAAACAGGGCTGCGGCTGTCGTTTGTATTCCCTGTAGCATCTGTAGAAAAGCGATTAGTTTCAACTCCTGCCCTATGACATGAGCATTTCCACTTGCATGATTTATTACCAGTACAGCTCGAAATTAACAGGCTCTGGTGGCTGTCACTGATATTCCCAACTCAATGGAATAAAACTGTTCCTGGAGCAGATTTGGGATTGCCGTTTCTGCTTACACAGTAACCAAATCACAAATGCAGTTTACTGTGAAGTTGCCAATAGTTAATAGTGTTTAATGGTGCAGCATGCATCTGAGTGAGGACAGGGCACAAGCATCCACATGGAGAACAAATCAGTTCATTGGCTTCAGTACAGCTTCCCTCTGTGCCTTCCTCCCTGAGCACACACTGCTGAACCAGAGGACAGGAACAAAATGCAGCTTGCAGGCTCCTTATTTGCTGACTGATCAGCTCAGAACAGGCAATTCTGAGGGAGAAACGGGAGACAATCTGAAAGCAGCAGAACCAACGAACGCACAACGGAAAGAACAGCATATGCAGGACACGGGGACAGAACTCAGCGGTCGCATAGCAGTGGGGCGGCAGCACTCACAGCTCTGTCTGGCTGCACAGAATGCTGCCAGCTGTTATGACTACGCTGGGTCGCACCACAGCCAGTCTGCCCACCATTGCTGCTTCACCACCCGCAGTTGAAACAGAAAGGGCTATTGCTTCATTTATTTACATGTGCATGTGCATACACTGCAGAAGGAGCCAGCAATACCAGGCTCGTTTACGCCCAGCACACTTGCTCTGGAGGATACTTCCCAGTTCAGTGCCTGCACCACACTGGCCCTGGTCGCCTTTCTGCTTGGCACACAATCACATCATACTGTGAAGGAATTAGATTTTTTTCTAAAAAGCTGCATTTGAATAAATTGTCTTATTTCTCTTCCCTACCTATGTTCAAAGGGCAAGGCTTCCAAAGTCATCCCTATTTAAACATTGTTTTCCATCTGTATGTTTCAACCCCCAAACCTGCATTTGAGACAAAAAAAAGCACAGCAAAGAAGCTAAGTTGTCTTACTATATTATATTCACCCAAAAATCATAAGCAATTTCTCAGACAAGTCCTCCAGGCACAGTTTTAATGTTAAAGCAATTCTTGCTCCATTTTAACCATCCAACAATACAGAGCTGATAGCCCGGCTCATTAAAAAGTACAAGACCCCATTTCCAGAAATGCCGTCATTTCTCAGTCAGAGCTTAATCATGTTCCAGGCAGCAGCCTGGCTGCACAGCAGCTGCCTCTGACACCCCAAATCCAGCACTAGGGTCCCCACGCTTTGGGCTCAGCTGCACACAGTGCACAGTCAGTGGCAAAGCTTCCTGCTACAGCCATCAACAAGGCATCTTCCACCTGTAGTTTTTCAGGCAGCTTGGCTAGTTTTATAAATGCACAAATCCCACTTGAGTAACAACTCTTTCTTAGGGTTACGCATTTATACTCATTTCACCAGAAATAAAATTTGTGACAGGGAAAACAACAGGAGAGGAAATATAATCAGTTTTTTGAAACTTTACAATATTTACATAGCATATGAGAAAAGATTGATTAAGGACACAGTTCAAAATAGTGACGGAGCATAGCAGGCCATTTTTCTCACTTTGTGCTGCTGGACATGGGCTGTTGGCTGGTTGACTTGACATGCTGGCAGTGAGGGTACACAGTGGGACCATGCAAATTGCAATAAGTAAAGCAAGGAATCGTTAACTGGGATGAGACTCAATCCAGCCTCCAGATTTTTCATCTAAGAGATGACGCTGCTTCTCACGAGCACTCCCCAGCATACAAGCAACACTGGTTTTGGACTGGCATGAGCAGGGAATGAACAACCTCTCCTCCTCATCACAGGTATCCTTCCAATGAAATAAGCATCAGAGGAAAGTGGCAAACCCTTACCAAGTGCACATCAGGGACCATACCGCATATTTAACAGGAAACTCAGGTGGTTCTTCTGATAAACTAGGTGCTATACTCAAGTGAGACACGGAAAATCCATAGCACGTTCCTATTTCCCACCAATTTGGCAAGCATCACACTGCTCTACTTAAGGTTTCAAGCTTCTTTTTTGCAGAAAGAAAAAAATGTATTTTTAAATAAAACCCTCAAGATATTGATTGACTGCCCTTAAAAAAAATACTTGGCAACCTCTTTGCGTGTTTTTGAGTGGCCCCTACATAGGGCAGATGAGTACAGTAGAAGATGATAATGTATTAAATAAACACTTCTGTTCAAAATCCATAAGCCTACTTATGACTAGCTTGAGACATACAAATATCTGCAGCTTATTCAGTTTCAAATCCTCTGCTCTCAAAATGTCCATTCAGCAGCCTTGCCAGATATTGTTTCACAATACTACAGGCTCACTTATTCATAAACAAATCATTAACATTCTTGACATAAATCCATAGTGTACAACAAATCCCAGCTATGATAATGTTTTACTACATTTGCTGTGCCCATCATGAATGGGAGTTCTGTTTTCACATTAAAAAAAAAAAAAAAACACCCTCCACAAACAAAAGGCAAATTATTTGCTGCAAGAAAACCGCCAGGATGAAATGTCTATGCACAAATTACAAACTAATTATCAGGTTTATATAGTAATAAACCTTGTGCTCAGTCAGTGAGACAGTTGTCACAGTTTTAGCAAGAAAACTTCCTGTGAGGACTCAATAACTCCAATAGTTAAATACAGTACTGCAGAGCTTTAGAATTTCCTCAGCTACCTGGAAAACCTTCTGCATGTTCCCACTTCTCCAAACAGGCCAGAATTGCCTGAAAGGATCTCTCTAACGCCCTCCGGCATTCACACAGCACTGTGGGCTTATTTACAGTTCCGTACCAGAGGCTTTCAGCCTAAGCCTGAAACAATCATGACCCATTTTGTTTTATTTTTACACTCATACATCAAAGCTTAAATCAGACTAATTGTAATGAACAGTATAGCCTAATGAACATGTCGGGACCAGCCGGCTTATTTCCACTGAATAGACTCTGCACAGGTGGCGGCATGGTTTAAATGAGAGTTCCCAAACAACAGCCTCCAGGTAACAGCTCAGCAGAGGAACTCCTCATGGTGATGTAGCCTTCCCATCCAGCCACAGCCTCACCAGAGGCAGGGGCTGCCCAAGGGCTGGGACCGCCCAGCACAGATAAAGCACAAGGATAAGGAACCCACACCGCTCAACTTACCAGTGCCTTCTCTGCCTTATTTAATGAATTAAACGTCTTCCTCACTGGCCATATTTTAGTAATTTTAAATGATAGTGGGAGATGGCTAAACTTTCCATTGATGCTCTTGGCAGAATAAAAGTAAGCTCTCCAGAACTGGATTTCTCCATGGATTGATAAACATAATGCAGACTGCTTTCTGTGCTGGCTGCCAGCTCAACCCAATAAATAAAAGATGTTTTCAATTCCGGAAGAGATGCGTGTGCACTGAAAGATTTAGTATTTAGCAAAAACCAAATGCTGTCCTGCAAGAAATTAGGCCTTACTTCACACTCAGAGCACAGCTCTATTGGCACAAGTGGCTGCTCATTCATTGTCAGTAAAAATACACACAATGCTGAAATCGTGCAGAAGTGAGAGCCCTGCTTTTTCTGTAAAAACACACAGATTTACTATTACACTTCAGCATTTATTGGGAGCATTTTCCCTCCTTTCATTGTTCTGATTGGCATGGCTTTTCTATTTGCAGCTTGCTTTAGATCCAGATTTGTGATAATTTAACAGCAGCACACTCACATACCAACACACAGAACATGGGTAACTCACAGGCCTGAGCTGCTAAGTGATGTTCTGCAACACAGGAGAACAAATTTACAGCATGTATTTATGGGTTTCACACATCTGTTAGTATGGAAATAGTCAGAACTGAAAGAGTGCAGGAACATTTAAGTATCTTCCTCTTTGCCTCCAGGTTTCTGAGCATCTCAGAATCACTGTTATAGATGTTGCCTGCTACGCTAACAGATAAGAAAAAAAAAAAAAAGATAAGAAAAAATAAGAAAACAGATAAGAAAAAGAAACACCAACAGTTTAAGAGAAAAGTGCACATAATCACACATCCACAGAAACAAGGCTCTCATAAAGCTCCCAACTATGAGGGTCAGACTGAAGCAACGCATGACTTAGAAGGAAGCAAACATCTCCACCAGGGATCAGCAGGGAAAGCAGGCATGAAATGGTGTAGTCATTTGCAGGATAGCAAAACAGCAAAATGACAGCAGAACACAGTTTGTCCACACCCCCCTGCTCAAAACTTGAGTGCATATGAGGACGTCTGTCACTCGTCTGCTCTGGCTGACCTCCAAAACAGGTGGCACACATCCCCTCACCCCATACCTCCTTCTATATGCCAGTGCTACATTTTGCGGTCCTCTAGTACTAAAGGACAAAAAGTCAGCCACCCAAACCACAAGGCTCAGGCCCCTGCTCCAGCAGCAAGGCAGTCAGTATTTTACAAGCGATCTCAGACAGGACTAGAGCCAAGACTGAATCTTCAGATTGCCCTTTGCAAAAATCTCAGCATCGGTGATACCAAAAGATCAGCAGGTTGGTTACTTCTGTACCTCTGTTTATTAACACTAGGTACATAAAACAGGAGAAAACAAGAAGTGCCAGAAAAACACATACTGATGTTAACCACAATGGCAAACCGAAAGTATGCACCAAGCTTTCCCTTCAGCCAGGAAATATTTTCAAGCTGTTCCTTTTACAGCTAGTCAGTGGGTAGGAAATGCTTTTTAGACAGAAAAATATTTTCTTTTCCAGAAGACTCCATAAAATCCACGCACAGAGCACAGTGTACACTTGGATGAGAATTAGTTACTTGTTTACTGCAGTAGTGTGATCCCCGCATATCGTCAACACAACTCAGTTCCTCCAGTAAGCAAAGAGTGGAGGCCCCACTCACTGTGCAACAGAAACAACACAGCTTGATTTTAAGGAAAAGACGAAGCTGAGCACTGGCAACACATCTGCTAGCTGTAAAAAGCTGAACAACAATATTAGAGCATCCAGGAGGATGTCCCCTGTGCTCCTTCCAGATTCTTTTTCTGTGTAACAATATTCCAGAATAAAACGTTACCAAATGTAATGAAATTGAGATGTTCTAATATATGAAAATAATGTCCTAAGCCCTGAGCTATTAATTCTGAAGAGCTGTGGGCTGTAGCTTATCATTATCATCTAGAAGAGAAGGATGGCTGCAACAGCCAATTTCATTTCTCCCCAGTGACTGAATCATGTGCTAGCTAAATCATTTATTAATGTCAAAGGCTGACATTTTTCAATTAAGATAATGAGATTCCGGAGGCTCTGGCCATCTGAACCCTGTTTGTGCACACGTCTTTTGCCAATTAAAAAGCATATATATAACGAAAGGAAGCAGCCTGACTGACTGATTTTTCTTAAACTGAGTACCAAATACTAACAATTTAGCATTAATCCTAACATGTATCTACAGCTACATTCCAGGAATAAATATTTATGCTTCTAACCACATGGTGTTGGGGTTAACAGGGGGTTAACTAGTTATTAATCAAAACACGCACATTAGAAACTAGAGCTGCCTGAAATCACCTCACTCCAATTGCAGCTCCTATGGTGAGGACCAAGCAGCCTTTATCTGTCCCAGATCCCAGCAGATAGACACTGAGCATTTCAACACCACTTGGAAGTGGTGCTAAAATTGCATCAGAAAAACAGCGCGGTACCAGGTGAGTTGGTTCAAATGTTGCTGAGAAGTGATTTAGACTCCACATGCTCTCTTCTAGCTCTTTTATTTGCTTACAATTAGTTTGCAAGATACAAGATGAATGAGAAAAACTGTGCTCTCTGTTGACTTCCAGGCATACAAAGCAGAACAGCATCGAACATTGCCTAGAGTAAGCCCTGTGTTGGTACACAGGATCAGGTAAAAAGCCCTGTGGAGCAGCCAGCCCAGGCAGCAAATCACAGTGCAGTGCTCACGGCTCTAATAAAAGATTCCCTATCTTCAATCAACCCATACCACTGCCTATTGACACCTACTAACTGGGGTGCTACAAAGATGCTACTCTGATTTTTCTGGAAACTACTAGACAGCCATAACAAGTCTGCTGCCCACAGCTCTGCAGCACAACTGCAATGATTAACAATGACCAACCCCATTAAAAGACTCAAAACTCAGAGCATCACTTCACTGTCTGTATGGGAAGCCATGTACGTATGGGGTACCATCTTTATGAAAGCAGACATTTCACTCTGATTTTGTTGAGCTATATATTGAGTTGCAAACCTTAGACAGGAGACCAGATTTTAAAATGTCTTAAAGCAGAAACACCACCAACAAATATTAACCTAAAAAATAACCAGATCAATTTTGGAATATTAGGGAAGAATATGCCAGCACTTCCCTATTATCCTTCATACAGTTTTTGAGAATAAGAAAGAATTAGAAGAGTGTTTTTCTCAGGTTGAGGCAGACTGCTCGCTGACTTCAGCTCTGTAAGGAGAACCAGGCTTGGCATTTTAAACCCTTTGAAGAACAAACAGATGAAAATTTAATGAGAAAACATGAAAATAAGAAAAGGCATCAGAGAGAGACTGTATTCACACATGAGAAATACATTTTTCAAGTGAAACCCAAAAACATCTGCTGAAGGCAGCCCATGGCCCAGGGGAGGGCAGGAGGCAGCCGTGGGCACAGCAGGGGCTGGGCCAGGAGCCAGGGATGCTCCAGCCTGCACTTGGGACCCAGCACGGCACCCGCAGACTCCAAACCACGTCCCCTTCCATCGTGGAGCAGAGGAGCTGAGAGACTGCCAGGTTTATTAACACACCCACAAAAATTTCGTGAAGTGGTTCCCCCCACCCCAAAGCAAACAGCTCCAAGCTCACAGCATGACACAGACGTTCCGGTCGGATACGTAACAGCCCCTTATCCAAACAGCACAGGGCTCAGTCGCGAATGACCTCAGTAACATAACGCGTTCCAAAAGGAGTAATACAGAAACGCTCAGTCTGGCTTCCCTAGACATTGAACCCTTTCACGGTCACATGTATCTACTTAAAAATAAAAAAAATAAAAAACAGGTACGATTTGGATGCTCTGAAATACACACACAGTTCCTTCTCAAAGAAGAAGAAATCCAGAGCAGCTCTTCTGACATTAGCAATGCCATTTAGATTTATTCCGACATTATCAAGATCTGAATTTGGACCAAAAAAAGATCTGCAGATAGATAGACAGGGGCAAAGTTTATCCCCAAATGAACAAAATGACATATATTTAGACATTAATGGCTTCTGAAATTTTCTAGCTTGATACAACATCAGTGATTTAAATGCCAAACCACATTCACTTCGTTTATCTTGGAAAGCTTCACATACACGTAAGAAAACCCTCAAACCATAACAGAGAAACTAAAGGTCAGACTGTTACTTTCAGAGCCGGCATAGTAAGCTGCAGCACAAACCAGTTACGGACATTTCCCCGGTTAATGCTCCTCCCTGCGTGAGGCTATTTTTCTAATATCATGTAAGCAGCCACAAATAACTTCTGCTGTTGAGAAATAAAAATCCTAAATTGAAAAGACAACATAAAAGCCCTCTGGAAATCATTTAACAATATTTGTGTTTCTCGTAGCCAACCAGAACTGAGCTGCTCCAGTGAGAGGTTTCTGCCGACAGGGCTGTGGGTAGGCTGCCCCCAGACCCCACTGGCCCCCAGTTGGTGGCTCCTCCACAATAGAACATCCAGTTGCCATGCACTCAACAGCTCCACATAGTCATGAAGCATTTCACATCGGCCCAAAGCCTCTCTTGATGCTGATAAAGATGCCTAGACCCTTCACCAGTCAAGACTCCACTGCAACCCCGTCCTGGGCTCAGACACCCAGCAGCATCTCTTCTGGCCGTGAGGTGCAATTCCTCAGCCAGAATGTTCTTTCCAAGCAATGACCTCTCTGTATCACACTACGACTATCACGCAGAAATCAGAATTCCTCTGAAACAACTTTCCTTATGGAACTGAGGGGAGAACTGTTAAACAGTTACCTCACCTTTGATTATGAAAGGCAGTCTCCTTGGCACAAGGCTCACTGTGCCCCACAGAATGCCTGCCCCTTGCCTCTCCAGACCCTGCACAATCCCAGTGTTTCTAATCAAGCCATCTCCCATACGCAGTTCCAACAGACACCCACCAGGATGTGATGTGAACTCTATCTGTGGCAGCAGTCGAGAAAAAGAAAAAACCCGCTTCCTTGCAATGGGGTGACTCCTTGGAAATCTGCATCCCAAGCCAGAAGCTGTGGGACTGCAGAGGTGAGGCACAGGGAGCCACGTGTAGCCTCAAAGCAACCAGAAATTGGAAACTGAAGACAACAAAAGGCAGCAGGAGGACCCACCATGTCTCCTGCAACCTTTAGAAATGTGGAATTCTTCCTTCCACATCAAGTAGGGATTTTAGAGGTACAAGGTTAAAACACTGCCCTTTGAAAATGTTACACATCCCAGATCCAAGCTTCAGGGCTCTTTAGTGCCTTTAAGCACACAATCAAAACAAAACAGTCACTCACAGGAAAACACTTCCTAACATTTGTTATAAACCACCAAAAAGTTATATTGCCATTTCAAATGGCAAGATAAAAGTTAATGGATTCAAAGGCATATCCCTATGTGCTGAGATAAGGCTGCACTCTTAAATCTAAGTGATTTAGCATTGATTTATCAAAGCAGACTGCCCAACCTTGTAGAAAACAGAATCTATTCCACAGACCTTGGCACTGACACTCTAACAACATGAGAGAGACCAAATCAGTTATCTCAAACCAGCTTGCAGCTGCTATCAGCCAGTCTCAATGCCATGCTCCAATACTCATCTGGCATTGCTGCACCTGAGCTCTTCCTCACTTAGGGTACACCGACACCAGGTGCTAGGGGTAATGACTGGCCAGCACCTGGTCTTCTGCAGGGTGAATTTGGTCCTCCAAAAAAACACCAAGAACACATATGAAGTGAAATTTTTGGAGTTACATTCTTCAGAGCCGAACACAAATGTTGTTTTCATTTGACTTAGAGCTGTGGAAGATAAACAGGTACCTTGATACCCCAATGAGCAGAGTATCAAATCCTGGTAGCATTTAGCCCAAGAACACCCATACCATTCTGTATGTTTCAAACCATCAAGTCTGCTTCAAAACAGATTTGTAAATAACACCCATCTCACATGTGATATTAGTTCTCTTTCATCTTCTTCTCACCAACTTTCTAGATGGTTTATTCCTGTGATTTTCTCAAAGAATTTTACCAGGATTAAACTCTCTCCTTCCTAAATCCATGCTCACTTTGTTCCTCAGCCCTGGCCAGTCTACCTCCGCCAAACAAGAGACAGGCAAGCATCTTGCTATCTGCAAAGATGAGCTACCGCCAGCCACAGAGAAGTGCACTTCTCCCTAGAAAGTGATGGTGCTGCAAGGAAACCATGCTGACATTCAGGGAAACCCAAGGCACCAGCCAGGAGCAGCAGCAGGCAGGGTGCAGGCTGAACCCAGAGCTAGCTGACCTTAGGCAGTAGTCCATGGATTTGCTGCTTGCTCCATGGCTCCTTTCAGCAGGAGGCACCAACGCTGTTTTTGCTACCAGGGTTTTCCCAAACACACAGTACCAAGCTCAATGGCCCCTTTCAGCAAAACTGTAGAGAAGAACAGCATAAAACTTTCAGAATATCCTTCCTTCTGATCCTAACCCAAACAACAGAGCCCAGCTGTGAAAACTGAAGCCTGCACAGACCCATGCTGTACAGCCGCCTCCTAAAAGACACTGAGACAAGATTCAAGTTTCTACTTTTTTGTTGTTGTTGTTGTTCTAAGTTATAGTTACAACTGATTTACTGTCATTCAACCTGCTGGAATTGGACGCACAGAAAGCAACATGGATACTTTGTAATAAGCAAGCCAGGCAAACATCACAGAAGCATCTCACTTCACATTCCACACATACATGCAAGTGCTTCTAGGTCTGGGTTCACCTCTGCCTTACAATAGCTACAGATGAGAAATATGTCAACCTGGCTGCATTTGTACCAGTAGGCAACACTGCCTGAGTGCACTCACACACAGCCCCCTGGACATTCTGAAAGCCCCTAGCTGCAAAGCACCAGACCACCAAGATCTGTTCTCCCCTCATGGCTTTGACACCTCCCTGACAATCTTCTGCAAGATGAAAGCAAACCTCTGCAGCCATCCACCAATATGCTGTGTGGGGAGGCTTGTGCTGGGCCTCGACCCCCGCAATAAGCCTTCTCGATCCCCTGAAACAGCCCAATTCATAGAATTGCTACCCCAAAACCCAGTCAGGCCCATGAATGTTGGTACTGACCCCAGTGGAGGTGGGACTAGATCCCAATGCAAGACCATCAGGGAAGCTGCTCCACCAGTGGGACCAGGTTCTGAACATGACTTCTCTCCAAGCACTGAATAAGTGGCCAAGTTTTCAGAAGAGCTCAGTCCACTGGGTAAAAAGCTCTCTGGAAAAGCCTGGCCTCAGACAGAGGCTCTGAATACTTGGAAACGTACTTCAGGGTCAATTTTGAACACTTGAAACAAAACGTATGGAATATCCATCTCTCAAACCCAGAGGGAGCCTGGAGCAGGAAGAAAGAAGCGGCCACAACTTGAGCTCCAGGACATTTAATTAACTTTCTATCTGTTTTCAGTGTTCTTGGCAACTCTCATCAAATATTTCTGGAGAAAATGTTTTCACGTGAGGAGACATTTGAAAACCATCCGGCAAGGCACAGACACAACACTACGGCGGGGCGAGGCAGCTTCAGTGCCACAACACTGAGAAGCCTGCATTCACAGAACAGTTCAGTCATTAACTGTCCCTCAGTGAGGTGGGTGGCAGTTAAGGCAGCCTGGAAAGCCATTAGGCAGCCAGAGGGACAGTGGGCCAACCAGAGGACACCTGAAGTGCTTGGCACAGGAGGGCAGGGGAAGCTGTTAGGAAGACAGGTCAGTGGCAGGCATGGCAAAGTTCTGGTTTTTTTTTTAAGTTTCCCCACTTGCAGTGGAGCTATTACCAACAATAACTGGCTCGTCAGAAAAAGACAGTTACTGTTTAAATGCTGCCAATGAAAACAAGCATTGAGGTTCTTCACAAAGACCAACACTTCAGAAGCCAGCACTGAACTGCTGAGATAAGTAAGGAGCGACGCATTGAAATCAACCTCCTGAGTTTGTGTGCAATTTTGGTGAAATGCCATCATTAAAGTAAAGATATATCAAATATCAAAAATCACAGAATCATAGAATGGCTTGGGTTGGAAAGGACCGCAAAGATCAGCTAATGCCAATCCTCTGCCATGGGCAGGGTTGCTGATCACTAGGTGGAGCACCATCTCAGGGCCCCTTCCAGCCTGGCCTTGAACACAGTCGGGGATGGGGCACCCACACGTCTCTGGGCAGCAGTGCCAGCGCCTCACTTCCCTCTGGGTGAAAAACACACACAGTACACAACTTTAATTATTTTTTCCTTTATCCCTCAAAGTTTTTGTGCATCAGGATTTTCCATTTTCAATATTTAGCAAGAAAAATAAATTATGAAAGACCAAGTTTGGTCTTTTCACACTTTACAATCTCCCACATACAAAATCTTTGCTCAGAGTGTTTTATGCACTTAATCAGGAATAGCCCAGCATAATATCACCTACAACTTTCCATCTATTATTTGAAGTGCAAATAAGTTCAATTATTATACATGAAAGCATTGTGCAAAAGAAAGAGAGTATTAAATCTTGCTTGAAGGGACATTCCAGCTCCACATCCACATACTCTCAGGCTGGGCTCTCACTCAGCAGCCACCACCATGCAGACCCAAGCACGAAGCCCCTGCAGCCCCACTGAAGGCCTGCCTGCTGCAGACCACATGTGGGAGGCAATGGCAGAGCTGTGGACCTGCCGCTATTAACTGTCCTACTGACCGCCATCAAGGAACAGAAAGAAAAAACAAAACAACAAAGCAGTTAAAATCCAGAACTATTTAGACTGAATGCTTTGGGCTGCGACTGCCTTTCTTCAAGGAAACCATTGAATTTTTTTTAATTCTTTTTATTTGTCTTGGTCATCAAACAGGCTGTCAGCTTCATAAACAGAAACTAGTAGTACACTATAAATGAACCCTTGATCATTTCCCAGAGGACGTTCCTCAAGACAGTTGCTGATTTTGATTTTCTTTTGGTCATAGAATGCTTCCCAAAATTAGCATTTTTCCAGAGCCATTCATTTTCTACAAAGAATAAACAACGTAGAAAAAAGGCACAGGCTAAGTGGTGCCAGATGAGCTTGCTGCATTTCACTGAGCTTTGTTTGAAAGATCTCTGACTGCTGCAAAGTTATAGTAGCAAACTGGTATAAAAACTTTGATGCCTTGAAAGATTTCCTGAAGCTATATGATGCCAAAACACTGGGCTGTGAGACTCCCGGAACATTTGCATCCACATGACTCAAGCTTAAATTTCAAATACTTTTCACTTTTTCCTTCTGACATAATATTTAATAAAACCAGAGTTCAGTAGTAGTATCAGCCCTGCTATACATGTCTTGCAGCAGTTTCTGTCTAGACAGCTGTTTGTGTGCTTTACACTTACAATCTGTTTGTGTTTGTTTTAAAGAGGAGTTATTCCATATGCTGCAAAACTTTCAAAAACACAGTATCAACTGACTGCATCCTGCATTTTTCAATAGACATGCATCTGAACACTGCAAATATAAAAGCAAGATGAGAAGTTGATTTGAAAGCACCAATAGCATCTAAAATGACATTATATCTAAACAGATGCAGAGTGGTTGCCATAAAACTGGTGGCAGAGATGCACACTGCAACCCAATTACCTGGAAGCCATCGCACACAGAGCTCTGCACAGAGCTGTCTTTTTCTTCAGGGAAGGGTTTCAATGTTCCCGAAACAGGAAAGGTGTTTGATGTGTATCCTGGGCGGTAGTGGAGGCATATAATCTGCATGTATTTAGCTACAGTCTGCCAACCCAGAGTCTGAAAATATCAGCAGATTCAAAATGCATGGTTATGGAAGGCAGTGTTCACAGGGGGTGGAGAGCATGCAGCAAGACTCCAGCACCCATTTTTACACCGACTTTGATAGCTGAGTTTTTATCACTCTGTCCAAATGATATCAAGTTAAGTAACATCAAAGACTCAAAAATGGTCAGAAAGCAATTCCACAGAAACATATTTCCCAAGGACTTTGCAAGAGCTGCACAAGTTACGGAATGACCAAACTAAGCATTTGAGCGCAAGGAGTCAAACATGCCCCAGCAAAGAAGGGCTTGAAGCATCCTGCCTTGCTTCACTTAACTCGCTTTGTCACACCCAGCTACCTGCAACCACCTCTCACTATATTTCACAGTGCATTAGAAAACATTCAGAACTATGCTTAATGAAATAAATAAATTCCAATAGTATGAGAATGAACCGCAGCCATGTGCTATTATATCTCTACCCAGAAACAGCCCAAAATTGCAGGCTTTGGTTAGAGGATCAAATTTCCAGGTGAGCAGGGAGAATCCCCACCTGGCTGTTTGCACACACAGGTGAAGATGACCCACCAAACCCCACTCAGCCCCAGCAGCTGCTGGATGGTGTGGGAGTGCAGGGACAAGGTGTTTCTCTGGCTGCCCCTCCAGCGGTACGGGGCAGGAAGCAAGCGACTGATCGGCCAGAGGCAACCACTCACCCAAGTAAAGCATCCGAAACAAGCAGCAGCACAGTGTAGAATGGGAGCAGGCAGTGTCACTTCTCTGAGCCCACCAGCAGTGCCATGCACGGGACAAGAGCGAGAGCCATCCCCACAGTGAGGGCTTGGCACAGCTCTGCACAGGGATGGCCAGGGTTACAGCACTGCTGTGTCTCCGGCTCCTGCAGAAAATGTACTTGGACACAGTTATCCTCTGCCCACATGTGCTAAGAGAAGCAGAGAGACTTATAAACAGGGCTTACGGACAGCCTGAACTCGGAAACTATGCACCCCCCGGGATTTATTATCTAGAAACAATGTCTGGCATCAAGCTTCCAGGAAAAATTAGGTTTCAAAGCAAATACCAGTCATCTCACAGACAGGCCAGTGGAACTCTGCTAAGACCTCAGTTTTTTTCAAAAAACACTTCTGAGCCCTCACAGGAGCAGCACTGCAGCCAGCAGCACTGAAATCCCATCTGTGACCCTCACATCCCAAAGCAGGCATTGAGGGTACATTTGAAATCTTTATTTAAAATCACTTTCAAAAGAGTTTCGTCTTTATTTCAACCAAGGACATCGCCACACACGCTAAGACAAATATCAGACAGCCCTGCCTGTGACCACTGTGGTGCTCTGCCACAAACACTGCAACGAGCCCACACACAGATGGCACAGGGCACCCACGGCTCAGCCTGGCAGTCCAAGTCAACAGAGCAGCCCTACCGGGCACGCTGCATCCCAGAGCTGGCTCCGGCAGATGGGGCACCCATATGTCTGCTGCTTTCCCCCAGTACTTGCTTGAACACAAACCAGCAACACTACTGCAGAAATTAGAGCAGGAAAAGTTTTCATAAAAGGGACAGAGACGATCTCTTTTACACTGAGCATGGAAATTTTAATGACTATATTGCCTGAGAGATCACAGCTCTTTTAAGCACCACACTAGAGCCCACTGATACCCTCAGTGTCCTATAAAAGTTATGGTGCCACAGACTTTGGAGAAAAATACCTGTGACTGATATGTCACCATAGGAGAAAGAATGGCAAAAAAAGAAAGGGAAAGGGAAATAATTGCTGAAGAAAACTGATATTGTATCTTCCAGGAAATTCCAGAAACCTGGATATTTATGTTTTTCTTGCTTATTCTTCAAATCCGTCGAATTCCATTAGGTACTCCACTGGGAGCCTGCTGAGATTTCTGTACGTGCTCACCCAAAGCGAAAAACTTCAGCACAAACCATGAAACTTGACAGGAGTATATTTGGAGTACATTTTACACGAGAAGCCTCAGACCAGAAACACGCAGCCCTGTTACACACTATGTAGGACAGAGGCAGGAGACACACAAGCAACAAACAACCAACACGTGCCTACACAGAACAAGGCAAGTGCCCATCTCAGCTGTCTTCAGCAGGCAGGACAGGGCTGACCCAGGCAGCCATTTCCACAGCCAACTCAGACACTCTCATACTGAACCAGGCCAAAAGAAATACGGAGAAAGATGAAAATATTTTCATTGCCTTTTTTTTCTTTTTTTTTTTTTTTTTTTAGCACAGAGCTATAGAATCATAGAATGGCTTAGGTTGGAAGGGATTTTAGAGATCATATAGCTCCAGCCCTCTGCCATGAGCAGGATTGTCCCCATCAGCTCAGGCTACTCAAACACCTCCAGAGATGGGACATCCACAGCTGTCTGGGCAGCGTTCTCTATGAGAATGTGTAAAGCAAGTGGCCCCTGCTCCACAGTTCCTGCACTCATTCATCAGTTTGATAAACAACTTCCAAAAGACAGCACTGGAATTGCTATGGTCATCCCTGAACACAGCTGCTTAACTGTAAATTGGCATAATGGTAACTGTAGAATACGTGAACACAGAGTGCAAGGCACCAACTCTACCCAGTACCACAGTACCCAAAGAATCCCTCACTGCAGTCAAGATCCCATGCCCAGCACCCTCCCCACCCATGACAGGGACGCAGGGACCTCACTCAGCACCCTGGTGGCACAGAGAACTGTTTCACATCACGTGGGCAGTAAAGACAGGCAGCCTGGGACAAGAACATGGAACACCTGAAACTGGACTGAGATGTTGACATGGAAAGAAGGGAAAAAACACACGTTTATGGTCTTGCACAACTCCCCATGGGAAGGACGGGCAGTGCTGCCAGCAGCTCTGGCCAGGCTGGTGATGTACAACACAGGTCTTCTTGGAGACAAACACAGAGATCAAGCTACTTCAAATGACAGCATTTCAAATTAAAAATGAAACAGAAAAAGGCATTCAAACAAATTGGGAATATTAGTCTATCGCCCACGCAACTCTGGCTCGTATGCACATGGCTTAGGATCCAACTTCCAATTATGAGATTGCATGTCAGTGACTCAGAGCACCCTTCCTCCTTGGTGGCACACACTGCACTCACTTTGCCCACTGCTCACCACGTTGCTATTTAACCTCGTGTCGGAGTGCAGAACTCCTAAGGGCTGGCTTCTTGCGGCTTTCCAAGACTTTCCCCTTCTTCCCACTCCAGGAACTGGCAAAAGTCAAACACATCACTTGAGCCTGCAAGCTTGGATAGCTCTGCCTTGTTTTTTTACAGCAACTAGAGCTTTTCACACGCTTCCCCAGAAGCTCCCAATGATAAGCACTGCACATACAAGCACTCAGCATTTAGGGTGACTCAGGCTGCCCAGAGCCTTCTGCTACAGCCAGCCAACAGCAAGGTGCACGGCCAGGTACCCAATGCAAAGCAGTGGTCTCCCAGAGCACAACCTCCCCTGCCTATGGGCCTCCATTGCTGAGAGGTTCCCTGAACAGTCCCAGTCCAGCTGCTCTGGTTCCCCACAGCATGTAGTCATGCCCACAGCTATGGCATGCAAAAACCCGTCCTCATGGGCTGTACTGTAACGCGCACACATCAGGAAGCTGAATAAGATCACACTGATCACTTCATTCTATGTAGTATAAGCACCCAATTCTAGTTAGCCTTAAGTGCTCAAGTTGACAGTATCACCTGTTTGTTACTCTGAATCTGCTCAGTTTTAGTATCTGAGTGCACGAAGGGGCACTGAGCCAGGCCATGCAACCCGGGCAGCACCTCACTATCGACCCAGCATTCCCCTTCTCCTTCGCCCTGCTCCACTTCTCTCTCACCCTAAGCGCTGTGTGCAACCTCGGCTCTCCCTCCCTGCACCATTCCCCCAGCAGGTGCAGCAGCCCCACAGTGGCCTCAGGGTCCCCACCCTGCACTGGGTTACCACTCTGTCTGTGTGGGGTACCCAGCAGCTTCCAGCCAGCACAGGGAAACAAACTGCTCATAGCGCCTCTACATAACAGTTGTGCTGAAATCCATAAACCATCGCTCCTATCCTCTAAGTTCCTCATCTCAGAGAAAAGTACGCTTTTCAAGAAAAATGATTGTTCCCGTTCCCAGCTGATGGGGATTGCAGCTCACAGACCAGCTCAGCTTGGCTCTAGGACCAACTCAAGCCAAACTCCTGCTTGCGGGTATCAGAGCAAACTCTGCGTTCCAGTTGCCGACGCGGTGAGGACCTGCTGTCGGCACACAGCTAAGGCAGACCTCGCTCTCGCTCGGAACGTCTGCTTGTCTCGCAGCAGACACTTGCTCTGCAAACTACACGAAGTCGACATAGTGGAACTACAAAGTGAGTTTGATTTCTTCTCTCGTTGCTCCTGTCTCGCATCTCACCCCGATTTTATTTCTACGGAGACACGCACAAAAGCGGACGTCAGAAGACACGGCAGAGCTGGCGCCCGGCCGGGCGGGTCGCGCTGCCCGGCCCCGCACGTCTGGGGGCAGCGGCTCCGCACCCCGGGCCCCGCTCCGCTCCCGCCCCGCCCGGCACTGCCCACGGCCGCGCCCAAACCCGCCGAGCCCGCGGCCACCAGGGCGGGGGCCGCCAGCACCGAAGCCCCTCCGGGAACGGCCGGCAGGCCGGGAAGAAGTTGCGGCGAAGTCCCGGCGCGGCGGCAGAGGAACGCCCGCCGGCCCCGCCGCCCGCCCGCGATCTCGCCCCACCCGCTCCTACCTGCAGCCGCTCCGTGGCCGGCTGCCACATGGTGCCGGGCGGCGGGAGGCGCTGCCGAGCGGGCGCCGAGCGCGGCTCTGCCGGCCCGCTCCGCTCCGCGCTCCGCCCGCCGCTCCGCCCACGCTCCTCCCACGCGTGGCCGCCGCGGGGGCGGGCGCCACGCGCGGAGCCGAGCGGCAGCGGCGCCGCGGGTGGCGGAGCGGTGCGCGGTGCGCCGGCAGCGCACGGAGCTCCGGGGGTCTCCTGCGGTGCTTCCCTCGAGGCTGCGCGCTGCCCAACGAGGGAACGGCCGTGCCGGGAGGTGCAGCCCCTGGGGCCGAGCTCAGGAAGCGATCGATTAAACTGAGGTGACTTCATGTAACGGCCTCACCGAAATGAGGTCATTCTTACCCAGACTTTCTAATATTTTAATCCGAGCATCATTTTTATGGGGTATCTGAGCTGTTTTGCATTAGAGCAGCTCTGTGCCCAGCCGGTCTTTTGCTTAAATAAATAGTAGGAATTAATATTTCCAGGATGTGCCGTGTTCCAGAATGTGCTCGTAAGGAGATACCGATAGTTTTTCTATTAATTTTCCTTTTAATGTGCCAAATTCTCAAGTTTCTCCTCTTGCAATGAGTTCAGATGATTCTCTCTGCACTACATTACTGGATTGGTCCCAGTGGCTGCCAGGCAGAAACACCTTGGTTGGGGAAGGTCTCCCATTTCAAAGGGGTATTCAATGCAATGAGACCAATTTCACTTTCTTTCACAAAATGAATTTGAAACTTTTCCAGTAACTCTGGAATATTTTCTCTCTCTCAATGGCTCCTCGTTGCTGAAGTTGTTGGTTTGGACCATCGCATACCCCCGTATTGGGGCTGTATAGCAACACGGTTGAAAACATAAATAATCTCTGCAATTAATGATATCCTTCCAAAATCGAAATACACTCTAGTACATTGCAAACACAGCCTTCTTGCACAGATGAAGGATATAAACCAACCTATATCAATATGAACATCCATGGGGAACAAGCAGACTGCTGACAGCAGGAACCTGGGGTTCGGGGAGATTTGGCCACCTACAGGCCTTGGTGGCTGTTGAGAAGCATCTTAAATTACAGCGACATCTAAATGGCAGATCTATGCCCTTTAATAGGTGCAGCAGCACCTATGGATCTGGCTCTGTATTCCCTACCCAGGAGCTAAACCATGGCCGCTATTCAGCAGCAAGTCAGCAGTGAGGATGTTTCACTCCAGTGCTGACAAAATGCAGATCACATATCTCCAAGGTCCTTGGTTGCCTTTCAGTATTTTGCTTTGGTAAATTGAAAGAGAAATTTATTTACATACTTGTTCTGTGTATAATCCCAACAGTGCAGCACCACCAATTTCAGCAGTCATCTTTATTCTGATTATTTAGGAGCTTTGGGATGACCATGGGAGCGGGAGTGCAGCTCCACCAGTGGCAGTGCAGCTCGGGCTGCTTCTGCTCGCACTGCGTGTGGCTCATCAGCTTCCGTGCCAATATTTTAAAGCGGCATGGGGAGATGCTACAAACCTGAAGCACACGGTGTTAATGATTTGTGAAATGGAGGCAGCAGTGAGTACCCCAGGGAAGGAAGAGAGATCATTCAGGTTCAGATATAGCATGTCCTCCAACCTGTCTGCACCAGGCATGTAACGAGGGCCCAGCCACCAGTTTGTTGCTGAAGCATTTGCTGGGGTTTCCATGGGAACCAGGTGTCCTCATGGCCATGCTGGTGCCACATCTCTGCTCACCTCCTCAGCTGGCACCATCCCACCTTCCTGCAGTGCCCATCAGCCCCCCCCCCCCCCCCCCCCCCCCCCCCCCCCCCCCCCCCCCCACCCCCCCCCCCCCCCTCCTCCGATCCCCCTTCACCCAAGAACAGCTTGAAGGGTAACTTCACAGCTGTCTGGGTTTATAAATCTATCAAAGTAAGTGCTTGGGTGCGATGCCTATGTAGGAATCTATTTGGCCATGTTTTGTGGTAACCTTTTTTTTTAACCCTTTCTGCCTCATCTGTAGAAAAGAAGGTATTTGCTGTCACCTCTTTTTTGTGCAGGGACTGTATGGGCCCTAACAACACCAGCACACCAATAAGCCATCAAACCAAGGCAAGCCAACAGGTGCACCTTACTGCAAAGGGCGTTAAAAGGCTGAATCCTGGATTTTGGCAATGGCTGAACAGAAGGGGAAGGGCAAGAGATGGGCAAGGGTCAGGCATCTGCTTCCTGGCTCTGTGCCCCATGGCCTCACTTCAGTGCCAGGGAATTCAGGCCACACCAGTGTGGGCCACAGGCAGCCAGGAAAGCCTGGGGGGAGCAGCAAGGGACGGCCATGGCCCAGGAGCTGCAGGCCATGCGTGAAATGCTCCATGGGACACATGTGGAGATAGGGGAAAGGCAGGGCAGGGGCACAGAATGATTTTAGCAGTCACCGATCTACAGCAATGGTGGCAGGAAAGGCAGAGCCACAGTGCATGGGGCCATGGGTGGGAAGAACTTGGAGGAGTCTGTGTGGAGAAGATGGCGCAGCAGAGATGAGGAAGGGGAAAACAGAGGCTCATAGCCTGAGGAAGCCAAAGCACAGAGAAATTTGGGGGTGGTGACAACCCAGGGAGGGCACAGTGAAAAGCAGGCAGAAGGCATGGGAGGAAAAGCCCTAATCCCCATGGGGAGCACATCCAACAGTGAGACAGCTGCCAGTCACACACTGCCATGTGAGAACAATGACATTTCCACCAAGAAGGCCGTTCTGCCTTAACTTATCCAAAGAGTCTCAAGTCCAGCTTGTCATGTAATTTTGTAAATAGCAGAAAATGATAGACAAAATCTTTGGGTTGACACATGCCGGGCATTTCCATCTCCGTTCCATCCTAAGACCGTAAGAATTTGAAGTGAGACCTCAAAGAGCCCATCAGCTCTGTACACCTTTGATTTTACTGCTTTTATTTGTGAATTATTTGTGATGATTATTAAACACTTAGTTGTTTATTACAACGAGTAATTGTTGTAATCCGGAAATGCATTCAGAGATCACAGTCACCCCACATCACTCTTACTCCAAGCTAAGGCCAGGACTTGCTCACAGCCCCTGCCCATGACTCTTCTGTGACTTGCACAGATGAGACACTGTGTACTTAATTTGAATTACTTCTGATTTTTAGCAACATAAACAAAAGAAGACTTGTGTGTATGTAGAGAAGCTGTTTTTAGGGAGAGTACTGAAGACAATGGAATTACAAAAAGGAATGAAGAGCCATAGGTGATAAATAAATAATGAATCAATCTTATGTGCATTGGATATCCCCTCAGAATAAGAAAATTTACTGAGAAAATAAACTTTTGACCATCTGTGGCCGAAATTGTTTGCAGAGCTTCTCTGCAGCAAGAAAATGGTTTGCAATGTCATCTAGATTTCACAATTTCCAACCACTTCCTTCTCAGGCACTGCACTGATTAGTGGGAAGTTTTCTAGCACATCTTGCCGGGCTAATGTGAACTGATTTGCTGGCAAACAGCTATGCAGGCAGTAAATACAGATTTACAAACCATTCAGAGAAGCTGAGGAATCAGCCGCTTGTGTTTGGTAATGTAATGGGGCTCCAGTTCCTTCTGAGTTTTTGGAAACCGGTGGGAATGCAGAACCCCCACCAAAGGTACAAGTCTGATGCCTTCAACATCTCATGGGATTATACAAAGTTGGCAACTCAAAGATGAACTCTATAAATAGGTAACACTTCTTCAACCCTAGAAGAGGGTTAAAGAATACGTTAAAGAATGTGTTAACAGAAAATCAACAAATCTCAACTGTCCTTCATCAAGCTCCTGCTTAAATTTCAGCACGACCCACTTCCAGTACAGTTATACAGCCGGGCTGTGCTTCACTTAGCAGCATTTGGGAACCTGGTTCAAACTAAAAGCAAGAGTGGTTAAACAGACATGCTGGTTGGCTGAAGGGCCTTGGTGGTCCATTGCTTAGAATGCCAATGTCATGTAGCCAACATAGTTTGTGCACAAGCAATAAATCTACTTGTAAGATAATTCTGTTATCCATTATGAGATACAATTTGCATTTTCCTTTCAAAAAATGTATTAAATGTAGTCTATTTAAAGTGATTTAAGAGTTGTGTGCCTCTTCAGTGCGTAACAATAAGAAACATTTCCCCATGCCAAGGGAAGGGATTTGCCAACTACCACTGCAGAATGTTAGGCAGAAAATTGCTCTCATAAGTCACCCCTGACACTGAAGTTTGAAGAAGAGGGATCTAAATCAGAGGTAACACATAAACAAAAAAGAGAAACGTAATGAATCCTCAGAAGTTTCAGGGCTGAGCTGCTTCTGAACAAAGAATGCAATTAACTATTAACTTGAAGTCTGATATTATTTCCCTGCTTACAATTTCTGTCTTCTTAAGAGGTACTGCCAGATGGAAAACGAGGGAAAAAAACAACACATGGTTTATGTAAAATCAGAGTTTCTTGAAAAACAGTTGAAAAAACATGAGCAGCACCAGCGCTACTGCCAAGGTAGGCTAATTGCTTCGTTGGAAGATTTTGTGCTCCTGTTCAGACAAGTCACCTAAACTAGAGCAAAAGTAGGAAATACTAACCAGTTTGTACAGAAATGTTGGAGTGTGCGGCATGGAACTTTAAAAATTCATTAAAGTGTCACCGTATTTACCATTCAGCAACCTATTATTCCAAGTGAAAACTTTCAAATTCCACAACATATATCACCAAGTAAATCACAAATGTGAGACGTGTTGATTTCAACCTGGCATGTCTGTCATTGCTGCTAGCTTACTTCCCTGTTTTAATTCTCACACGTATTAAAACATAACAACTCCTCAAGGCTATCAAGAATGAAGGCATATCCCTGGAATTCTAAGACAATCTGTGTGTGGAAATGAAATGCATGAAAACGGATAAACTCCGCACCCAACCAGTCCTCTCAAAATCTCCTCCAGGCTTTGTCCTTATTGTGTATTGGGTTACACAGGCTGTGGAGAAAAGGGGAAGCAGAGTGCTTAGTACAGGAGATAAAAATACCTGGTCATTGCCTTTTATATGTATAACAACAACAATTCCAAATTCATGGCAAGATGAAAGTAGGATGACATCACAGGCACATGTGAAAGCAGATCTTTCCTTGTTTACATGAGATTTTGCCCCTTTTGTTTTGACAGATTGGCTCTATTACAAGCAATACAAAGGGAAAGCAAGTGAAATATGAATTCAAATTAAAATAATAAGAGAAACTGGAATCAAATATAGGCCACAAATAATGCATTATGGATAGCACATCTTAGATACAAAACCCTTGAAAGAAATTATTCTGCATCACAGCAGTTATTTCCGGGTTGCCTTGTTCACATGACAGATGCGATATAGGGAGCCAAACAACAGCAGGCTGCTATGTAAAATATCAATGCAGTACAATGAGATCTACAAATACAAGGTTTTCAGTGAGTTAATGCTGATTTGAGATCCCTGAAGTCCGTGCTGTTCCCCTGTTCTCTTATGCTCCAATTTCCATCCCATACAGCTGCCCATGAGGAGCAAGGCTCCATCCTACCCTGGGCTGCACAGGAAAATCTTCTCACCATGACTAAGATCACACACTTTCATACCAGGAAGTTGCATTTCGCAGAGCATGTGTGACTTCTGAAAGGTTTTAGAGGTGACCTGCAACTCTTCCTGCTGCCAAGTCTCAGTCTCCCAGTGACAGGCCTGCAACACACAGACGTAGTGATGGAACCCGGGGGAAACTTGCAGCCTGTTTGGAAAGCACTCAAAACTCTCCACTTTTGGTTTCTTCAGACAAAGAAGGTCAGTCCAGTGCCACCCACCATGCCCATGGGATACCTGTAACAGGGAGCCAGTCAAAGCCAAGAAGTGTGGAAAGGAAACTATCAAACCAAACCCAGCAGAATGGAGCACCGTCACCTGGCATCTCTTCCCACCAAGCCAGCTAAGTACACCAGGGACAACACAGTTTCACAGGCTTATTTCTAAGAGAGGTTGGTTACATTCCTCAAGAGAAGAAATTAGAGACCCCCTCCATGATACTTAGAAAATAATTTCTAACTTGCAGTGCCTCAAGTTTTATAGGTGCAGAGACAGGAGAGACTGCAGAAATTGCCTATGACTCCTGTGGAGGAATGCAATTAAAAGGCCTTCCATCAACCCCACATTTTTGTTTTGATTTAGTACATCAGTCTTACCCTCAAAAGAGTAATACAGATGCTCTAGGCTAGGGCTATGTGTGGGTAAAATTGTGGGCTACCTTCCTACCCCTGCTATTTGGGGATTGCTATGGATAAGGCTTACCCTGTTGTAATCCTAAAGACATGAAAAGAAAAAGCTCAGAACTCTCTGTCCTTGTGCCACGCAAGCAGCTTTGCTGCAAATTACCAGAGGGGAGATTTGGCACTGGCTCTCCTCCTTTACAGCCCCTGCAGCAGTGCCAGGGTGTTCTGATAAAATTCAGACACAGTTTTACAATTTGATAGAGCCACACAGATAAAGAAAATAGGTACAAAAATGAATATTTTAGGTTTACGTCTATTTTCAGTCATGTTTTATATTAAAAAAAAAAAATCAGATGTGGAACCTATAATTTGTGCTCTCTATCTCAACATGGTGTAAGAAATAAGCTGACTTTAGAACACTGAATAGACAGTATCCTTGAAACATTATTTTTCTGAGGAGATGCAAAAGCCAACCTTCTGGAAAGTGGTGGGGGTAAATGAAGCCTTACCATCTCTGAAATTAGCCTTATAGCCCTGATATTCATTACCAACACATTTTCTTGAAATTTCTTTAACTTGAAGAAGTTTTGGAGAGCATTCCTCCACAGGAGTTGTAGGCAATTTCTGCAGTCTCTCCTATCTCTGCACCTGTAAAACTTGAGGCACTGCAAGTGCCGTGGTCAGAGTGGCAGATAGGAGAGACTAGTAGTTTAGATTCTATGCGTTGGTTTCATAGGCTTGAGGGCAGAAGATAAAATTTCCAGGGCATTGTTGAAAATAAATACACTATCATATTCCTTTTTTTTTTTTTTTCTTTTAAATACAGACATGTATGCAAAGCCATCAGATGGGATAACTATTTTTAGAAAGATGTCCTGATGGTATTTAGGAAATTGCTGCTTCCTCAAAGACAGAAACACAAAGCAAAGAGCATTAAGGAGTTGGCAGTAAAGGTCTGTTGTAAACATCGCTTCCACATTCAACAAGGCCTTGACTGTATTTTTCAAACTGGCTGACATTTTTTTTTGTTAGAACTTGAACAGATTCATAAATTTCACAGGTACTAAGCCACAGTGTAAATGGTTAGACAAATGGGAAGTTTGGGAGAACCTTGTTTTAGAGTCATTTCAGAACATTTTAGAGACGTTCCTTAGCTCTTCTAATGCATTGAAGGCGCGTTTAATTACACACAATTTGAATTTAGGATAAATTGCTAACCTGAGCATTTAAGGGCTGTGCTGATAGCAGTAAATTCATGGTAAGAACTCAGGAATCTGCTCCCCTTGTTACAGCTGTGGGACAATGCGAAGCCACCAATGTATCTGCAAAGGCATTCCCTCCAACCACAGAAGTGCTGCAAGCCACCAGCCCGAGGAGCAAGGTTACACTTCCTCCTTTCTTGTGGACACATTCACAGGTCAAATTCATAGAATCTGAGTGCTACCAGAAGCATCTTGTGCTGATATTTGATGTGAACATGTGCTATCTCTGTTGTAGAGGAAGCATTCCCAGCAATCTTGACTTTGTATTCGTATGTCAAACACACCAAAGGGGCAACAATACAACTATGTCAACATGCTGAGACTGAAAGAAGGAAACAATAGGAAGTGTAACAAAATAGGGCAGTCACAAAGGCTACAGACCACCATCTCCATTAATGTTTCATTCAGGCATTAAACACTACAGTTCTGGTAGAGCAGTGTCATTCTGAGATACTATTACCATGATGCAATACCAGATGCAGTTTTGCATCAACTGAAATGCTTGTGAAAGGGGAAAAAGAAAAGATATATCTGATCAAAAATGTACAGACGTAGATGAGTCAAAAAAGTGTCTCAAAGGTTCATCCTGCTCATCTTTGGCAAAGAAATTTCCAACTAGGAACATTTCATTGATAATTTAGCATCTGATTTCCATTCTTGTCTTCATCTGTGGTACCAGCAGCTTCAGTTTCTCTGTAAGACGCTAGTGCATTAGAATGACAGGCAGAAGATACAGCACCAGCACCAGAAGTATGCAGAGGATGCCGAGACCTTTCAACAGTGATCACCCCTCAAACCATTATGACTGAGGAATGAAAACTAAGTCTTCTGCTGACAAACTAATTGTGTTGGCAGCTTCTGCATGCCAAAATCATCCACATTGCATTAGGCTATTTTCTCATTCCACAACAGCTATGCACATTTTTTGTTAACATGTGCAACTTGTTTCTGGCTCATATTCCAACCAGATGTATTTCAAATTGGTTCAAATCCGTGTAAGTCAATAAAAAGCTGAGATAAAGATCAAAACAGTCACGCTCTGATTTCTTTGAGCAGTGGTGCACTGACATCCATGTATGACCATATGCACGAGTACATGAATTTTCTCATGTGGAAACAAGAATGGAGTCCAAAATTTGAGATACCACAAAGTCAGATTACTGTTCATGTATGTACAACTCACAGGAGGTGAGAGAGATGTAACAGCCAGTTTCATAGATCTCTGTCCTGCTGCAAGAGTCTATCTCTGAACTGAACAAGACTTGTACCTAGGAAAAGTAACAAAACAAAAATCTAGACTGATGGGCATCTCTTTCAGGAGACGGCATTGCCTCTGGATTGATAAACGGGATCTCTTTGGATCTGTGGGACTCCAGCAAAAAGCATGGGGTCAGGGAGCTAGAGCAGATTGTTTCCCTCAGATTCTTTCTGGCCTGTTATTGAAGCAAGCACAGCAGACCAGCTTATTTTTCTAAATGATTAACTTTGTGCCATTTCTGCTCAGCACATCAGATAAAGAAGTTTATTCTGTTTGCATATTTATTTACATTCCTTTGCTGAAGATCTCACCAAACAAAGCCTATTTGATGATTTATTCTTTGCTAGAGGGGAAGCTTATTTACAATAATCATCTTATCATAAACTTCTTAAAAGGAGGATTCAGAACTGGAATTCATAACAACTGAGAAAGCTGACTTTTCCGGAGAGGTCATTTTTGTTACCCATTTTGAACTGTAGAAGGAATGACGCCAACTGAGCCCAGATGGGGCTGGATGTGGCACAACCACTTTGAAGTTCTGTTTGTTTTCACTGGTTGACCCACTCTGCATCGAAAGGGATCACCTTCACCTAATTGGAGCTCTTCCAAATGATGAGGGGAAAGAACAGAGAGTATAAAGAATTCAGAAGCTGAGTCCCACAAAGGGTGCTCTGTAGCACAGAAATTGCACAAGAGGGGTCACTTCCAGCAAAAGCAGAAAGTGAAGAGTTAGGAATTACAAAGACAGCTTCTGAATGACCCCCTCCAGTGACTGGTGTGTAAGGACAAGAAGGACCTTTAGAGGTCCAGACAGTACTTGGCCCACCAATCTCCAGCTATTTCAGGCAGCAGCAGAATTCAGATTGCTCTGACTCTGGACTTGGGCCAGTCCCATTTCCCTGATAAGATGCTCGAGATGGACATAAAGGTGGCTCAGAGTCAGACCTGCTTCATGCCATTCCTTCTGATCCTGCAGAGTCACATAATGCTGGCAAATACGCAGCCAAAGTCAGAAAGGAGGACAAACTTTTTAAAAGGAGAAAAGAGCAGTTCAAAGCCCAGGTCTTTGGGCTCCATCTCTCTCACTTGGCATGAGCTAAGTGCTTTGCCCTTCTGTCACCACTTACCTGCTTATACAGAGCACTTCACAGGAGTAATAGGCTCCAAGAGATAAAATGTACTTTAAACAAACAAACAATTCACCACACAATTTTGTTGCAAAAGAGAAAGTGTCTGAACGCCACAGACCTATCCATCTCTTTCACAGTAGCCAGAAGTTTAGCAGAGAGGGCTTGGGCACACACTGGACTGCCATAAGGCTCCTATTTCTTAGGAATATATATGAACTCACTAGATCTCAGTAATACCTTCTTTAACTTAGCTGGGAAAAGCTTGAGAGACCAAACTTTCCTTGTTTTGCCTCCTTTTAAAGACCAGGACCAAGAGAGCACAGACAAACAGCAGACCTCAGCCCAATCACCATGGGTAGCATGCAAAGTTTGAAGACACTGGCAGCAGTGAAAGGAAAAGAGGTTCCCAAACCTGGTGAAGTTCTCATAGCAAGTGGGCTGGAGGCAGCCAAAGGGAGGCAGCACTGGATCTGCTTGGCTGCAAGGAAGGGGCACATCTCTTCCCACTGTGACATGCAGAAGCTTTGCAACAGCGGGCAAATTGAGAAAGGAATCAGAGAAATTTGAGGCAGAGGACAGCCATGTGAAGGGGCAAAGCTTCCTGTACTCAGAACTTGAGCAACCCAAGTGAGAAGGAGCTGTTTAATTCCTCTTATCCTTCCACACAAAGAATAATATTCAGTGGTGTTGCATTTATTTCTCATGAGGTGTCCATTGCTATCAAAAGAGAAACCATATATTTTCAGGAATGTCTTATCTGCTCTGACATTTCTCAGCTGGAGGAAAGCCAAGAAATGATGCTGAGATAGGATGAAAACATCAATGCTGCAAATTGAAGCTTCACCTCATGAGACTTTGCTCTTTCCAGTTCTCATTTTCCTCACAGCAGTGCACTTATCAGCTACACTTGCAGTAGAGGGAAATACAGTGAGGTCAGACTGGTGGCGCTGGTGCAGGGTTTTAGCACAGTGGTCATCCCTGCAGAGGGCCTCAGGCCTTCTCCAGGTGCCTGGGAAATCATCAGTGCCCCCAGAGCTCCTGGCCGCGTGCCACTTGGTCTCTTCACTGACAGGAGCAGCACGAGCTGAGAACAAATGCAGCTGATGAAGGTTTCCAACAGGTGCTCACACCTTGCACCCTCCATCCACTTCACCAGCACAACAGCTCAGATTGTCGCTGCTCCTTCCCAGCAGCACCCAATGCCTACTACACATCAGGGATTCCCAGTAGTACCACAAGCTGGGCTGAATATCAGGGCTTCTCCATCCACATGCACCCGAGGGACAGCTACACACCCCCTCTGGAGCTCACACAGGGCACATGCAAATGCCCAAAGCACATGCTTTGGAGATGAGACCTAAAGAGAGACTGGAGTTTTAATTTTTCTCAGGTACAGTTAGGGTTGCATTTGTATGCTTTAAGGATGAAAATGAATATGCATTTAGTCAGCATACATTTTCTAGCTGTTTGGCTTCACTGTTCTCTTTGGACATTGCAATTGGCCACATGGACAAGGATACCATCTTCGACATTTTGGACTTATTCCAGAATCTATGTGAATCATGACATTTTCCTGATAGATGTGTCACGGCTCTGAGCTATAGCTGCAAGTTTCCACCATGCCAAGAGGCACACAAAAGTAAATGTCCATGCTGCTGCTGCAAAATATTCAGGGATGTTCTCCTCCTCCCAGAGGGATTAGAAAGAAAAATGGCCAAGCCTGGGGAAAAGCCTGAGACACACAAGCACTGGAAGTCAGTGACAAGCCCTGAGACTTGTCCCCAGCTACAGGAGAGCTGGCGGCCATCAGCCCATTGAAAACACACATGGAGACCCCTGTCTGCATCTGGATGAGTTGTAGAAAAAATAAATAAAATGTGTAGTATCTTAATAGCAGGTGGCTTTTGCTATACAGATGTATTTATTCTCTACACAGAAACAAATAAATAAATAAAGAACATTCTCTGCTTTAGGAAGAGAATATGGAATAACAAGTGTCTCCTGTCCCCATGCATGTCTATCCTCAGAAAGATATGATGTGGCATACAGTCTGTAACCAACTTGTTTTAGCAGCTTCTGAGCTGGGATGAAATCTCAGGACAGGTTTATGCCCTCTGGGCTGTAGGGCTGTTCCATCTTAGCAGGCAGTGCAGCACCTCACAAACATCTCTGAAAGGCAAAGATACAGGCACAGAGCATGCAGAACATGTCATCAGTGTTCAATAAAGTAAATTGGAAAGAGGAAAAGTAATTTTCAAAGCACAATTCACAGGAAACACTGGATAATTTACAGAAGCTAGAGGCTTCAAGCTGACAGTTCCTTACAAATTACTTATCTTTCAGGTTGGTCACTTGAGAGAAATACAGAACAGCCAAGAATCACTACAAAGGCATGATTTATATGCAGAAGGGCTACTGTTCATTGCAACATCTCTCTTGTAAAATATGGTGCATCAGTATATACGTTCCCTAGAACAACCAAGTTGCTTATTTCCATAGTTTGCCAAGATTTGTAGTTTTTCTTCAAAGATCAATCAATATTAATTTCACCACTGAAAGGGACAAAAACTCTGAAGTATGAGTATTTGTTTTCTGTATGATTAGCAAATCAATCATAACTCAAATATATTTACCCCTGTTCAAGAAAAGATACAAAAAATGGCATTGGGTGTAGTTTCTTTCTGACAGTGTCATTTTGCCAGGGGTTCTTAAAGCATCTATGGAAGTCACTTGGAAGTCACCATAACCAAAAGTCTGCATACTTGGAATAAAGAAAAAAGTATGAAAAAAGCTAGCCTAACAGCCAACAGATGCAAATCCACAACCCTTATCCCAGCAAACTGTGTCTGAAGAATGCAAGGGAGGCTCGAATCTAGTTTCTTTAGGTCTCCTACTGGTAATTCTTGTCTTGTGCCAACAAGAAAGCTCAAGGTCGCAGATGTCTGTTGGCTTGTTGGGAAAAGTATTCTGGGTTTCAGAAGTGCATTTGGCATTTATATAATTCAAACAGCACACTGTTAGTATCAGCTGACATATACAACCACCCAGCCATTCCAACAGTAAGAGACTCCTCTGAGCTGTGCTCTATGATATGGAGTGGTTTTACTAAAACCACTTACTACAGGTTTTACTTCCAGGTTTACTACATTCTCCACCTGAAAATGGGTATTAGTTTCAGAACTAGACAACACAGAGCTTTTCATTCTAGGTCATCCTAAACTAAACCAAATGGAGATTTGAAACTGAACTTTCTCCTTCTGCCATTCCTTAAACCTAAGCCAGAGAAGCCTTGCCACTCCTCTTCTTTACCTTACACTGAAAGCTCAAACAGACACATTACTTCAGCAGAAACATGATATAATTCTTCATTTCTGCCATTCTCCAGACTAACCTCTGCCAAAATAACCTGTCAATAAAGCCCCTTGTTTGTTTTTTTTAGTTTTCAGAATATTAACAGCTGAAATATCCCCCCAGGCATTATTTATAGCACATGATACATTCACGTCCTTTCAAATTTATAGACAACATTTTCAAATGAAGAAAAACAATAGAAACAACTACAATCTTCACTTGATAACATTTATTCAATATTTTCTGAAATAAGCGAGAATTTTAAGAAGACCATAAGCAATCAAATACAGCCACAAATAAACCATACTGATACTAAATTAGAAGCACTATGAGAAATACACAATATTTCATGAAACAATACTGTACATCAACAACCTTAGGAAACAAACAACTCAAACCATATGCTTAGGTTACTCACAATATAAAAAACTTCAACCTTTAAAGAAAAATATAGATTCAGTCCAATTGTAGGATCTAATCCCATGCCCACTGAAGTCAATGGAAGTTTTTTCATTGATTTCAATGCTTAAAGGATTGTGCCCTTACTTTGCCTCAAGAGGCACTTTAATTATTATACAAGGCCTAGCCTGAATACTATTACAAAAATGTCAAACATCAACTCAAGAGTATGTTCCAGCAACTTTCAGGAAATAATGGAGAAATAGGCTATCTATCCATGCATGGAATAAGGCAAAAGCTAATTCATTCAGATTAGGAATAATAATTTTTACTAGTTTCTTCTTCACAACACAAACATTTTAGACTTTTTTAATTAATGGATATATTATATATCATATTATGCTTCACATTTTTCCTACCTCTACTGAGAAAGCTGGCACTGACATGTCATAAAGAACTCCTCGTTAATTATTGTTTTCTGTTCTGTAACAAGCACAAGAAACTCAATCTGGGTTTAGTAATAGTGTCTACCAAGAAAAAAGCACACACTATCATAAAGCTTATAGTTTATAGAGCTCAAGGTACATTAAAATGTAATTCATGAACTTCACAAATTCTGTTTTAAAATATTTTTCCAAACTAAAAGCTGCAGAAAATTGGTTCTTAAATATTCTACAGAAAATTCTGAAGCATCTAATGGTTTTAAATTACTTATGCTTTCTTCTTAAAAATATTTAAATTAGGTTAGTAGCCCATCTTTTTGAAAAATAATCCAAAAAAGATACACTAGGTTACAAATCTTTCGTCTTAATCAGCGTAACCAAAGGTTTGTCATCAGGGCTGTAATCTTCATAAGCAATGGGGGTTGCATCATACATTGCAGGTCGGGATTTCTTGCCAAACCTGGAAACAAAAGAAAGGTTTAGTGACAAATGGGAGTATGAACACATTTATGGCAACAACCCACTGAGCTATGTATGCTGTCAGCAATAACCCAGAAAGCCTAGGTAAATCCTAAATTATACTACAACATGCCAGAAGTACAGACGTTTACCTATCTGAACTGGAACTTTAAAAATACATGCATTCATCCAATGTTATTAATTCTAATCACTAACAAATAATAACAGTAATTATTATGATAATGCAGTAAACAGATTCCATACCAAAGGAATTCTGCAGGAATTCAGCAGCCGAGTTCAGCAGCACCAGAATCTGAGAAGACTGCAGAAGTTGAGAGTAAAACTAACATATTTTCACAAGGCCAGATTTTTATTGTAGATTTTTTTATTGTAAAGCCTTCTCTAACAACCTATGTTAAGGTCAGGTCATACGTATCAACCAAAACAAGGCAAAACAAACAAACAAAAAAAAGCCCCATGAATCACAGATAACCATGTTACATTTGCATTTGGAAATGCAACAGTAGTACAACGAATCAAATGCTACAGACAAAGTGTTAAAAATTGTAATCTAAAAGCTTTGCTCACCTGACATCCAACTGAGAAGCTTGGTGAAATTATCAGCATCCTGCACACTATTAGCAATTCTGACAAAACTAATGGCAGGGAAGCTGTTGCAATGCCACAAACATACTAATCTCGCAAAGGTATCTCATGCAACACAGTGCAGAGAACTCCTGTGGCCATACCACTGAGGTTCCAGCGCTGGCATATCCAGAACTTGTCAAGGTGCCTTTACACTGCATCGACAATCTACCGCTATTCTGATTATTTATTAAGATACAAAATGTGACTTGAATGTGGAAAAATATCTTCTGTGTTTTGACTACAATTACAGGAATTTTAAACAAAAAGAATAACATGAAAAAGAGGCAAAAAAAGGGTCAAAAAGGGTCTGCCTTCCCTGCAGACCTGATGCAGAGCAAAATATTAACATAGAAACACAAAGACTTATTTATGTAATGATCTAAACAAAGGATTCTTTTTATTCCCTTCTTATGCACTGTATTAATTCAGTATTAACTTGTGCACATTGGAAGGTGAGATTCGGAAAAGTCAGATTTTGAGGATAATAAGTATTTAGACCAAAACAAAATTAACTTGATTTTCTTCCCAGATTTCTATGCAACCTCCTGACTGCTCCAACTTAATTCTTTGCTGTTTTTAGTGATCTGGAATTGTTGCTAAAGCTAAAATTGCTGGAAGCAATATAATGTTGGAAATCTCATCTTCCAAAGTACTTCAGATGTCAGTAAGGCCACACTAGATAACATTTCCATGCAGGAATATTTCCTTTCTTCTACAGTTTACTTTAGTATAAACAAGCAATGTTCACTCATCAGCTTCATGAAAGATAAATCTGATTTTCTGTAAATGAGATAAAATTTCAGGAATCAAATCAGGGAATCAAGTTATTGTATCTTACTAAATCAGAGGTAGCAGTGAGTTCTGAATCAACCAGTTTCTTCATCAATCTCAAAGGTTTAAAGCAAATACAGCTTTTTCATAGATATAAACAGCAATAAAAATTCTCCAGGGATTTAAGTAAAATTCTGCCTTTTTGACAAGAACAGAGAACACATGGCTTTTTGCACGTGGTAGAACAGCCCAAAATCTGTTCTCTTGTGTAGGTCAGGGTTGACATGTGCCCCTAATTAGAAAACGCTGAGAAAAGACCACAGCACATATGCTAGTTGTTTGTGGCCTGGCTAAGCCATCTGACTGGTGACCACATTGCTTTGATCAGGCGGCCCAGAAGCCAGCCCCTGCTCGTAGTGCCAAACACTCAACTCAGAGGTCCTGAGTGGGAAGTTCTAACTTAATGGGCGTGTGCGTAGTAGGGTTGCACAAGGATCTTATGCTATTTTACTGTTTAATGGATGAGAAAAGAAAACATGAAACAATTACCTATACAGTCTGAAGGATGCAAGGATTAAAGTGGCAATAAATAGTGAAAAGAAGAAGGTTCCTGCCGCAGTGAATAGTGGATCAACTAATATGCTGTCACATGAAAAAAGATTCCAATATGATATTATTCATCTAGGAACAAAGACTGTACAGCAGATGGGGAAATCGCAGTCCTGTGATGTGCAGATTCTGGAAAAAGACTGGAGGGACGTAATGGATGTTTAACAGTAGCATACTGCATCAAAAGAACAATTATGAACTTGGATATATAAAGAGACCATAACAGGAGGACTGGGGAAGTTTTACAGCCTCTAAGTTTAGCATTAATTACTATTTATGAGTAATAATACTGTTCCAAGGTACCTATCAGAGATATATACTAGTGACATAGAAAGCACTTAAAAGTGATATTGAGAATTAGAAAGCACACTTTGTAATGAAACATGGAATAAAATCGACTTGTGTAACTTGACTAAGAGACAAAGAGCTCCGTGACAATTTGGGGGATAGTATATACTCAACATAGGAATTCTTGGCGATGGCAGCTCCACGTCTGTCTGCAAAATCTACTTCAACATGGGACAGAGGTGCCTCTCCACTTCCTTAAAAAAACATTTCAAAAGAGCTAGCCATGGAGAATCATTAACCTCACAAATTCCACCCACGTAGAAGCAGTAGAAGAACTATGAGAAAATTGTACAGGCAAACACTAAGGAAATGGTAACTTCTAACTTTGGTGACATAGGCTGGAGTTTGGAGCATCCCTAGAAGCAGAAGAAAAACTACCTATTGCTACTCTGCTCAAACACATACAGTGCATCCACAAATAAAGTTTAATCATGAAAAAGAAAAGAGAGAGATCAGAAGGAAAAAAAAATGCATACCCACAGGAGGAAGGGATTATTCTTTTCTCCACAGGAGGAGAATAATGAGAAAAATAATTTTCTCTCCCTTGTTCACAAGTGGCACTGTGTGTTCCTTAATATTACTGAACTGTAATCCTACAGTTTCCATGAAGTTGAGACTCTGGCAGAGGGTAAGAAAATTGTGCTAATGCTCATCAGGTTCAGGGAGCCTCATGTTCTGCAATCTGACACAGCAGACAAACACAGGAGCGTGCTCACTGCATAGAACGTGCACAGGGCATGGAGTGGGGAGCAGCTGACCCCTCTGTGACAAGATGACTTAATCAGATCCTCCTGATGCACCAGGCTCCTCAGCTTCCACAGACAGAACAAGAGGCAGCACATGGAAGTAAGAATTAAACAAACTATACCATAAGCAGTGCATGAAGTCTAATGCTAATGGTATCTAAACACGAGAAAAAGTTACAGTAGTGCCATGGCTGTAATCAGATATTTTATGAAGTCAGCGTGGATGCTTTTCTAAAGTGAATGATACAGTTTCAACAGCAGTCCCTGGTTCCATTTTAATGAAATCTTACGGCTGCATTATCAAGTGGTCAATTATTTTATAACAGCATTCTCAAAATCTAAAAGCTTTAAAAATGAGATGAATATAAATGGAGTATTTATTTAGTCTCTGCATAATGAATACTAAAAACAGCAGTGCTTCACTTTGTTAGAAGACTATCTAATTCTAAGAACATTTACTAAATGTATTCCTTTAGCACATTCATTTTCTCCTACAGCAAAAATACACTGATTAGTAAAGATCAAATTATAAAAAACGATCAGAAAAAAGACCTGCTAAGAAACTTGAACAAGTAATTTTAAAATAATTTACAGAATATGCACCAGGCATCCACACTCCCTGGACACCTACTGACACTGTCAGAAACCTTACATTTAAAGAAAATAATCTACTCACTTTTCCTTAGGCCTACATTTTCAAAATTACTAACAAGTTTTGGTATCTAACTGAGAAAGAGAGTGATTTTCAGAAAATGCTGAGAAGCTATTATTTGAAAGTCAGGCCTTTTAATATGGTAAGTCTCAAAATTCAGACTTGGGTTTTCTTAATGCACAGATTTATTGGTTTATACAAAAAGAACAATGAAAGTTGTGCTCCTCTTCTTGGATTGACATGATCAAAGCAGTATTTTACATCTTCCTGAAACCAAAATGGACACAATAACCTTCACACCAAATCTCTCTAATTAACTAACTTGGCAGCTGTCTTGGCTTTTTTATGACACATCCATTTTATGAGAGGCAGAGAAGAATTATTTGGAATAAATATACTTATTTTCATTTGCATTTTATAGGACCACCTTTCCCAAGATAGGGAAAGCCTTTATTAGCCTTTATAAAGGTTCCAATAATGTGATTTTTAACTGCTTAATTTAGATCTGAAAAAATCATCATGAATACATCCCTGCTTAAAGACTTCTTTGGATGTTATTTTACCCTGATGCAAATTTGTTCTTCTAAACTTTTGCCTTTTGTAATAAGTGGAGATTCATTCTGAGTAATCCAGAGATTAGTAAGAAGACCTGAAATTGTCCAATTTCCAAGATGTAAATGGCTTCATACAGGAAATTTCCATTATGAACATTTCCATTACCAGCCAGTGAGACTCCAAAAAGCAGAGGAAATTCAGATTCAAAAGATCCTGCCACTTTCCTTAGGTACCCTTGGGTTTAAAGCTGCCAAATTTGCTTTGAGAAATAAATAAGGAAAGCCAGGTGTTTCACAGTGTTCCTCAGGAGACCATTCCCAGACTTGGGAGAAGAGCAACAGGAGTAGTAAGTGAACAGGAATGACACTTTCACCACTGCTGCACAAGTAAGACAAAAGGTGTTTGATATGAAAGATTAACAGTTTTGCACTTGCTCTCCACCCTTGGAGATATACAGTACTTAACAGCAGATTCACAAGGCCAACGAATAAAAAGCTATAAAGCATTTCATGGGCCATAAAGCAACTCCCTCTTCTGCCAATACAGGACTGAAAGAAAAAAGCAGTTCTCAGGATGTGTGTGCTGTGGAGATGCTGAGCTCCCAGCAGAAGAAATGTAAGGCTGAGAGGCAAAAGAGACTTCAAGGGAAGACTTAAAAGAGCACTGATATTATTTGGATTACTATATTTAGTAAACTATATACAACTTTCTTTTCAAAACATTTACTGGTTAATATAATTTGACAACAAACAAATGTTTTAATGTACATCTAGTTGGAACACTTTAAAGAGCTACTGCTCAAAGCTGCAGTATGATTAAATGAGCCTGTGGGACCTCTTCATCCATTTCTGATTGCTTGGAGAACTTCAGTACTGGTACAAATTAACCTTTTTTATTTGCACTGAAACAGAACTGGAGCATTTAGAAAATGAATTACCAGAAATCACTACCCAGTATGCACACATTTCTCCATGTCAATGCACAGGAACATCTCTCCTTCCATTCTTTTAAAAGCAGTTTAATTGTAACATAATTGTTGTTGGAATTCAAAGTGATCTTGACAAGAAGAAACGGGAAAAAGAAAGAACAAAAAATGGAAGTTCTACCCTACTAAGAGATATGTCAAATACATAAAAAACAATACTGGCTAGGATGAAATATGGCAAAAGGATGCTGGGGGTGAGGGAAGAAACTAAGACATCACAAGATTGAATCATCAGTTATTGGTGTAAGGCCAATTAAAAGGTTTCACTTTCAAATGTATGAATAGAACTGACATAAATAAGATACAGGAAGTGATTGCTCATTTCTTTTGGTACAGGCAAAGCTTCTGCTAGATAACTATTTCCAGTTTGAGGGACCACCCTTCAAAAAAGAGAAAAACAATCTGGAACATGTCACAGGGAGCCAGTAAAGAGGCTGACATGATTCAGGAGGAAATACTGAAGGAATGGGTTGGCTTACTCCAGGGAAGAAAATAATAGTTGTGCTTCCACTGAGGTAGGAAGGGAAGGATGGAGACTTGATGTACATAAGTACTGTAAAGGGAATGGTGATACACTACTGTCCACGATGACCTGAAAAACACTACGAAGTGGCCTAATGCATAGCAAAGAAAATCTAGATTGGATTTTAGGAAAGCACTTTCTAACTTAATTCAACTACTTTGGAGGTTTTTAAAGGCAATTATTGGCAAAGAGTTAGGTATAATTAATGTTACATCAATACAATGGCTTGCAATTGAGCTCTTGAACCCCTTCCAGTCTGGCTTTTGTATTATTCCAACTCTCAATGTCCCGGGTGCCATCACTCCATTAAAATAAAACGTCAAGAGATTACTCTCTTGAGGAAAGCAAGTAAGAAAGATCCTTGGTTGGAGGCAAACAGGGGCACAGAAGATGAGTCATGTGAAGAATCTGACTGAATAGTACAGTAAATTAGTCAGAAAATCAACAACTGGCTTTGCTATCTCATCAAATTACTCGCATGTATCAGTTAGAGAGTATTTTTACCCTAAACAGATCTTACAGGCTAAGGACTGCATCTGTCCCTCTTCACTAGTCACACCAAATAAAGTCAGAGTAGCTCCCACTGCCTTCAAGGAGCTGTGCTGGGTTACCATACTTCAGCTAAGAACAGAACAGGAATCAGAAAGCACAAGGAGCAGTGCCAGTGATCCAGTCTTCTCACAGTGAAGCAGCCCATTCTCTGCCAGCAGCAGTTAGATGCAACACGCAGGGACTGAAATTACACATCACAACAGATTTCTTTTAAATTACCATCCCCAGAACAAACCTGGCATGTCGGATAGAAGCAATTGCATTACTGAATTCACTGTCAATGCTTCTGCAATTGTAAAACTCTTCATAGGCTGGCCTGGAAGAGCCTTGGTATTCGATACGGCTGATGCGACATATTCCCACAATTAGAATAATCAGCATCAGGACAAATGCTACACAGAGAGCCCCAATTATGATGTAAAGGGAGTGACGAGGCATGTTTGTTAGGCTCTCTGCCATGTGTCCGGACTTCCACTGCAGATCTGCCAATAAGAAACAGAAGGTATAATTAGTATTTTATAGTATGAAATAGTACTTCATAACCCTCCTGCTGAATGGAATTATTTTATTATACCCACTTTCAGTATTTTTCTGGAGCCTTCTGATGCCAGGAATACATAATTTGAAATTTTCCAGGCTCTGCTATGGGGACATAGAAAGAGGACATGGGGACGTGGGGGGCAAAGGAGGGGACATCAGGTGACATGGAGACAGAAGGACATGGGGACAGGGAGGGACACGGGGGGGGTGGGAGGACACTGAGTAACGGGGGGACACAGGGGGACGTGGGAACACAGGAGGGCGGACATGGAGGGACATGAGAGGGGGGTGGGGGGACAAAGAATGACATGGGGACATGGGGGGACATGGGGAGGGGGCAATGGGGGACATGGGAGGGGGATGGGGGGACATGGGGGGAAGTGGGGACACAAGAGGACATGGGAGGACATGGGGGGACAGGGACACAGGAAGGGGACATGGGGGGACATGGACACAGGAAGGGGACATGGGGACATTGGGGGACAGCAATGCCTAATGTGCAGCAAATTCAAACAGCACTACTTGATCTTTCAATCATCTTTTTTGTACCTTTTTAATGATCATAAAAAAATAATTTCTCTAGTTCAGTCTCCTGTTTAATCCAAATCATAGAAAGCCACCCAGTTATTCTCACATTATGCTTTAATAAACTACATGTCCTATGAAGGCAGGGAGGTCTTTTAAGTTTCCAGTGCTTTATAGATTTTCTGTGCAGTTTCTCCCAGTAAATTAGTGAATGCTTCTACTAAAATATGATTTAATGCATATTAAACATGTTTAGTTTTATTTTCAAATACAGGGCTTTGTTGTGTCTGTACCAAAATGCAGACACTTTCAGCACCAGACTGTTCTCCCAAAAACCCTCAAATGCACTTTTCTTGCCTTAATTTTTTTTAATCTGTTATTACTATACAAATTTACTATGTTTTAAATAGCAAGAAAAAAACTGTTTAAAGTCTTTTTCAAATCCTCAATAGCTTGATAATTTTCACCTTCAATCAAGGTGGAATTAGATTTAGGTGATCTCCCAATACAGATCAATATTCTTGTTGGTTTGCAAGAGTACAATCTCCGACAAAAAAAAATAAAAATTCTATAGCCTAAGTAGATAAGACTTTTTGTCAGTGCACAGATTAGTACAAAAAACAGGCACCATGTCCCACACATTTTCCTCCTTAGCCCCATTATTTTGACAGCTGTATCAGTGTAAACAATCATCCTCCCTCATGTACAGAGAAAGCAGAAGTCACTCAAGGAAAGGAAGACTGCTTCTTCCAGAGATGACAGTGCAGGTCAAGGAGTTCTCTTACATGTAGGCATGACACTTTGCTCAAGAAATTTAGTATCTTTTGCACTAACATCTTCCACCATCATTCTGCCAAAGACCTTATGCTTAAGGTTCACTTTTAGAATGGCATATGATCAGACTTGAAAGATTTTGGTTTTGGAATATATCTGAACATGAGTATATTTGGAACCTTCCATTTAAAATGCTTGTACTGAAGAAAAACCATTCCTTTTTTACTCTCATGAGATGCATAGTGCCCTGCAAAACACAGGAAGGCAGATACGCATTCCTATGCAGGACCAGCATTTCAAGGACAAAAGGGCACTTCATAAGCATTGAGCTCACGCCTAAATTCCCTGAAAGGTTTCAAAGCAGAAATTAAAGGAAATTAATCTGGAAGAGGCTTCCTGTATTTATATATCCCAAACCTTTTTCTACAAATATTCTCAATGCCCAAACTATTGTCTGTCAATGCCAAGCAAATTATCTACCAATTGCCTATGTCTCCACACTTCGTTCTTATTAACTTCAGATTTCTTACTAGCCTGTACTTCCCTCTAGGGTTCATTTTTGGCAGTCCTTTAAGGCTATGGTCTCATAAATTATTTCAGACCTGGAATGGACTTGAATCATTCTAAGTACAGAAATCTGACACTCTTCACAAGTTATTTCTAGAAAGTGACTGTTCCTTTTTTAAATGGACTTCTGCTTTACACTGCTTGGGAAACTCCTTTTACTTAATGAAAAATGCAGTCTGGGAACAGGGTTGTCAAGGATGTGCTTTGAGAATGTTAGCATGTTCTTAGCAGCCACCTCTCAAGGATGTTGATGATGGTTATGTGATTTGAACCCCTGAGCTACAATGACAGGTTTAGTAGCATCTGTGGATAGAATCTGCATTTATCACAGAAATACAGGGGAACATACAGGTAGTGGGGAAAAAAAACTATTTTAGAGGAAAGTAGGGGAAAAGTCTGAAAAATTAGCACATGGGATTCATCTGGGCACTGTTTGAAGAAATGGATGCTTTTCTCATATAATAGTAAAGGGCTGCCCTGATGCACCCCAAGGCTTGTGCTTTCTCAGACTTTGTGTTTGCAAATTTGCTCTGTGTTTATGGGACTGCTTGTTACTGTTGGTTTTTGTTTTCTTTTTTAATCTTCCTCAGAGATCAGTAAAGTTTTGATCTGCCTGAATCGTTCAGGGATGTAATGTTTCTGAAGTACTGTTACTGCGATTTGCTCGGGCAGGCAACGAGGAGCAAGTGCAGCTGTGCTCTGTGCAGTTTGGATAGGTTTCTATTTTTGTCCTGCAGCACATTCATCACACGTGGTGGTTTCTGTCAGGTTGTCAGAGTAAGCCAAAATCAGATCTCATGTGAGCAGATATATGGAGACAGTGCTGCTTTAGACTCTGTGTCCTCCATCTCTGTGTGATAAGTATGAGAGATATTTCTTCCTTTCTTCTTGAGCAGATAAAAATACAAAGATTAACAGCTTATACTTCAAAGATTAGAAGGAACATATGACAGCTCAAAATGACAATATTTTCTGTCAGTTGTCACAGTAGGATTAATTAATTACGAATTAGATTTCAATGAGCACCACACAGTCTACACTACAAATACACTGCAGTATCAGTTCTCAAGTAACCATCCAGCTTGGCTTACCTTGATAACTACATTAATAATTACAGCAGTGGCAAAGGTTATGATATTAACTATATAACCAGCAGGCATTAGAGAATCCATGAGAGACATTTTGTAACCATTTTTACACTGAATGCCCCATTAACTTTTTAGGCAAATACAGTTTATCTTGAAAGAAGAATCTCTTATTTATAATTAAGATCAATTTAATTCTATTTAATTGGAATTGCTAACACTGGCAGAGAACTATAAGATGTTCTAATAAATATCACAATTCACCTTGGTGAATTACATTTCTCTTCACTGTTTTTTTGTATATACAGAGCTTGAAAACTGAAGAATGCCATATGACAAAAGGATAACTCTGAAACCCTGCTGGGGTAGTGATTTCAGTTATTCAAGCTGGTAAAACAGATAGCTAGCAAAATAAAACAGGGAACTAACAGTAATTGGAGGATTTTTCAGTAAGCTAAGTACAGTCAGCCTCCTTCATAGCCAGTAACAGAGAGTCACAAAAGACAGTGTGATGTATTTAGTCAAAAGACTCCCTAAGAGCTGTCCATCTTGTTTTTTTTCCAGTGTTCAGAGGGATGGTCCAAGGATGCTGAGGACGCCAGCATACAGCATTTAAATCTAATTTCCAATACATATTAGCCACAAAATGCTGAAGCAATATAATAAATATGACAAGGGGCTACGGGGAGAACAGCAGAAGCAGATACACCAAAAGATTCAACCTTTAGAGCTGAATAGAAATTCCATGCATCACTGACTGAGCTTCAGCAAGCCCAGTGCTGTATCTGTTCATAAAGGAGCTGAATATGGACTTTTTATTTCTAGACATGACCAGACTGGGTTCAGATCAGACAGACAACTCTTAGCTCTGAGCTCAAAGAACTTCCCACAGATACACGGTTCTGTAGAAAAGCCTGCAGATCAAAATGCTTTTAAATCCTTCTGCAAAGTGATTTCTTCAAAACTCAGTCCCTCTCTATTTGCATAATCCTTTATATACCTGTTAAAATCCAGGGAGTTTAGGAAAGCTTCCACAGCTTTTTGTATTAGCCACTGTATAGAGAAGCTGCATGCCTACACCCAGATCTGGCTGTTGTGATAGGGCCCCATAACAACATTTTCATTTGATATTGGATAAAAGAAACTTTACTAGCAAGGGAAACTGACATTTGTTGATGATAAGCTTACCGAAGAAACTAGTGGTAGATTGCATTTTTAATTTCTCTACACTATTATTAAATATATAAACTTCATTATCTGGTCTGTTTGGAAAAAACATATATATCCAGGGTAATATCAGCCTTTTAAATTGAAAGCAGTTGTCATGAAAAATACAATATGATTTATTGTCCAAATATTGAGGTGGGAAGAAAAGGACCAATATTTCTGGTTAAAATTCAGGCTTGCAGTATTATCAATGCCAATTAACACTCAGATAATTCCCTGCCTCCTGTCACAACAGTCACAAGATAAAAGAACAAATCAGAGAAGTCACTGAAAGGCTTGCTACAGCATTAAATACATGCTTTTGCTTCTTCCCATCATTTAAACTTACATCGTTTACAAGCATATAATGAACAGAAATTCCAAGTTCTTGAGCAGCAGACAAGGCCACTGCTGTTCATGTATGACCAGATGCTACATGTAGAGAAATTTGCACTAAGCAGAGACAATCTCCTCACTCAAGAGAATGATGCTTTGAGTATAGTTTTATCCACTCCTTCTCTTGCAGACTTACAAATCGGATCAGAAAGAATTTATGTTGACCACTCACAGTTGTAAGCTTGAACCTCAGCTGTCTTATTTAGTTATTAGAGGTATATGTCCCTTACAGAGGGATGCAGGAATAACTGAGCAACTGGGCGGCTGAAAAGGCTCCTTCCACTCTCTATTATGCTTTCTCCCCATTTCCCACATCTACACTATGTTTGGTGGAAAGCGCCAAACTCTTAGTGACCCCAGGGCATGACAGCCAAAGGACTCCAGAGCAAACATCCCTGATTTCATACAGCTCATTTGCAGGGCTCAGAAACATGCAGCCCTCCCTGTTTCCCCTTAGTTATTCATTCCATAATATAACAGAAATGTAAGCGTTACTATTTGCAGGCTCTCCATGGAATATGTCTAAAGGATGATTATTGCTTTCTCGATGTACTAAGCTCATCTGTCAGCCCACTACTTAGCTAACGAAGACAGAACTGTATTGCCTTGCTCATTAACTCAGTGACACCTGAGACATGCATGTTGAGCAGCCCTGTCAGTAAAAGCTCATCTGATCACCGTGTAGCACCAGCAATATTGCGTACAGCCAGCACACAGCACTGTGTTCCCAACACCACACTGGGTGATGACATTTTGGGCTAAGGTAGAGACTAACACTGAGAACAGAAATAAACTTGAAAAGCTGTTGATATATTTAAGCAATGTTTTAGTAAAAAATGAAGCTCTGTATTGTCCTTGTGGAAATGATAGATAAAAAACGTTTTTATTCTAGCCTTTGTGTAGGCATTTTCTCATAAATGTACAATAGGAATTTTCTGAATGTATTCTCTGTGTAAAATGTTAGAGGTGTAAATAATCCCCTCACAGAAACGTGTGCATCTGTGTAAAATCTTGAAGGGATCCATGGCCATGGTATCTGAAGATACCATGAACAGCTAAACCTGAGTAAAGAAGACATCTGTAGCCCAAGAATGAGACATCAGTGAAATATAAAGTAGCCCTCTGTGCAGCAGGAATAAAAACTAATTTCTGTATTAAACATTCCACAGTTGGGATTCTTATTTCCTTCTCATGTACTCTCTACTGCTTAATAAGTGCAAGTTTGCACTAAAGCTTTCCTCTGTGCTAAGGAGGATCACAATGGAGTTTTACCAGACCTTCCCTATAACTTACTAAATGTTAGGAAATAGTTTGTCTGGGAGACCTTTACCTTCCTAACAAATCTGGTGGAAATTACTCCTGAAAAAGGTGGTAACAGCATGCGCACGCCAGTCAGCATAATTACACGGTCCTGGTGTCCTGAGGGAAGCAAGTTCAAAAGTTTTGTGGAAACATTTCTAGAACTGCAGGTGTTCAGAAGTCAGTACCAGTCTGCTGTGCACATAGCTCTTTATGCAAGTTGAGTACAAAAATGCTCTGAAGCGTACGTGCAATTAAGAGACAAACTGCACAGTGCCCAACTGTGAGGTAGCGTCTTTGACAATCTGGTCCAACGCATCACCAGGCAAGGTGCCAGAAACAGAATTTTCCATTTTTCACAGCTACTTTTGAAATGCTATGGCCTTATCTTCATCCCGATCATCCTTATGCTTGATTCCCTATTGTCCAAATCTAGTTTAGCATTTCTCCTCTAAAATGCGTTTAACAGGACTTTGATAATTTATAGATAATTCAGATTATTTGTAGAGACAGATATTTAGAGAAAAATGTAAATTAAGCCAGTATCATTTTTTAAAGTTTTTAAGACAATTAAGTACACACACACATATATATAGATATAATCTTTAAAAAACCACGACGTTTTAAAGTTTTTACAAAACTTACGTATTTCGCAGTTTGCACCAACCCACCCATGTGGACAGTGACAAGTGTAACCACCGGGCTGATCTATGCAAGTTCCACCATGATGACATGGGTTGCTGTCACAGTCGTTAACGTCAATTTCACATTCTTCACCTTGTATCAGGAGAAAACAAACAAACAAACAACACAACTCCTATACAGCAGCCGTATCACACATAAGACATGTCATCATGTCATTTGATCTTTCTTTAACTGCTTAATACCTTCTAGCTCAAAAGCATCTTTGTTCTCAGAGTGGGTCCAGAGGAGGGCCACAAAGATGCTCTGAGGGCTGGAGCGCCTATCTTATAAAGACAGGCTGAGGGAGTTGGATGCCCCCTTGTTGGAGGCATTCAAGACCAGTCTGGAGAGGGCTTTGAGCAATCTGGTCTAGCTGGAGGTGTCCCTGCCTATTGCAGGGGATTGGAACTACATGATCTAAAAAGTCCCTTCCAACCCAAACCATTCTATGATTGTTCAGTCTGGAGAAGAGAAAGCTCTGGGGAGACCTCCTTGTGGCCTCCCAGTACTTGAATGGAGCTTATAAGCAGGAGGGGGACTGACTTTTTACAAGGGCTGATAGTGACAGGAGAAGGGGGTGTGGCTTTAAATTAAAAAAGAGGCACTTCAGATGTTAGGAAGTAATTTTCCACTCAGAGGGCAGTGAAGCCCAGAGAGCTGTGAATGCCCCATCCCTGGAAACATTTAAGGCCTGGTTGGATGGGGCCATGGGCAGTCTGACCTGGTGTGGGGCAACCAGACCACAGCTGGGAGGTTGGAAATGGTTGATGTTTAAAGTTCCTTCCAACCTAAACCACTCTATGATTCTATGAACATAAAAAATATTCCGTAAGTCCTTCAAGAAGTAAGCCTCACAGAACCCTTAGAAAGGAAAAATCCTTGTTCAACCAGATAAGAACAAAGCTTAATGGCTAAGTGACTTGACTTATCTCACTCAGAGTATTCTCTCCTTGCTTTACATATAAATTCTTTCTAAAGCAAATACAATACAACAAATTGCCATATATATCCTGAATTCATATTGAGTTATTATAATGTAGATAATAAGTGCCTCTGAGAAACAGCCATTGTGCAACAGAAAGCATTTTGTGTTTTTTTTTTTTAAGGCCTTTATCACAGAAAAAAAGCACTATTTGATCTACAGAAGGCTATGAATGGGTTCATCTATTACTATCCTTGGATGCTACCTTATATGACTAACAGAGCATCAAGTTCTAGAATATATTATAGCAGATATTTTGATTACACCAATCATATCAGTTTAAATATAAGGCCAAATGATTAAATGGGCTGCTTACCATTACTCTGAAAGTACAAACTGATTTGTAACAAGCACTTTAGGGCTTTTAGAGATTGTATATTCATGTAACAGAATGAGTGGTTTCTTCAGTTCACAGTAATTAATGGGTCAAGGTTACAACATCTTCCAGTTTCAAGTGTCCAATTAGTATATTGACTTACCTGAAATTCTTCAAAATATTATTTTTAAAATGCAATCTAGTCTCAAGCAGAAATCTCAGAAGGTACATTAGACAGATATTTGCCTAGTGAATTCCTTCAACAACATACTTTTTTACTACAAAACTTTTTAATTTGAAAGCAGTTGCAAGAAATATCAATAAATTTTTATTCCCACTAGACTGACAACAATTCACCAACATCCAAATTAATTAGTGTCCTTCAAGAGATGCTGTCTTATTTGGTGTTTGTCTTCTTTTTGGACATGGTAACACTGACAACTAAACATGCTGTGTAAGGTACAAATTACTTGCCTGCATATCCAGGTGCACAAATACATGTGGCATTCAGCCCTTCACTGTCACAAGTGCCACCATTCTGACAGTTGATGTTAACACAAGGATCTTTGTATAATTCACAGAGACTTCCTGAAAAGGAAAAATTAGTAACTGCTGTTAACATTATGCACATTGACAGTCTGGAATCAGAACAGGTGGTAACTTCACCTGGAGGAGTGCAATCATATGCAACTTCCAAGCCTGCCATATGACTGCAGCCATACATTCTGGGGTGGTGAAGTTTTAATACACATGCTTTCCCACTGCCCTTTTACCCATGAGGGAGGTAGGGCAATTTCTGCTAACAAGACCTGCTGGAGTTTCTACAAAAAACAATGACATAGTGATGCATAATCTGATCAGCTATTCTTCAATAAAATTTAAACAACAATCATCTTCAATAATAACTGAACATAAAAATGTAATTATATGTATAAGCATTCTGATGCCTCTCATTGACTTTTGCGGGAAACGGAGGAGCGCAGCTGAGGCAATTGAGAAGATAAATTAATTTATTCAAATGCATAGCTATAAGTAAACACTTGAGTTAGTCAGCTTCTACTTCTGCAGCAAGGCAGGGGAGGCCAGCAGAGCCAGGAGCCATGTGTGCATGTTGGGAGCTACCAGGAGCCTGCCAAGGAGGGGCAGGAGCATGGAGGGGGACTGCAGACAGGGGGAGGCGTTAGTAAAATTGAAGCCCACATAACAGCTCATGTATTATCTCGAGCCAGTTACCTCTGCTCTGTTCATTAGGAACACTGCATACATTAAGTATGGAAAGAAGAAAGCTCAGTAATCAGCAAAAACTGTTTAGAGGACCAGGTCTAATGCTTTAATTTGAAGCAAAATGTGCTGAACGCACAGAGCTCTCACTTCCAGTACAGACTGCTTGAAAGCAGAAGATGAAGTCATAACGCTATGGTTAAGTGCTCCTTAAATGCTCCTGTTATGAAAAGCTGAGGGTCATCTCCTCACTACGCCTCTACAGTGATGAATTCTTTATTGTCAAAGAACAGTGCAAGCACCAGCACAGAATGAATATTTAGCCTCAAAAAGCTGTTAAATGAGCATTACTTATAAACAAAGATAAAGGCTGATATTCCTAATGAGAAAAAAAATGCTGGAGTAATGTTCCTTAAAACATAATCATTCCCTGTTTATAGATATATAATAGAAATAATACGTAAGTTCAAAATATTCTCACAGCACAACTTCAAACAGAATACACAAAACAAAGCAGTGTTTTAGCCCTCCACAGAGGAATGGATGTATCACAGAATGGTAAGTGCCTCACTGTCTAAAGCTGAAATCTAGTGCAAGATAAAACATTTTGTACAGTAAAGCACATACTTTCCTGCTCTAAATATAAATCATTTGTGAAACACTGAAGACAGATTCCATTCAAATACATCCAGGACCAGATGTGCTTAACACGGTAAAGCAGTCACAGAACTACTGCTACTGGGCTTTATGGTCTTCTAAATGAACAGCCAAAATAAATACTTCCCTTTTTACTCCTTTGTGCTAATCTGCTTTGAATACTAATATTTTATCACTGTGTTTTTAAGCCACTTCACTAGGAAAATCCAAAATAAGATTTGAAAAGCTCTCCATATAATGGCTCCCAAGAATAGCTAATGAAAGAATTTTATGATGCTTTCTTTGAAAACCCCACACACAACTAAAAAACAGCAGGAAAAAGGCACACTTCAGAAGAACAGATTCCACTTGTCGCCATACAGGAGTGTACATTTCTCAGATGAGTAACTACACAAGCTAGCTATGTCTGAACTACTCACTTGAATAAAGACCATAGGATCAGGATCTACACCAGAGCTTGCTACTATTGATTTTATGTGAGGGATTTATTTCTGTTCAACAGAGGATTCAGTATATCAGTTTTTAACCAAACCTATAATAAAATAATACATGGAGCATTCAAAAAACAAGAGATGAGAGCCATTTTACCTTTATATTCAGGAAGACACAAGCACTTGTAGCCATTTTCGAGGTCTCTGCAGGTGGCCCCATTCTGGCAGGGTGCAGAAAGGCATTCATTGTATTCTTCCTCACAGTAAAGGCCGTGGTAACCTAAATCACACAGAAAGGAAAGAAAGCCATGAAACACTTTCCAGTCAAAATTAATAATCATGCTTTGATAGATTGTGGGCAGATGTGTGCTAGTTGAAATATACTGTGCTGACAGATACATGTTGAGACATTAATTTAAGGACATCTGCTCCAAAGGTAAAATGACAAAAAAATAGTAATTATTATAATATCCAGGAATCTGAGACAACCCAGCCACTTTCAATGTGATAAAGCACAGTGAGGTGGCAGACATTGAGGCAGCTGGCCAAAGCCACTGGGAACAATGCAAATGACTGCATTCAGATGACAAAATGGAATAATCTATTATGTACATATGTTTGAGTTTTCTTGAGTCTAAGACTTCAAGTCTTAGACTTCAAGACTTTCTTAGTCTTCAGCTAACTGTTAAATGGTACTTAGAATGATAATATATTTCAACTTATACTGTAAAAGTCAAAACAATTCATAAGCATTAAGATACTTTATTTATACGGTATTTCCAAATATAGTAGGGAGGTATTATGGTCTGCCTATCCAGACAAGGAAAATTGGAGCACAGAAGAGTTTTGAGGCCTGTTAAGGGCCACTCACTTTTACCATAATACAAGAAAAAGGGAGTTAATCTGCTTGAAATATATATGATCATCAGTCTTAACAGTAGTTGAAAAGTCTTTCTAGACAATATTTCTAGGAAATAAACTGGTCACAATGCTCCGTAAGTATAAATAATGTGATTAAATGCAACATAAACATTGCTTCCTCCCTGGTAAACAGGTATGTCTGACCAATGAAAAAGGCAATCTGCTCAAGTGTTTCTAAGCAGTTATTTCCCACTCATCTGGGGTTCAGGGAATGCTTCATAATTAACCAAATAACCTTTAGGGGAAGGTTCAGAATTTAAGAGTACAAACAAAACATCTTCTTTCTTGAAAGCACAAATACAAATAGTACAAAGATTTGCACTAAAACATGCATTTTTCATAATGCTTGTATCCTTTCTGGAAATTATGGCAAACACTGAGTTAAAAGAATTTTGTATTTTCTACCACATCTCTCTCTTCAGCTGCTCACTATGTTCCGCTACCAACTTCATGCCACAGAACCACACAGCCTGCCTGCAAACTGATCAGGAAGTCAGAATCAACTGAATTGAGCAGATAATGAAGACAAATGATCGCCTTCCATGTTTTCTTAAATAATTTGGTGTCCTGAAAACATAGCACCATCTCTTCTTTCCTCATCTGGGGGAAAAGTGAGGATAAGCATTCTAGCCTAACAACAAAAGCAGCTGTTAAACATTTAACCCTCTTCCCACATTGCAGCCAGTATTTCTCTCTTGACCTCTTGTTACTGCGATGCAATACAGTGAATATGTATTTGTAATCTACATTATAATGCTGTGTGTTGTAATAGGTTTTATATGGTTTTTAAGATTTTTATTTACTATAAAAGCAGTAGATAAATGACCATATCATAAATTCAGACATTATGGGCATGAATAAAGACGCCAAGGAAAAGGACCTGAAACACAATATGAGATTCTTCAGTGCAATTTTACTTCTTTAGAAAATCTCTGGTTAGTAGCAAAATTTACAGACATGAGATGAGAGAACCTACCATAAAAAAGTAACATAAAAGAGGGCCAGGCTCTTAACTTAGTAAGTGAACACTCTCTTGGTCTACATTTTTTCCTAAATTGTCACAGAACCATAGGAAAAAAAAAACAAACCAACCAGCACCTCCAGATACTATTTCTCTCCCTCTCTTCCCATTATGTATGATTTTAAAAAACCTACATGAAGATACAACAGGTACTTGTCCTACACAAGGTATATGCACACATTGTGATTTTGCACAAAATTGTCTTTTTATGTTAAGTAGCTGGACTTACTAAGAAACATTTCAGAACCATTTTCTCCAAAGCCAGAAAATGCATCTCCCCCATGTGCAGCCCCCCAGGCCCTCACCCACAGCACTGCACCTGCTGGCACTGAGTCTCCTCCCACAGCTCTTCAGAAGAGCTTCTCTTCACACTTGCTTTTAAATTACACTGGTGTATGAGCCATCCATGGTACTGGATGCAGACATATGTCTTCAAGATTATTCAAGCTAATAATTTGTGGGTTCGTTTTATTAAAGAATTGAGATGGAATTGGGAGACTATTTCAGAAATAAATTCAGCATAACAGATTACAGCACAGTTGCTTCCTTTGTAGCACAAAGATTAAACTCACAAGCAATGCCAAATACAGCTATTTGCCTACCATGTTGTTTATAACATTTCTATGGACATGCTCAGAAAGGAATGCCATGTACATTAACAACACTACTTTAGCTGCTGTGTCCTGAACAGGAGAAAACAAATCTGTCATTGTGGCTTTAAAAAGGACACCTAAAAAGATTAAATTATTTTTCCAGGTCACTACAAAGTCAATATACCTTCAGTTTCATGCACATCAGCAGAATCTGCCATTGACAGTTTCACTTTGATGTGCTCTCTTCAGAGGCTGGGAAAGGAATAGTGAACCTAAAAGGTAAAATAAAGATGTCCCTGCATTACCTCTTCTCCTAAGCAACAGTCCTTTGCTATCCATCTTCGCAAGGGCAGTAACAGATCTGCTGCCACTCTCACCTGGGTTCCCAAATCCTTCCTGCTGAAGCAACAGGGAGGCATGGGCTACAGACAACTACCTGTACTGAGGCACTTTTCAACATGACTGTGTTAAAAATTACAAAGGGAAAGAACATGAAAGGGAACACAAAATCTGTATCAAGCAGGCTGATGAAAAGTCATGGGCTTTGTCAGAGCCTTCAAGAACAAGCTGATGGGGCAAAAGATACAGCAGTGTCTGTCGACCTCCTGAGAATATCTGCACTAACAGGTTAACAAAAGGGAGAGAGAGATGTTTCCTCTCTCTTCGTAAGTCGATAAAGAACAAGGTTGAAAGCTTGTGAAGGTCTCTCAGACACTACCTCCTTGGCAGCGATTCCCTGTGCTTATCCACACTTAACACTTCAGCAAATTAAGACGGTAAGACAAAACCCATTTTTATTGGAAAGGCCTAATGGGATAAAAAGCAAAAGAGGACTCTAATTCACAAGGAACATCAGTTCATACACAGCCCCTCACTAACCTAGTTGTACACTATGTGTTCAAGAAATAAATCTGTTCGTTTAAAACCTAACTCAGAAATGCTGACTATTTTTCTTTCCGAATTTGGATATGAGAATATTCAAAGGCATCAGTCAGCCTTCCAAGTTAATTTATACAAATTAGCTTTTCTGTACAAGCTAGTACATGGTGTAGGTTATGCGTGACTATACTCATGAGAGTCAACACACACACAAAAATCAGTAGCAAATGCCTGGTTGTGAGCATTCTGCAAAACGTGACATGCAAGATATACAAGTATAATAGCCATCACTTCTCATTCATCATGTGTTTTTGGCCAGTGTACCAATCTGGAAATCAAACTGCCTACTAAGCAAGGGAACTTTCACAGACCTTGGCTTAATTCGAACTGTTTAAAATTCCTCGCCTGTTTAATTTTTGAGGCGAGAGTAACAAAAACAAAATTCCAGATGACACTTTATACCTGCTAGTACAAACTGCATAAAGGAAGGATGGCATTCAAGTTGAAAAAAGGAGCAAAATTTTGCAGTGCTTTGCTTTTATAATAAGAAATTACATCCTCACACAAAAAATAAGTTGCTGCTTTCTTTTTTAAACTGTGAGTTTCAGAGATAATGCATAACCAATATAGAAAGGAGTTCTAAAATATTATTTAGTAAACTTACTACTAACATACCTGCATTATGTGCATTCATTTTGTGGTATATTTGAGAGTGAGAGACTCCCACACAAAAAAAAGTCTTGGAGCGAGGCATACTGATGTTGAGAGCCTGCAAGCCAGAGAGCCTCCAAGCTCAAGAAGCAGATATCATTTCTTTCCCACTAATGTATGCTAATGTCGCTTTGTAGTTCAGAATATTTATTAATTAACTTTTGATAATGCTACCAAGCTGCACACAAATTTTATTCACTAACATCATAAGTACTGCAACAGGCTGCCAGAGTCTTTGCTGGTTTTCCCAGACCGAGACACTGAGTGTTGCTTCCAGGGATGCCACTGGAGGGCCCTTGGACAGCTCTGCAAATCTGATCCCTTTTTATACTAGACATTCAGAAGACAGTTTTAACACTAATTGGGAAGGTGTGGCTGCTGGTGATTTTTTGTATTGCTTATACGTGGGTAAAATATCTCTTTTGTGTTTCAATTCCTACAGTTCTTTTTAGAACTTTCCAGATCATATCTAGCATAGATTTATTTATTTTTAATGCTCTTCAAAGTTCTTTGGTTGTTTTTTTCATTTAAAATTGCTTAAGGATCAAATCCTATTGATGTATATTGATCACTTTCAGTGTTGTCCAGCTCTGCATCTCAATAGTTTTGCCTTCCTCCAGAGATTTTGCTTCACCGTGTCCTAACAGCTTATACCATTCAAGAGCTAGAACAACAGCACTTTTCTGTTCAGAAATTAAACAAGCTAATGGAACACAAACTAGCCAATCAAGGAATAGGTTGATACTATCAAGCAGTCCCATATTTCTACCTTCCCTTGCTGTATACAGATTTCCGTAATTATTCAGAACTTCAAATTTTTTTCTCCTGCTCACACCCTCTGCTATTTAGCAATCTTTTTTTTTTCCTACTGCACCTTATTCATTACTTTGTCTGTTTCCAATCCTTTCCCAAAAATTACTGTTATGTTCTCCAGTCTTTCCCCCAAACTTTGCAACTTCAACGACACTGATATCTCACCTAAGAAAGACTTGTCCTGCACACCATTATTCTATAATGTAACAGTAAATATCAACCAAGCCATATGGATCTCAGTGGGTATTTTCAGTGCTTACCCTGCAACTTCTGATTTTTCAAATAGAATGTGTAGATTCCTAGCATTATTCTAAACAGATAGAACATCTGCTCAATGTGCTTTATGTACTGAAAAGAAAAAAATGGAGTAATTTTAAAGTATACATTGAAATCTACGTTCAGGAGTACTAGATGATTTATAAAATATATAATGTAACTGTTTGGTACAAACCGGGACTACAGAGGCATTTGTAACTGGTTCCAACACTGCGACAGATGCCATGTGCACAAGGATTCAGAGCACAGAAGTCAATCAGCTGAGCACACGTAGGTCCTGTAAATCCAGAACTGCAACTGCAGGAGTAGACAAGTCTATCTGCATAACAAGTTCCATTGTTCTGGCAGGGAGATGATGCACAAGGGTCTATTTTTTCTTCACAGGAGATTCCTAAAAACCCTAAAAGAAATAAATGTTTTTGATAATCAAACATTTTGGTAACCAAACAATTTAAACAATTAAACAAATTTAAAATTAAGCCACTGACATACATTCATATTTTTTTACTGAATGAATAGTAGAAAAGTCCACACTTCCTATATACTTTAAACTCAAATTTTACCAGTTAACATGAAGATATAAGCAGTTTCAGGCAGCATCATACTATCATGGATTAAGACAGAGAAGTGAAAAAAATATTTATTGAATCTGGCAGGGCTCATCCACATTCTTAGCTGCACCTGGCTAGAAAAGCAGAGGTGCTTTTCTAGGGATCAGGAACAGAACAGAAAGGTAGGTTAAAAAAAAAGCCCAAATTGACTTTTGTTATTAAAGGCAATGTGTTGGTTAAGAATAACAGCCACTAAAGGATTACATGAGTATAACTGTGTTTTAATAGCATAAAAGAATAGCTTATTTGATGAGAATGTTTCTTATTATTTAATTATTTAGTAAAGCAACGGTGTATAAAAATTAGGTAGGAAGGAAAGAGTATCCTTGCAAGGGAGTTGTTTGGGTTTTTTGTGTTTTGTTCTTTGTTTGATTGTGGGTGTTTGTTTTTTTAATGTAGAGAAGAATTATATTTGAAGAAATGATAGAACTACAGTATATTAACTATACAGTTTGTATCACATACACATGGTTACAAGTAGCACAGTTATTGTAGCTAACCCAGATCAGAAAAGAATATTCAATTCCTAGCAACAGAATAAAGATCAAACTCTCTTTTCTGTTCAGGTCTAAGTTTTTAATTAATATTTCCTCATGGAGATGGTATCATTCATGACAACAGATCACCACTTTTCAGGCTCAGATAAACAAGTATGCCTGGTCAAAATACACTGGAATATCTATTATGGTAGATCAACTCTTGAAATTTAAATAAATTAATCACTGAGAATGACAAACCAGGAGCAAATCAGGACAGTCTCCACTTGAGAACAATCAAGCCAGCAAAAAAGTCTGCTCTAAAGCATAAACCATCACAGTTGTCACCGTGAAAGGCAGAAAACAGACCCCACTGTCACAGCAACCAAAGAGATCACATCCATATTTCAGATATCCTTCAGAATCAGAGAAGGAAATAATCAATTGCATGTACAAAAGCTTTTAATCAGAAAGAGACAACAAATAAATAAAAAATGCACAGAATATGTCTGATGGCTCTGTTCTAAACCAACTCAGAGCATGAAGACAAATAATGACAGGTGACACTCTGGATTAATATTCAATCTGTAAATCTTACCCCTGATGAAATGAAGTAGATTGTTAGCCATATTTTATAGCTTTTATATTTAAAAAGTCTCAATGTTGCATTTAAAAGATGATCAATTGGAACTGAATCTCTGTATGGTATAAAGTTTATGATGAATACCAAAAGCGAGTCAAAATGCTTCCTTCAACATATAATTTACAGCATCTCATTGTCTTTTAATGGATGCATAAATATTTTTGTTCTAAACAGATTCCACATTTCAAGCATTGAGGAAATAGTTTCAGATTAATTTTAACAGATGTGTTATTTTCAGAGCATTTTGAATTTCTCTGCTTTTTAATCATTCACAATTCACATTCGGGTGAATTAAGTAGTAATTTTGTTCAACTGTTGTCAGGAAATTGGCATTTCTGAGAAGAAGCACATTGGAAATAGATCAATCTACATTACTAACCCCTATGGTGTACTAGAAAGAACCATTCCAAAAATTAATAAAAAATAGATTATTATAACTATGAAAATGATCAAAAGATCACAACTGCACAGTTGACTATTAACAGTTAATTATAAATAACTCCTAATCTCAGAATCAGTAAGGAAAAGCAGATCTTGCAGGGCACAGGCAATGAACATAGGCAAGCCCCTTCTGCCCTCACCATTCTGATGTCCTGTTACTCAGACTGGTTTGTGGGTTTTATCAGTACCTCCTGCACACTGATGCTGAAGAGGAACAGTCTAAAAATGAATACTGCAGAATCCTAGAGTAGAAGTCCTTCCTGTAGGCAATAACTGCATAACCATCAGCAAGTGAATGGAATGGAAAACCTTAAAACCAAACTTCGAATTCCAGCAATTCTCTGCTATTAAATCCAAAAAGCCTGTGCTTTTATCATAAAATCCTGGATGGATTTAAAGGAATCTGCAAGGACTTTTAACTATTACCAGGAGGAGATCAGTCAGTGAGTCTGGTAAATCTCTACAGTAACTCTGAAACAAGATTTTAAAAGATAAAGGAGATCTGAGGTCACACAATGATACTCACATTGCTTCACTACAACCTTTGCAATAATCTTCCCTAAAAGAGCAGCATTCTGGCAGATGGCTAATGTTTCCAGTGACAGAGCTCTTCAAGAACAAAGGAAATTTTGAAATATGCTGAAACATGTTGTCCTCATGCTATCTTTGCACTGTGAAATATGCTTAGTTCATTCTGGAAATACAAATCTTATGTATGAGTTTAACGTCTGAAAACTCCAGAATCATCAGTAGTTATGCAACTAAATTAAAGATGTGCTATTTTGGCATTTCTGGTAGTACCTATGAGTCCATATCAATAAAATTGTTGAAATAATGTAAATAAAAATCAGGTTCAGATATATATTGATTGAAAGCAGAATAAAGCATTATTACAGGATTACATTTAACTGCAGAAAATTATCCCTTGAATAATCCCCCTCAGCTGACACAAGCACAACCTTGCATGTAGGTCATTGGTATAACAGAGACATGACTAAAATGCAGAAATAACACAGAAGGCAAAGGGGAAAAGCAGTATTAGAAAACAATTATACTGCTCAAAGACACAGTGCACTATTTGTACTTGCATGAAACAGACCATTTGGTTAGATGTCAGACAGAATAAAAGTTAGCAGTCAGGTGATATTCTTTATATATGGCTACAGACCTCCAGGGCAACAATAGAAAGTAGATCAGAAAATATTTCCAGAGTTAGAAAAGCTCTGGATAGAAGCCAAATTCCTCATCATGGGGGGATTTTAATTACTTAGCTACTGAAAGCAAGAGTCAAGTGATAAATCAAACAACTTAAATGCTTCCTGAAGAGTTGTAAAACTGCTCTTTATACAGCTCACTGAACAACCAGCTTGCCAGAATGTTATGTTAAACCCAATTCCAAGAAATACACAAACGTGAAAATTTAAACTTTTGAATTACTAGGCCTAGAGACTACAAAAACCTTTAAATCTGAAAGAAGTGTATTACTTTCCCCCACAGAAATTTGTTCCACGAAGAAATGTGAGATGTCTGATGGAATTTCATCAAAATTCTGTAAAGGAAAAAAAGTTACTCATCATAAGAAAACAAGAAACAATTCAAAAGGACGTGCAAGTTTTTGATGGAAATTCACCTAGGTAAATCTCAGCAGATAAAGATGAACAGAGGCCAAACACATTAAAACATTACAGAGACATTTACTCCAAATAGGGGCAATTTGGAAAAATACCAGATAAAAGCATTAGATTAGCAGAAACTGAACAGCCATAAAAAATTTTAATTAACAACACCATATTCGACAGGTAAATTAAACTCTCTTATGGTAATGTGAAAAACTCCACATTCTGTAATCATCAGTAACCTTGGGAAATCTTACACACACAACAGCTGTGCATCCTATTTTCCTGGAATTAAAATATATAATAGGTTAATTATATGCAAGCCTAAAGAAGTTAGAATCATATTTCCAAGACCTGATCCAGAAAAATCTTCTATGTGAATGAAGAAAAATTTCAGAATTCCAGAAAAAGTGAAGAACATAAAACTAAAACAATATATAGACAAGTAAATCATTTTCTACTCATCACCATATTTCATGGTGAAAACGTGCACTTTGTAGCTGCTATTGCAAATCAACATATATGAATCACAACTTAGCATCTTCTATAGCTGTCGAGCTCTATACTTTGTAAACCACAGAAACAACAGTAAGAACATCCTTTAATCTGCTGCTTTGTAGTTATCAGCAGGTATTTCAGAGAACTTTTGTTGTCTTTTACATAACACTAATTCCCTGCAGCTGGTCAAGTCAGATTGGCAACAGTAAAATAAAGTCAGCCTGGAAATTCAAATTTCAAGTAATCTAGACATTATAATGTCAATCATAACATTGTTTCCTGCCTACTTCTTTCTACTGGATGGTTATGAAATCCATCATTGGAAAATTATTTTAAAAATATGCTAATTTGAATTAAAAGTTTTCTGCCACTATAGTCAGAGCTGGCGAGCTCCAAATAAAGAAAGTAGAAAACTCCCAAGAACCCCTAACAGGATGACAAGTTTTCCTGTTAAGTATTTATTGTAAATGTTTTTGCTTATTTCCAACCTTGTTTCTATGTCTGCATTTCTATTTATTATTTGTATATTGAACTCCAGGGTGTCTTGGGAATTCATATAATTTCTCACTGATTTAAAGATGTTGAAGTAACTACATTTATAAAATAATCAGCAGTACCCTAATTAACAATTTTACTCCACTGCAGTGGTATGTTATACATAACAATAAGAGAAGGACAATAAAAACAGGTATTTAACAGATGGATTTTGGTATTTACAGAATCATTTTGAATATAAATTTCAAACATCCACATCCAAGTTGACAGATGTTTATTTGGGGGTGTGGCTAGAATTTTTGGAAATTTATTTGCATGGACATTTGAAGGCAATATATGTTATGTATGATAATCAAAGATGAACACCCAGTAAGCAAGACATCCCAAACATCCTTTAAACAAATTCTTAAGTCTTTAGTATTGTTCAAGTTCATTCATTACAGCTTTGAGCATAAATTCTGATTTGCTCTTAAATAAAGGGTGACTCATCCACTTCATATAACAATTTATTTTCTAGCATTTCTGACACATTAAAATCTATGATGCTTCACACAGAAAGTGGAATCTTCAAGCCTAAAGAATTTTTCCTTATTAAAAGACTCTTAAGACAATAACATTGTCTAAAGAATAATCATGAAATGTTTATATTCGATTTGGGCTTCTTTTTCAGTGCCTCATATCTCACCTTTGGTGTGCTTCCACATTCCTCTTTCACGAGCCACAGATCTCATATGAAAGAAAAATGTACAGTCTCAAGAACATCCCTCACTGTTTCCATTTCATTTTCTACCATTTTTCCCTTTTCCCTTTGTAGTACTTTCCTGCGCTTGTCTTTTTCTGCCTATCCATACAGAATCTCCAGTTTTAGTTCTTAAACATGTATAAGCTCTCTGGCTACCTTTCCCCCACTGTGCTGAATTAGCAGTACAGAAAAAAAGGCCTCCTCTCAACTAGCAATTGCTGTCACGCACAGCAGGAGAATAGAAGCAGAGTTGGAGATCTTGCTTAAATTAGAAATCTATCATGGCTTTGGTTTTCTCTCTGTGTGTGTAGTTTTTTAATGGAAAATCTGAACACTCTAAAAATAGCAAATTACTGCACCTGTAATTTTTAATTACCTACTCTTTGCTTTATTTACAAAAATAAATAAATCTTTCCAAACAAGATAGAAGCTCTCAAAATATGCCTCTATGAGAAAATAATGCATCAAAATGCATCTAGAAAAATCAACAGGGCCTTGGGCAACCTGATTTGGCGGGTGGCAACCAGTCCACAGGAGGGAGTTGGAAATGGGTGAGCTTCAAGGTCCCTGCCAGCCCAAGCCATTCAGTGATTCTATCACAAGTTCAATCTAGAAAAGCAGCTATTCGCAAAAAGTGGCATGTGCTCAGGCAAGCCTAAGAATGATTTTCTCAGAAAATGCTCATTCCCAAGGAACCAAGAATCATAAGTGTTCATCACTATTCTTCTTCTGGGGAATAATGCTGCCCAGTCCAGAAAGTGATTCCTGAAACATTCCATCATCTCCAAAGGTTGTTTTTTTTTTCTATGTTAAATTTGATTTTTACAAGAGTTGTATTTACGTAAAATGTTTGCCTGAGTTGCCTCAATGTTTTTTGAAAGGGAAAACATTTATACCACATAAGCATGTTAGACATATAAATAAGTTATCAGAGTAACAGCATCCTTGCCCAATTCCATCCTGGCTCTCTAATGTGGCTGCCCTTAGCAATGCAGAAATAATGCTGGGAGATTAGAATTGGTAACTTTTCATGCAAAGTTTCAGACAGATTACAAAAAAAGCACATTTGAATAACAATGAGTTCTAAGAGCAGACACTTCTTCTTGAAGTTGCCAAGTAATTTTTTCTTTCCTCTTGAAGGGTCAGAAATCTTTAAGAAAAATCCAGAAATCCTAGAAAATCTCAAGACCTCAAGAAGAAAAGGAGAGCGCAGGTATGTAAAATGTAATAAGAACAGAAGTGTCAACAACAACAACAAAAAACAGAAACCTGAGAAAATCTTACCAGTGTTCTCCTAACTTAAAACAGCAACAGTGTTCAGCATATATACTAAGATAATGGAGCAACAGTGCCAAGATTCCAAGATTTGCCTACTTGAAGCACAGTATACAAGAGAACTGATCTGGAAACTGATCAAACATGGATCTGGATCAGTGACAAAGAAAGGAAGCAGAAGATAAATACTGAAGACACAAAGCAGCCAACAAGACTGTAGAACCAAGCAGCATAACACAGAGATAGCTAAAGACAAGTAATACTAAGAGAGAAGCAAAAGTAATTTGGTTCTCTTGCAGAAGAAAACCTGCCATAATCAAGAACACTACACATCAAGCAGTGGCACATCAGCAGAGGGCAGTCTATCTTGGGACCCAAAGGAACATACAATGCTGTCATCATGGCCTGAGCCTCAAAGAGCAGCAAGAGAAGTTGAGTGCTGAGTGGCATATTGATTAAAGAGCCATCAGGAACAAGCAATGAAGCCATGTCACGCACACAAAAAATGTGTCAGCTTTAAAATAACCAAAAGCCCCAGTATAAATTTTTCCATGTATTTTGTAATGGCAAAATGTTTTCCTACAAGGCATTTTTAAAGACAATGAACAGATTTCCTAAGAAAAATACAAATGAATTACTAAGTCTAATACTGAAATTTTCTTTTCTGAATTTTGTTACTACTTACAAGCCAGTTTTCAAAATTCTTCCAAATACAAGATACGCTCTGCAGTCAAAATGTCAATGTCTGTGTTTCAAAACAGTTGTTAAGTGGGTCAGTCATTAAAGCATAATACTCCAGAAAAGCAAGGAATTATTCTGAAGAAATTATACATAATCTTTCATTATTAACCAAGTATACACTACCAGAATAGTTATCAAAGACTTGTACCCTTAGAGCAAACGCGAGATGCTGACAGAATAAAAACATCCATCAAGATCAGAAATTCGTTCAAAGTTCTAATCCTAATTATAAATAACTAATAGAAGATTTCATAATTGAGAGCTTTCACTTCTGATAATTTTTTTATGAGCAGCTCAGGCATCTGCCATTCCACACAGCAAAATGCTACAAGAGCACATACTTTGCCATCACAACGTCCTCGCTTCACACAGTTTCAATCATGGTGTTTACCAATGAGAATCACTGAAAGGCTTATGCAGAGAAAAAAACAAGTCCTAACAGAAAGGAGAATGAATTAAAACTTCGTGGGATTTAAAGCACTGTTTTTTCACTAATTGACCCGTAAGCAGAAATATGCAAATACTGCATGCAAAGCAGCTTTTCTCACTCATTTACCGGACAACACAAAAATCAGAATGCATTCTAAGTATCCTCAGATTCTCTTATCTTTCTCACAGTGCTGGAACCTGATTTCTACTGTAGAGGTGCCAGCAAATGGATAAAAATGCTCTATGCAGCATATACTCTATAACACTAAGTTCTTGCCATACTTTATACAATACTAATGACACAGGATACCTCACCTGGATTTTTTTCTGCTTATAAATATGGTGTAAAGTACAATTTTGAATATATTTTCACATAACTAAAAATTCAGACTGAATACACTCCATGAAATACCAATTTGTACAAGACACCAAATAAGTCATTGTTTACCTTCTGGGCACTGACACGTAAATCCATGGATGTTGGATGAACAAGTGCCTCCATTTTGGCATGGCTGCTGGATGCAGTGATCAATCTCTGACTGGCACAGCTCTCCGGTGTAACCTACAAAACAGCACACAGTATTTAGAAAGCACAAGGAAAATGAGATCTTATCACTAAATGGTAACTTCAAACAGTCCTCATAGCTTTCTTGAACAAAATTAACCAAAGTAATAAATAGAAATAGAACAGTTTTCTAATTGCTTGTAAGATGGAATTTTTAATAAGAACTTATCCTTCACAGGAGAAATAAATAAGTAGTGGAAATCCAGAGATTATATCAAATGTATTTTACCATCAGCAATATTCTGACAGTACTAGCATAATGAAGGTTGGTGGTGGGTTCTCATAAGGACTCACATAATCAAAAAAAGAAGTCCTTTATGAATGGTTTTCTAATGCAACTTGAATCTCAAGTGAAAAATCTTCAGGAAGACTTTAAGAAGACTTGTCATATGAATTAGCTGTGCATATGCTGAATGACTGCCATTTGTTCCTACTTCTGGGCTCCAGAGAGGGTGTTTATTTTAAGTGGGAGCTGTGAAGTACTGCTCAGCGCAGTTGCCATCTCTTCCAGATAAGCTCCTGTAAGTTCACAAACTACAGATTGTGTGTACTGTACTATTTGACCATAGATCGCTTTGTTCCATATGTCTGAAGTCTATAACACATCAAAAAAAAAAAAAAAAAAAAAGAACAAAGATGCTAAATACAAGCTAAAAGATTAAACACTCAAAATTTAAATTCCTTAATGAATACCACACATTCCTCAATCTTATTTTTCTTTACTTCCAAAAAACTATCTTGGATGCGCAAGAGAAGAAGAAAGTACACACAATACACATAGATATTTTGTTTTTTAAAAGGAATCCTAAATAAAATTGTAAGCATCCTCTTTAATAGCACCATGGCTGGTGTTAAGGGTCAGTAAGCTGATGTTAATACACAGATAAGGGCAGGTGCCTAAGAGAAAGATCTAAGGTGAGACACAGGACATGCTTGGAATAGAATTTCACTTATGTAGGGGAGAAAGAAGGAAAAAGAGAAAAAAGTAAAAAGAAAATTCACGTTTTGATTAAATAATTTGTTTTCATGCAATCAAAGTCAACATTTTAGAAATCTTTCAGGCTAATAGTTACATATTTTGAAATCAATCAATGATTCCATAAAGTAGATCTCAAAATAGACTGCTATGCTTTGAGTTTCTAGCATAGTACTATAATGAAGAATGTCTAAGGCATTTCTCTTTGTCTACCTTATTGCTTTTGTATGCTACAGAGATCTAAAATCTGATTCTATTTTCTGCAATGTGATACTTGGAGAAACTCTGTTATATCTAGATTGTCAGCTATAAATCAGATAAACTTGAGAGGAATAAAGAGGTCTAAAACCAGAACTGTGCTCTTGTGAGGCAGCTCCTCTGGACTGTATGAAGGCACACGGACAGACCTAAGCCATACTTTTCATAGCCAGCAATCTTCTGTAATTCTAATTGGTCTTAAATTAACATAAAATTTATAACAACAAAAGAAATACTATACAAGACTACACCAACCGATTTGGTTCATCTATGGGTTTCATATTTCCAAGTTCTGACATTCAGATTATTTTTATGAGTTACAATACAGAACTGAATGTGTTTAACTCATTTAAACATTTTTTCAGTCATCAAACTGCTTTGGAGTTTATGAAAGCTAAAAATTACCCCTGAAATTCAGTGTATATCCAAAGGAATGTTGGTACAGAAAACTGCGAATGATTGTGTTGCTCTGAAGCTTGCTGACTTCCTGTGAACATTACTATAGCTTGAGACAAAATTCATCAGAAATAATATTTTGTCAGTTTTATGAAAATAAATATGCTCCATCTTACTATGATCTGTATGGCATGCTTTGTCTGTCTGCAAGAGAGTATGATTTGGGAATTTCCTAGCAAGAGCTATGAAGTTAGAAGAGCTAAGCAACCACCATAAGAAAAACAAAAACAAACAAACAAACAACAAAAAAAAACCACACCTTCCTGGTCAGATACACTGTAAGAATCATCTATTCATTTTGTGCTGTTATGGATCTTCACAACATTTTTGTCTAAAAGAAATCTGGGAAATTATACTGTTGACACGTGAATGGCTCTGAAATTTGAAAATGGAGGCAATATTTAAACTCTTATTACAAAAATTAAATTCTTATTTCCTCTGCCTTTAATAATTGTCCATATGCATTTTTTTTTAATCTGTAGGAACACAGTTTAATAAGATAAGCCATCTGAATAATATAATTATAATAATTATATTATTTTATTTATATTTATATTTATATTTATTTTATAATTATAATAAATATATTATTTATATTAAAACATAAAAATTACAAAATTATAACTTAAACATAATGATTTGAGGTCTTAAAGCATATCTTGCAAGATCCAGAATGTAATAAATAGAGTTAACTATATTTGTCTTTTCAAGCATCTACAAAGAAACCTAATCATGCTGTTATTCAGAAGGGAAGTTTTTATATATAGAAGCTAAATACCTTTATTCTATTGACTATAAGCTTTGTGTTCTACCATGATAAACAGGAGGGATTTTGTAGAAGGAAGTATTTAGACTTTTTTTTTTTTCCTGTAGGAGCTAATATCTTTTGCAGAGACAAGGAGAAGAAATAATTATGTAGTTAAAAAGGCAAAAAACTAAATTTTAGAGAAATAAACTTTAAGTGGAAAAAATTAAAAGAGTTTAAAGAAATAAAGATGTCAAAGAAAATATATATCCAAAATATGTAACAGAAATATAATTTGTTCAAGAAACTGTTGTGTTCTTAGTCACTGCTTCCTTTCTACAATGCATCTCACAGTATCAACACAATGTTCTTTCTACACCTGTGTTAATACTTTCTCAGACAAGTAATTCAAATACTTGTCCCTGACAGTGACTACTTCTTTGATTCATGGAAAGCCTTTAATAAGTGGAGAGGCCAAATGGTAAAAAATAAAGCAAGCACTTGATGCAGGTATCTGGGATCATAACAACAACAGCAATACCTTGGGTTTTTACAGCGTTACGGAAATAAAATAACATTTGCTGCATCAAGGCACTATAATTTGTAACTTCACAATAGAAGCAGGAAATATTGCAGACTTAACTATAATAACGGAAGCAATAATCATCTTTGGAGTCTTGTAGCTAAGTGGGAAGCATATTTATGTTACTGTACGAAGCTCAGCAGTAAAACATCAAAACATTAAGTTTTCCTAGTGGAAACGTTCTTGCGCTTTCGGGTAGGCAAATCAAAATTCTCATAAATATTCCTCCTAAAGCTTTTTTTTAGGCAACCAAAGCGAAGAATTTTGAAATATTTTAAAAATATTTTATATGGAGATCAGAAGGTAATAATCTAGTAAAAACTGATTTTATGAACTGCAGGTAGGCTTCCTAGGATTATGTCTGGATTTAGAATCAAAGAATCACCAAGGTTGAAAAAGACCTCTAAGATCAGCTAGTCCAGTTGTTCCCCTATCACTGTTATTTCCCCACTAAACCATGTCCCTCAGTACAACATCTAAATGTTTCTTGGACATCTCCAGGGACAGTGGAGATTCCCTGGGCAGCCCATTCCAGTGCCTGATCACTCCCTTCAGAGAATAAATTTTTCCTCATATCCAACCCAAACCTCCCCTGGTGCTACTTGAGGCCATTCTCTCTGGTCCTATTGCCAGTTACACAGGAGAAGAGGCCAATTCCATTTCTCCTAAGGTAGGAAATGTAAAAACAGAAATTTAGCCAGGAGTGCTTAATGCATAAAAATTTCCAAGACAGTTATCTCAATAAATAGAGAAAATGAACATATCCTGCAAGTTAATTATTTTTTCTAATTAAAAACTTCTTGTCAAAATCCCAGAGAATTCTGAATCAGTCATAGTCATTGTGACATTAATTCTATGGACTGTTTAAATATTTCAAGCTTGTTTTACTCTGATCTTTTCCCTCTTGAATTTAAATTATTATTAAACTATGTTTACATACGTTGTTGAAGTAACAGTAGATCCATTCACATATTTATAAAATTAGATTATATTATATGTGTGTAATAACTTCAGATCTAATTTTTAGAGCAATATAAATCCATGTCCATGTAAAAATTCAAATGTAAATCATTTTTCTGCTGCCCGTTCACTACCAAGACTCTTAAGCAAAGAAAGAAAAAGAGAAAATCTGAGAGGCATAAAGCACATTAATAGGAAAGATCACGTCCTTTGGAGGAAATGAAGGGTCCTTAATTATTTGCCATGGCTGATTTTCTGAATTGGTAAGCTAACAAAACACTTCAGAGAATGGTATGTGGCACATGAAAGCATCTCTTGTATTCACCTACTCCTGGCTCAGACATGTTTTTGGCCAGCCTGAAGGATTCTAGCCTGTGCATAAAGGTAGCAAATAAGAATATTTACAAATTGAAGGGAATATAAGAAGGCCCACTCCATAATCCCACCTGAGATCAGAATAAAGTGTTGTTAGTTATATCATTTATATAATTTTAATCCACACACCCAACTTTAAAATGTTTATTTAGAAGACAATTTAGAGACAACCATTGGAAGCCTGACCAAAATATCCATTTCTCCACCTGCATTTTAAGAAATTTCTATACTGCAAGGCTGAGGACCTATTCCAGAAGTACCTTCCATTTCTGTTTTTTTTCCAGATAAGATCCCTGTAATGTCAACTGTCCAGTAAGTGATTTCGTAACTTATCACCCAGTAAATTGCTCGCTTTTTCTATAAAAATAAATAATGGATGTGTAGGAAAGAAAATAAATTACCTGATATTTATTTAAGTCTACTAGTTTTATTGTTACTTTACTTTCTTATGTTAGTTAAAAATAAAGTAATTGTGCTATTATAATTGAGCTTGTCTTTGAAACGTGAGATTTAAGATAGCACTGAGTTTCCTGTAACAGTCACTTTGTAAGGTTCTTCCATCAGTGTGTGACATTAATTTACATTCCAGCATTTAACTATGACTGTCATATTTAGTTTAATTCCAATTTCAATTAAAATGTCTATACACATTTGATCAAATTTTAATGGCAAATGTTCTTGAAATAACTTCAGAGAACTCAGACATTTGATGATTAATCAAATCTACAAATTACTGTATTTAGTTTATGCATTTTTTTTTAAGTTTTCAAAGTTTAAGTTAATTCTGAGGAACAATTCAACAAGTGTAGCTTGTGTTGAGGGCTTTTCCATGTCACCCTGTGAGTGAAGAAAAGAATTTACTAGTGACAGTGAAGGAACATTTATTGAAAGGTTAGATATGTTGTGTGCTTAAAATCTGTACTGGGGAAAAAAATAAAAAAAGGTTGATTTTAGACAGCAAACTAAATAATTTTGGTCATCTCACTAGGTAAAGTTCTGTTAGTTTTATTAGGTCCTCCAGGACAAGAGGAATGCAGAGCTGCTGGATTGAGTCCAGAGGAGGACCACAAAGATGTCCAGAGGGCTGGAACACCTCTCTTATAAAGGCAGGTGGAGGCAGTTGGGCTTATTTAGCTTGGAGAAGAGAAGGCTCCAGACAGAATTCATTGTGGCCTTCCAGTACTTGAAGAAAACATTTAAGCAGGAGGGGAATGACTTTTTACCAGGTCTGATAGTGCTAGAACAATACGAATGGTTTTAAATTAAAAGTGGGGAGATTTAGTTTAGATGTTAGGGAAAAAAAATATTCAGAGTGGTGAGGCACTGGAACAGATTGAGAAGCTGCAGATGTCCCATCCCTGGAGGTACTCATGGCCAGGCTGTATGGGTCCTGGGCAGCCTCATCCAACGGGGGGCAGCCAGATAGGGGCTGGAGCTCCAAAATCTTTGAGGTATCCTCCAACCCAAGTGATTTCATGATTCTATTGTTCTATATGAATGATTCCCTCACAATGGTTTTGGTTTGGCTGTATGGTACTGCGCCTCTTGTGCCAGTATTCACAGCTGAAGAATTTTCCAGTCCTTTAAAGCTGACCTTATGTTGTTGTTTTATTTTCCCTCTTTCCTACTGTCTGAAGATGCACAGTTTGCTGCTCTGCAAAAGATATGCTCCGAATGTTAAAACAAAAATGCATTATTCAGAGCACAGTACGATACCCACCAGGCAGGCAGCTGCAGGTGAAATTGTTCCCGTTGTGTTTCTGTGCTAGGTCAGTGCACGTTGCGTTGTTCTGGCAGGGCTGGCTTTGACAAGCATCAAATTCTTCACACAGGTGGCCCCAGTATTCATCCTCGCACTCACAGAAAAACGTTGCCTAAAAACAAGCAAAATTTGTACTCCACAACAAATTTTCAAAGGTTATATTTTCATTGACTATTCTATGAACAAGGATTTTTCTTTTGCTGTTCCATTTGAAACACAAGTAGCTGACATAAATACATCAAATGCATGAAGTTACCATTTGAAATATTAAACCTGCACCAGTTCTTCAGGTCAGATTTTTAATCAAGCCAGGCAATCTCCACCTAGACATGGATCAGATCCATAATGCCTAAATCAGTATAATTTTTTTCTTCCATTCCAGAAATTATATTTTTATACCAGTAGGATTACCATGATTTATAATAAATAGATTTACTACAACAAAACCCTGCTACAAAGGAGTACCCCCTATGGGATGAGCAATGCTGGGGCTCACTTCAGGAGACACAAGCCACTCTGGTTCTGCTAAAACACGTCTCCTTCTGAATGTATTTATCATCTTTTCCAAAACTTGCTGCTTTTGCTGCTTAATAAAAGATTAACAGCACACACAATAAAAGATTAAGAGCACCTGTTAAAGTAGTGACAGGTACAGTGTAGTATTCAGCATTTAAGTAAAAAAACCATAATCTTAAAAATATTTAAATTGCTAAGATTGCCAAGGATGCGTTGAAAGGATGGAAGCAAGGAACACTCCATCTGATATTTCCATTTAAATCAAATGCCCCCTTCCTCTGTTCATTAAGCACTAGATGGCAGCCGCACTCACTCCTGCATTTCCCAGCCCCATCACTCGGGCTCGATGCACGCAGCTGTCCCAGGCACAGACGTTGCAATGCAAAGCACAAAACATGCATGGAACCAGAAACAAAAAGGCCAGGTCAGTATTTTATTTTCTATTTTTACTTCTGTTTGCTTCATGCAAATAAACAGCTGTGTATTAAGAAAAAAAAAAAAAGACAGTGAACTTCATACAAATAAAGAGATGATAGTCAGTAAAATGCAGTACATTTTTCCTTAAAAATACTGTATTGATAGAGTCTAAATAACAATTAATGTTATAACAGAATCATAGGATCATTTGATTTGGAAGAGGCTCTTACAGGCCATCTAGTCCTACTCCCTGCAATGAAGAGGAACACCTACAGCTCCATCAGGTGTTCAGAGCCTGGTGCAGCCTGGCCTTGAATATCGCCAGGGACGGGGCTTACACCACCTCTCTGGGCAACCTGTGCCGGTGCCCCAACGCCCTTACTGTAAAAAATGCAAACAACATTTTCCTTACATCCAAGGAAACATATATTGTACATCTCCAAAACTTAACAATGTGCATGTTATTTATCAGGAGTGACAGATGTACCTGCTGGATATATGGCCCAAGCCTGCTCACAGAACTTCTCTGCATATATTTCACACCAGCAATGAGATGTTTCTAGACTAGGATGTAGTTCAATAGGAAGGAAAAAACAGGCAAACAGCTCAAAAACTGCATCACTCATCATGGCAGTTTTGCTGTTATTCCAGTACAGGATACTGGGCTGTAATTCCAGAACAGTTCCTCATATTTTAAACACAAAAATTTACAACATATCACAGCAGACAAAATTGTGCTAACACCATACATGCTAAATCGTGCTTTCTTTTCCTTTCCTCCCTCTCTTATGAAGCATTTGGAGACCAATGCAGTGGCTTCTCTATTGACAGAGTACATAGAAATAATTTCAAAAGTGCCACGATTTTCAGTGTTGGCAGAGATAATGCCCATGGGCTGTAATACTAACACTGGGCATCCATAGGTAAAAACTATACAACTTTTATGTACAATAAATACAGTCCCGATATAGATTCATACCAAAAGGCACTAATAAATTGCACAGCCCATACACGAACAGTGTGCCATTCCTTACCATCAATATTATGTCAAAGTAATCAGAGAAGTAGAGAAGAATTAAATTACACAATGATCTTCAACTTCAGTTTAAGAAGTTTACATATTTCTCTGAAAAATCTTACTAGTATCTTATGGGGTTTTTTTTATATCATTAAACAAAATTTCTGGTCGATGCACTGTTTTTATTTTTTGTCCACTGATTACAAACTCACCGGGCATAAAAAAATTTTACTTTTTACCCTACAGAAAAAAAGATGGTCTGGTCTGAATTATGGAACTATCCCTCCCTACCAAAATAATGCTTTGGGTTTGCTTTCTCTTGTCAAAAAAAGACTTTGAGCATTCATGGCAATCCTTACAGTGAGTCATTTGAGCAAAACACTTCTGTGTGATGAATATTTTGTATTTAGGCGTATACTGTACTTAGGAAATGAAGTCCATAACCAAGAAGACACGCTGTTAGGCATACAGGGTCTTAATATGGACAAATAAAATCAAGTGGATCTACTCCCATGAACTTATAACCCATAGAAGACATGAAAATCATCATTACTCAATTCAATTCATTATTTCTCAGAGCAGGCAGGTGTGGTTTTTTTTTCTCATAAATATAAGTAGTTCTAACACTAGCAATAAAACTCTGTATTTACACAGTCTGTTCTTCCACACTTCATGCAAGAATGGAGCAATCTGTGAAAGAAATCATCATGTCTCCACAGAACCAGAACTGTAGCTCTCAAATCTAATGGATATCTATAGCTCACTTTAAAATCCTACAGAATCAGAAATTCATAACAAACTTGTATATGGATTATAATAGGATTTCTCTCTTCAATTCATAGCCAATTTGTCTGAGGACAACTTATTCTGGTGAGTGTCAATAAATATCAATCTGGTATTTATTTGATGATAATACCAAGACCAGTATTATGTTTCTGAACATTCACTTTTCCATTGTGGAAGAATGGCAAGCACGACAGCAAAACAGAGGTACTGAGCTCAGACAAAGGAAGGAAAAGGCATCACTTTAACACAGCATCACTTCACTTCACAGAACTTTGTTCAAAGTTGTGAATTTTATGTTCAATGCCAACAACAACTGAAAAATAAACTGTCATAATGAGCTTACAATTTTATGTACACATTCTATAAAAACCACTCAGCTCAGTAGAAGGTAAGCTACTTATTTACAAGCAAGACATAACTAAAAACCAGCCAAGACTTTCAGGTTAGACCAAAATTCATTTGTTCATAGTTTTATGCACCCCACAGATGACAGCATGCCACTGCACTTATATTACTGCAGATTGTTAATTACATTTGAAGTTTCCATTATGCAAATGTGTTACTACTAGATTTGGTATAAAACTATAAAGTACATGAAAAAACAAAGGCAATCAATCTTCACAGCACTGGAAGCAAAATGACTACAGCCAGCACAGCTCTGAGCATATTCACCACATTAGGCCTTTTATGAATTCCTCTAAGAAATTGCTTTGCATCCTGCAAGACTAGAATGTGCAAACTGAATGAATTATAGATAAAAACAAACAGCAAATCACAAAGGGCACGTTGCAAACCTAAAGAAAATTAAAGTTTCTGTTCTGGATAAAGAAATGTAGAAGATCTTGAGGGAAACAACTCAGCAGTTGGTTGGTACATGGCAGGCATATAATTTTGGCAGTTGTTTGCTTCATCATTATGGAAACCATAAAGACATTCTATGATACATCTCCCCTAAGACGACTTAAACAATGGAAAAACATCCTGTTTAATGAAATACACACCTTCTGTTTTTGACTACGATGCTCATGCTGGGCCTGATTCAGTTTACCAGCTGAAATTCTATTATGCAACTAATACACTAATGGGTAAGGAAAACTGTCAGATTTGAAAAATCACTATGGCTGAATAGACAAAATAACATTTTTATTATCCTTGGAGAAGGAGTCTGGTCATAAATAAACAACATTTGGAAACAGTGAGGCTTTACTGAGTTGCGCCTTCTCAGAACACTACTTGGCATAGGTTGAAGAGACTGCAGAGCATCACTGAGAAACTTCTTCATCTGTTCAAGGTAACAGATTCTGACAGCAGAAATATGTTTCTGAAGTTAAAATGTTATTGAAGAGATAGAATCTTGCTAATTCCAGTTCTTTGGCTACTATGAACTGGTAGATGCCTCTCTAGAAATGGACTTCAGCATGACTGCCATATCATAGCTTCAGCTAGAGGGATGCTTGATGCACATTCTGTTATAAACACTACCTTAACACATTGTGCTGTTACTGCTCCTAAAAATTGTGAAAAGATAGGAGTAATTTTAAATTTTCTTATTCATTCCACTGAAGGAAAAACGCTGTATGCACAAGAGGGAGGTTAATTCATCACTAAAAGCTGGATAAAATTTTCAATGTCAGGATTAAAGGAGTGGATGTACAGATACAAAGTTCCCTTTTCTCAAGCTCCCCTTTGCTGCCATGAAGCCAATTTGCCTTTCTTTCTAAAGATCATTATAATTTATTAATAAGTAAAATTCCACATATCAGAGATTTTTGAAACACGGGTGATTATTAAAAGCAACCTATGCATTTTCCTTAATAAAAATACATTAATGCTTCTGCATAGATACGGGAATTAATGTGTGCTCTCTTTGTGATATATAGCTTGTAGTAAAATAAAGAAATTAAGGACATAAAAATGAACTAACAACAGGAAAACAGAACATACAACTGTTTATCAAAGCCTTTAAATCTCAACATGACAAAAAATTGAAAAAGGAAAGATGTTTTCATATGCCACTACATAGAGAGCATCTGAACATATTATTTACATAAATCAAATTCAAAATGCTGAATTTCTAGAAAAATGACAGATACAAGAAAGCAGAAAAACTAAGCTGGACCATAAAACAGCATACCGCATGAACAAGTTATTTGGATAACAGTCATTGTGTTCACATTACCTTAAGCATTTTAAAATTTAATTTTCAAAGAATAAAGATGTTAAGTTGTTCCAGATGTTAGCATTGCCACACACAGACAGGTTACTACAGCAACTTAATTATTGTTGTTACAAGTCAAAGCTGCATTTTTCTATCAAACATGCTTATTGAGAATTTAAATCACAAAATGGTAGCAGATGAACTATTAGTGAATTCCCTAAATATGCCAGACTTTCTGTGTTCACAGCAGGCTCGCAGCTGTTAATATTTACTCAACAGTTACTATTGCTTTTATCTCCCAAATGAATGTTATTAAAACCAAATATTAGCTGCCCATCTTTGTGCTGCATATTACTTTATTAAAATCAACATATATAGAAGGCAGCAGAGAATACAGGCTCTTGATCATAGAATGCCAGTCTGGTTTTGTCAAAGCAGCATACAGCATAGAAAGTTAACATATATGATTTATTTATTTTGTTACCATTTGGCACAAAAATATCACAATGGTCACTGGAATTGCCACTGTCATTCTAACCTCTCAATATAGCATTATTTCAAGGAAAGAGCACAGGAAGATTTCCAAACATTATCAAATTATTTCATAAATACACTGTTATTATTTAGTAACTTCTATGGTTTTTGAAGCCTATTGCACAGCAGCAAGGTAGCATATACTCAGAGGACCAAGAACAATTTCCCTTGCATTTATATTGGCAGAAAATTTCCAAATTATACAAACATCTTGATAAGTTCACCTTACCTCATCTGGTTTCGTGATACATTTTCCTTTCCCTGAACACTGGAATTTATCTGAATGGCTTCCCGCAGGCATGCAGGTACTGACTTTCACTATCACAGTCAACCGTAAAGCCACAATGCACTTAGTAACTGAATCATTCAAAAATCCTTTAAAAAAAGAAAAATAAATCATTAATATATGGGAAAAAAAAAGTATATCTTAATACATAGTGATGCTCGCCTGCCAGACAAACAATTGAATTGAACATGATTTCTTATATTTCATACAGTCTTGCCTAAATTTAATGCATGTAAACAAATTGGAATAGAGTTTGTAAGCACTTCTTATGATTAACAAAAGAAGAGAAGGCTGGTGAAACAGATCTACCTGTAGGGCTCTAGCCTGCTTTCATTTCTCAGGTTTCTAATAATCAACCACTTTAGTCTGCTATCTTTTTGATAATTTATGTACTTCCTTAAGTGTTTAATGGCAAGGAATATTAAAGTCAATCTCAGTGAAGGAAAACATTTATATAAATTCCAGCAGTAACTTAAAGTAGAGCTAGAAAGCACACACATCTTAAGCAGAATTACAATGGTAAGAGATGGACAATCTCAGTGCTGCCTCTTTGATGGACTCTACAAGGATGTACTCCATTTGACAGTATTCCTTTCAGTATTTGCAATATAAGTTATATCTGAATGCCCTATCACTCTGTGAGTTAATACTAGGTACTATAATGTTACGGAACTGAAAAAAGAAATTGTTGGTTGGACCACTAAAACACAGTGGAGCACAACAACATCCTTACCACCCATATTTCTAATAGAAATATTTGTAAAGTAAAATATCCTTAATTTTTAAAAATATGACTGCAAATGGATGCAGGAAGTATATGACACAATGTTTTTTTTCCTAATATTTGTTGTTCTAAACTCTAAAATTCATTTATGGTACAGGTTTCAAAGGAACTTTCAGGATACAATAAAGTTTCTTGCACTGCAGACTAGAAACTGAACAATATTTTGTCAACTACAAAAAATAATACAGTATTAGTATTTTATATATATATATTTATATATATATATCAGTAAGCATTTATAAGGAACAGTAATACACCAATTTCTCAGGAAACTGCTCGAAATTCAAATAAATTCTCTTTCCAGAACAGCTGCTAGACATTACTTACATTCTGCATATGAAAGTCTCAAGTGTGCCTAATTATACAAATTGCAAAGCAAATGACATGGAAGAATTCCACTGTCCTTCATTTTTAGATCTCACTTTTTAAAATGGTGCTTTCTTTGAACAATAAATTGTCTATACTAGAAACACTAAACCGTGTCTTCAAAGCAGCAAAATCTCATACCCAATACAATTGTTATCAACTTGAATACAACTTGCACGAGTCGGTTAAATATTCTAAAAGAACAGATTAAAACTGTACAAGGGACAGTTATAAATGCCTAATGGTCTGTTTTACCCAATGGAAATTATTGTAATCTGCTGACCTCTTCTAAGAAAGCCAGTTTATTCTGGCTTCAGCACACACCTCCTTTTTGCCCATCTGCTCTAAAATGCAGCCAGAATTATTTTCTTTAACAATTGAACATGATTGTCACAGGCAGTCATGCAATTATATGTGAATGCTTGGAAGAATGCGGTATTTAGAAAATGTCTTTGGGTTCACATTTTCTTGTCTGAAGCAGATTGTTACGTATTCTTCAGGACAGTTCCCTAAAGGAATATCAAATCAACCTTCTTTCTACTTTGAGTGCTGTTCTATTTTGGTATCTAAATCCCTCAGGCAAACCACTGAAGAAGCCATTATTCTCACTGGAATGCCACACGTTTTCCTGTAATTTCTAATTATCTCACCTAATTTCCAAAGACTAGAAAGATAAAAATACAGCTATACATTTTTCCTTCTATAGAAGTTGCATATAACTTTCTGAAATCTTAAAGTTCTATGACTAGAAGAGAGTCGCCTAATCATCTAAATATGACTCCCTGCTTAACACAGGTTAATTAATTCCTTCTCCAACTCCTGTAATGGTGACTGAAGTAGAGTAAGTTCTATTTTTAACTTCTAGGTAGGAGAATATTTTCAGAAGAATGTTTACAGCTCCTTTCATCTGACATCTGAAGAAAAAGATTGAAGTTGTTTATAGCAAAAGGTAATTTTGTTCATTTTAACCTTACCAGTTTTCTAAAGCTGGTTAAAACATAATGACATCAGAGTACTTTAAGTTGAACAATTTGCGGTTGAGCTAATTACAGCAGTAACACTGAAACAATTTTAAAACCTAATAAATCAGGATGTGATGTGACAAGTCATTTATACTGCAGAGGAGGCATTTTCAAGCTTTGTGCACACACAGTTGATAGTCTGAGAAATGCCTGAATGATTTCATTGACAGTATGCTGGGCAAAATACTATACTCACTCCATCCTGCTAGTTCACCAACTTAATCCTAGTAGAGCAAAGCACATGTGCTCCTATTTCTCTTGCATCAAAAAGATGAGAATTAAAAATAAGTAATAAAGTTTTGGGTTTTTTTAAGAAAAAGGATGACAATATTATTTACATTCAGGCACTTTTAGAACTATCCCATTGTGCCACTCAGATTACCATTTTAACCTTTATCCAAGTCACAACATATGATTTCTTTACACCTGTATTTAGTCAAGACTAAATAGACTGAGTTAGCAACCATATTCGCAGCAGAGTAAGTAAGAAGTGACTACTTGGCTTGTGTAATCTTTATACTCTCTACACTGTGAAGGCAACCACAAGTGCCTACTCTATTTATCATCGTGCTTTTGTGATCTAAACTTATAGTAGTAAATATAATTTAACTATACAAACCAATTTCCCTTTCTTACAGTAGCATGTATCACTAACTGAAAAAGTAGTTATTTATCTAGTAAATATAAGACAGCTCAATCCTTCAATTGTGTGTTCAACATTCAAAGACCCCAAAAATGAAGTGTATCAAACATGATCAAAGCATGATTTGTGAAAATTTACCACTATACACTGAAATAACGGAGGCATGCTTTTGATTTGCAAATAGCCAGTCACTCATCAGCTTTTCCATATTTTCATCGTCAGGTCATAAAGGCCTACTATTACCTTCAGAAGCCTGACCCTAAAACTGTTCTACTGAATCTAAATCTGAAAAAAAAAATGGGTCAGGAATCCTTTCCTGGTTTGTATTAGGATCCTTACCCTACAGAAGGAGAAAACAAGTGCGAAACAGGTAGTGACATGCATAATCCTTGATGCGGTACTTCTGGGACATCAGTACCATAGGATGCTTGGACAGAACACCTGAGATCATTCTCTAAGGATACTGCTAGGTAACGTAGCATCTAGGGACTGAAATATAGAGCTGCAATAACAGAACTGCTACTTTGCCCACCAAAACTGCTATTTATAAGTGATACGATTAATCTAAGCTCCCAACTTGTATACAAATCAGTACATTTACTATGTTTTGTCATAAAAGCCTTAATCAGATACTGCTTTTGAAAGTACCAAGTACCATATCTCATTCCTATTGTGATAAATAAGCTTTAGCGAGAATCGGTCAAAGATCCATTTCAGATTTCTTTGTTGTTTTTTGCAAATGTCACATGGAACAGCAATTTTAAAAGTTTTTTTAAAGGCTTTTTTTTTTAAAGGGACTGCAAAACTCATTGGTCCCCCTCAGCCCTTTACACCCATTAATATCACAGTCACACTCTGAAAATGCTTTCTTCCTTCACTACAAACACTGAAAAGTCATCCTAGACTCTGAAAATCAAACATATACTCTGTTCTCAGAAAATGACCATTACAATAATAGAGATAAGCACTGTGCTGGTGAGGTTATATTCTCAGTAACACTGCTGCACAGCCAGAGGAAGCAGATTTAGCATAATGAGCATACATAGGTACAACACAAAACAAAATTGGGGTATCAGAAAATTATTACCAAACCTTTGGGAAGAAATAGTACACAACCTGACTTTCAAGTTGGAGATGAGTTTTGCAGGATTGACAGTCAAAACATATTTATTAACTGAGCAAATTAGTTGGATATACTTAGCATACAAAAATCCCTAAGCAGATTGATTCTCCTCTGCAACAAAGAACAATTTCAAAATGTCACTGTTGCTAAACAATTTCAGTTTGATAATCTGACCGGACTAAAACCTATGATGGGATTATGAAATAGTTAGCTAGCAAGAGTGTACTTCGGAAAGCGCTTGCATACAGCTTATTAAAGAGATGTGACCTACCATAGCTTCAAGGACTCTGCTGTTTACTGTCCAAGATAATGGTGAAAGCACAACATAAGGGTGACAAGGCTGCTCTACTCAAAGATTTCCTATATCACATTTTCCCACTGTGCTTATTTATCAGTATCTCTGAAGTGCTGCTAAACTGGCAGTGGACTATTCTGGGTACAAACAGACCACCAGAATTTCTGATACCACACCTTGCAGAAGCAATAAGAGTTATGGAATGCAGATGGCATCGCTGGGACTGTGGGAAGAGCAGCTGAGACAGAATGTGTGGGTGGCAAAGTTAGCTAGGAAATATCTGTAGTGACTGACTGAAAAATACTAGAGTGGCTACTCTATACTTAAATACACTGTGCCGTATGCTACACTACTAGCTGAAGATCTCAAAGCATGTCACAAGCTTTATTAAAGTGTGCCTCACTTTCTCTTTTAAATTACTCATTAGTATCCTCATTTTACAGATCAGGTTAAGTAAGTCATCTGAGACCTCACAGTGCAAAGAACCATGTGATCAACTGAATGTAAATATCTCCACAGTGACCTGGTCACAGCAGGTGTGACCTAAAGAGCAAAAGTTATTTAGATGTTAATTTAAAACATAGAAGAATGTATCAAAAAAAAGAAGGGAATAATCAAATGTTTATACCTACATAAGTTTGAGATAAGGTACGTGTAACTTGATCATGAAGAGCAGGGCAGGATACTGATCTTAGTTACATTTGTAAAAGACATCCTTTTTATATAGCATAACAGCATTTTCCAGAAGGTTTATTTTATTACAGCTGGATGCTTAGCATTTTCCCTTATTGGGCCATCCTTTGTGAAAAACTCTTTGAAATTAGCCATCACCAATCCATTTGCGCTGTTCCCATTACTGCTACTGCCTTTGTTTATCAAAAGGCCATTCTCTGTCAGGTTAGCTCTTATGCCCAGACCCTCAGGGATATGTTCACAGCTACGCACAGTGCTCAATACTGCCTGCAATAGGGCCATTCCAGGCAAGTTGCAAGCATGAAAATGAAAATCCCATTAAGCAGAGCAGTTGTCTCCAAATTCCCCCACTGGCAAGGCTGACTTGCACGCAAGTAACCAACACAGGTAGCTGCACAGTGCTGAGTGGCACAGAGACATGAACACTCCAGCAGAGGTATGTGCAGGGCAATGCAAAGTGATTTAATTTAGTTCAGAGTGAAGGAGGGTTAAGTCAAATGACTGCACATACGCCATGGGCTAGGAGCTCACAGAGATGCTCAGCTGACACACGGTGACTTTTTAAAACGTAAGTCATGTCACTGCATAGCTTTCTGTGAATTCAATTCACACATTTCCTAATATGAAATAAATCTGCCCTATTTCAATTTGCCATAGTGAATAAATGCAGCAAACTGTTTTCTCTAGATGGAAAGAGATGCTTGTTTTAAACATTTACAGCACAAAACACTCCATCCCTAAGGTCAGAATTAAAATTTGCTTCCTAAATCGAAACTCCGGAGCAAGACAGAGACCTGAAAAACTTAAGACTTATTTTTTTCAAAATATGTTTAGGTTATTTATTTTAATAAATTATTTCATACATTAAATTTCGTTCTGGCCATCTGTCATACGTGCAGTCATACTAGTGTTGACCATTTGTTACGTATGATGAGATGTTGCAAGGAGATTGACAAAATGAACTACCGAGCATCAAGAGAGCAAATAATGGCAATGTAAAATGGGCTCATTTTTTGCTAAGGCAAAAATATCAGACAAGTCTCTACCCTATAAGAGAGGAAGAACAGCCTTTTGGATTGCAAAACATTGTCATCTCTGCACATATGTACGTGTGGATCCCACAGTTTTTAAAATGCAGCAGATCGCTTCTGCTTGAGGATACAGGCATTAATTTTCCTCTCAAATAAATGTTTTAAAAAGTGATCAAATTTAATGTCAAATTTAAGCAAACAGTCTGATAGCTGCTGTCATTTAAAACATATCAGTGTTCTTCATCACAGCATAAAGATGCTAAAGGATCCACTTCCAACTGAGTTTGTGCAGGGACAAATTTTTAAACACTTCAGAGTAATAGCTCAAGCCAGTTGGTTAAACTGCATTGATCCAAAAGGCTTGGCATCTTGCAGAAGATTACACACCAATTTTCTTCTCTGCAATGAAAATACGAGATTAAAATAAGCATTATAATTTAAAGATTTTGCTGGAGAATTTATTTTTAATTCAGATAAAAATATGTTCTTTCCATTCATATTAAAAGCTAAATCTTCTGTTTTATTATCCTTAACATTTTATTGGAGAAATAGCAGTTTTGCTAATAAACTTCTTCCTCCTTTTATAAACAATTAAATGAAAAGCTAACCTAGCAATATCCTGAGAGAGTTGCTTTCAAGCTGCATCATTAACGTGCTAAGTAAAACAAAAGTCACACACAAGCTTTTTTAAAAAGTGATTTAAACAATACAGTTGTACAAACTCTTCTGGTATGTTACTTATGGGGACACAGAGGCTAAATACAAACACCGGCTGTCTGACTTTGCTTTGCTATTTTTCCAAATCATATCTCATCACTGCAGTTCAGCACCAGGCAGGTCAAGGCAGAAAAGCAGTCCGTTCAATATTTTATCACAGAAGTTGATGAGAAGCTGACTCTTTGTCAGCACTGACAAAGCAATATTGTAATAATCACAAACACATAGTCATTTGCTTACTGCATGCCACTGCAGGTATTCCTATAGTGGCCTACAAGATAAACTGGCTGCTGTGCAAAGCTGCAGCAGGCACCTGTGGATGCGAGGCTCGCAGTACCTTTAGTCATGAAGTACAGAAGCGCTCCCTTAATGAGCAGGCAAATGAATCCAGTGCCAGAGTAAACTAACAGACTATGTAAGAAACAGATGTGTGTGGTGACTGAAAAAAATTCTAAATATCTCAGCGTCAAAAGAATAAAGATGTTAATACTTTTATTATGTTGGCTTTGCTTTTGCCCCACTCTGGATAGCAGATTGCATTTCCAGAATAAATATTCTAGCTTCCAATTAGAGGGTAATTGTGAGTTTGGATAAATAAGATGCATGTAACAAATTATAGAATATTTGTAACAGAGTTGCTATAGAAGCTGAAAACATCCTTCAATACCCTTTAGAAGGGGCTTTTCTACTTTTTAAATGCATTATTTACTCAAGAGAGATAAAAGATTGGCAGATCAGTAAATCTCATGGACTCGCAAGAAACTTGAATAAAAGAAATTATACACATTCCTGTAGGTGTTCCCAGATGTAGGGCATTGTTTCCTGTAGAGAAAACAGCATATTGTTGAGTGTATCAGACTCCTCCCAAATATACAGCAAGCAGTACTTTCAGTTCACTGTAACCTAGTCATAACCAGCAGAACTTGTCTGAAACACCCATATACAGACTGACAGTGCATCACAGCACTTGTCTCACTTTTTCAGACTTATAAAAATGCATTAAATCTGGTTTCAATTTATTTTTTGCAATAACTCACCAAAAATAACAGGTGTGCAACTGTAATGAGGCAAAGTTTTGCAACTAGCTGTTTTCTTATATTCTAGTACAAAGAGAATGAATTCAAAGCAATAATGATGAGATGTTTTGTAAATATGATAATAGTTTATCAGGAATAGCTCATTAACTTCAAAGAACGTTGGGACAAATATTGTGAAGCTGTAACTATACTGATGTGAAAGGCAGACTTTCCACAAATTACTACACTTACACTTTGATCCCTTTGTCAACACCTCTTATTTAAAAAGATCATCAATTCCCACTTCTTCTACTTCCTAACTATTTCTTTTGCAAATTTCAACATCATTCCTGGCATTCCACTTTACAGGGTAGATATTTGGGCTGCAGATATTAAAAAAACCTGCTATCTAAAGAATACAGAATGCCTTTAATAACATGCTTTTTTTGTTTTCTTTAAGTTCCTGAATTTGGGAGAAAAAACTCTTTAGTTCTCACATCATCAAATGAAGCGTTTTTCTTCAGCCAACAGTTGGGCAGAGATCAACAGTCCACCAGATCTTTACTACTGGTTACTTTTGTCAAGGTAGATCGAATTTTTTGTTTTTACACTTGTTGATCAAAATTTTTTAATAAAAAAAGAAACAATTTTAGATCAACAAATCAACATTCCAACATTAAGTTCTTTTCAATTTTGTCTACATTACTTTAATACTGTTTTTATAATTGGTCACCTTAAGGTAACACACCACACAACAAATAAAATTTCCAAAAATGTTTAGTCTTTGACATAAACATCATATCCAGGAAGATTTGGAAGAGGTATCTGCAGTGTCAAACTGGGTAACAAAGTTGGAGACAACCCACAAGGAAGTGACTCAGGTGAGTTGTAGGCAAAAGACGAAAATGTTACATTACGCTCTCAGACGTTGCCCTTTTTTCCCTTACGGTTCTAATTAACTTTTTTTTTTTAAAGGTCAAAGAGAACTGCATTGAACAGAATTTGCCAATTAACAGATGAGTCCCTAAAAAAAAAATAAAAAAAATATTGTTTGGACAGGAAAAGATTGAAAAAAAGGTATGTAAAGGAAATCCATGGAAGCATTGCTATGCTTGCATCACCCTACCCTTGAGGCCCTTCTGATTTTCGTTCTTAAGTATCATCAACTTAAGTGCATCCAGAATTTCTGATGTTTGTTTTATATAATCACCATTTTGGAAGATTTACATCCAAGAAGAGAACTTTATTGGATGAGAATTAGTGATGGAATGTAAGCAGAATATTTCTACATAGCTATGAAGAAAATCCATAGGATAGTGTTTCTCTTTTCTACAATAAATACTGATAGGTCACAAACACTTTTAAAATTTAAAAAATAGGATTTCAGGTCCACTTTTGTACTCCATTCTTTTTCTGAAGTGTTTTAATAAAAGGAAATTATTCTGGGAAAAGCTATAACTAGACTAAGGCCACATAAAGTAATCTAGTCCAGAAAACTGACAAGTTATCTCACTATTAGATTGTATCATGAAGGAGAGTCACAACACTTCAGAACTAGAAGACAGATATGCACACAAACTGTTTTATTTTCATTTTATATCAAGAGCACTTTAAGCAGTTCATCCGTTTGCAAAAATTTTAAATAAGATTTATAAAAATTCAAATGCAGTTTATCTGCCCTTTACTAAGCACTCAAATGTGCCCATTCATGAACGAATCACTGCCAGTGGAGACTCCCTGCTGTCCTGCACACGCATCTATGATTCATGTTCTTTATGTATAAAGTTAAATAACACCACAATGACTGGAAAAATCTACAAGAAAATCAGAAGCAGAGGTTAAGAAATAACAGAAAGTAGGTGGAAGTAAAATAAGAGGCGTGAGAAAACATACTGCCTGAGGTAAAAATGTACTGATGTTCTTGCTCATGAACTGAATTTGGTTTTATACCCATCAAGGAAAAGGTGTCTTCTTAACTTGCATACAGTTAACAACTCGAAGTAAAAACCCTTATGACAGAAGGACACCTACACAAGGGAAAGTAGGGCAAGGCAAACTGTACAAAAGAATAAGAGAATATTCAGTTTAGGTGTTTACATCAAAAAGTACAATGCGTAGCCCTGCGGAACTTTCACTGAGCAGCTTGGGCCCTCTGTCTGCCAGCTTATTGACCAAGAGAGACACTAAGCTACATGACCCTGCCAGTGTAGGAAAGTCATGATGTATCCTGTCTTCAGCAAGCTTTTACTTATTTTTACAATATATTAACTACCACAAAGCAAAAGCAATTTTTTTTTCCTAAGGAAATCAAACAAGGAGATTTTTAATATAAATTAATTCAAAACTAAACGATAAAATAAAAGCTAAAATTAAATACTTTGTAAGGAAGGAATTAGCAATAAAAATATAAGGAACTAGAAAGGTATTTGAAGGAATAACTATCAGTAAAAGAAACCACTCCTGACAGTGATTAAATGATTACATTAACAACCTTCATGCAATACCTTTGCTAAGAGACAACTCAAGAGAGCGAAATTACAGCACTACTTCTGCATTTGGGTTTCTCTCTGCATTGGATATACACTTAAAATTCAGCCCAATATTTCTGCATCAGGATGCTTTTTATTTTACATTTATCAGCATGATACATTCATTTTAAGATGTAAAGAATTTCAGGATCACAATGAAGGCTGCAATCATTTTGGCTTCATGTCATTAATACAATAAACCATAAACCCAGAAAGCTCAAATTTAATTAAGTCTATTATGTCTAGCATAAAGAATGCATTTAAATCAGTATTATTTGCCATGCACTAAAAACAACATGCCAGCCTATCTTCATTCTGTGACTTCCACAAAGATACTTAACATTTAACTGCCCAAAAAAACATACTGTATATTTAAGGTCTCATATTTACAAAGACAAAACCTGAAGACTAAAAGTGGTGCAAATAAATGCTGTCAGAAGACCAGATCTCCTATTGTATTCTTTATTGTGTATAGGCTTAAGCTTCCTCACAGCATATCTCATGACATGGTATCTGACAGAAACTTAACTTGAAGATTTGGACTTACTTGAGCTTTTACCAAAAACTTTATAGATGATTAAAATAGAACACCAAAAATACCTTCCATCATCTGAAACTGGCAGGCAAAAATCACCCTCTAGATTTAAACTGAACTGCATCACTTCCGGAGGAATTTAGTGCAAGTCCTGTCTACTTTGAATGAATTAACGTCCAAAACATGGTCACACTATCAAGTCTGAATTTTTCAGCAGTACATAAATTAAGAGAATTACCTCTTTGTTTCTCTGAATGTTGGGTAAGGTACCAAATGTCACCGAAAGATTATAAATAGAAAGTCATCTTGTTACTCACCAATAAAGTAGTTGTTGCCTAATGCAAGCATTTCTTCAGAAAGTACAAGTCCACCCAGTGCCTGGAGGAGAGTGACACTTCTGCCATCAATGAGCGAACACTGCTTAAATCCAGCAGTTGTCACCTTCCATAGCAGGATAAGCGAAGCAGTAGCATCTTGTCTTATTCTAAGAAAATAAATGACAGGAATATTTACATACAGTGGGGGAAAACTGGTATTATAAGAAAGTACGTCAGAACAAAAAGCTTATTATCAGAGAAGTAGTACTTAAATATGATGAATATGGAATCACGAAAAGGTCTGAAGATTTTCATCACTTCCACCAAATTTAAAATATTTTTAACAGTAACATCTGTACAGTGGTATACCTAAGCAGATTTAATTATACAGAGTCTCAATTTCTCATACTGAAGGACATCAACTTAGAGTCCAGTAACAGTTCTATATAAAATGCTACCTAACAGTAGCCTTGCTCACTATCTGTATTTATGTCTTGTTAAATAGTAGCTCCATTCTACAGCTAGAATGCTATCATTTTCTGCAGCTAAAACACAGTCAGCCCTCCTACCTACTGAAGAACATTCAACATTCATTCAATACAGGGGATGCTGGTAGAAATCTCTTTCATTTGCTATATCAGATCGAAGGTTCAGAACAGTTTATTCTTGTAAATCAAATGAGTTGTGTAATGCTCTCAAGGTCACTGAGTTCATGGTGCCTTCCTGAATATTGACAGGTTGAATAAGCATATACAACTGCTTATGTACAGTCAGATCCACTAGGGAGCACTATATCTATATTGGTGTTGCTTTCCTCTTAGGATACTTTTCCCCACTATTTTCAATAAAGAAAAAATAAAAATCTATCTGTAGCATTTCTGGCAAGATCCCAAAAATTTGCATTAGTTTCACCTCAGTGGATCACCGCTGAGCATGACCAATCCTCCCGAAGTTCAATCATAATCGTAACCATCCTACTGCTGAAACACTGCTAATTCTCTCTTGCTGAAAAGAAGCCCCCAGATAACAGGGGTAGACACACTGTCTGCTAAAAGTGCCTCAATTCTACAAAAGCAGTGTGGTGGACACTGTGGTGTCTCCCTTGACTTTTTTTTTTATTATTATATTTTTATGAAATATTTTATATACAAATACATCCATTTCTTTATTTATTTAACAAGAAATGTAAAGTTTTCTCATTATACTTGACATGAGTTGATAAAATACTGTGACCATATCAGATAAGTAAATTTTTGACAGTATTTTGGGTCAACTTTAACATTAAACCCCATCACTACTCCCAGAGCTGAATGTCTCATTTTCAGTAACAACGTCAGTTAATATGACAGCAACCATTTAGGTCACCCACAACAATCAAAAGAAAAGAAAATTACTGAATGGAAATTTTTTTGTTGTTTCTGTATTCAGCCATCGAACCAGAAATGTTATTCAGGTCTTTAACACAGGAAATACAATGGAATGAAGATAGATATCAGCTTGCATTAATCTGCCAAAACAAAAAGCTACTGAAGGCAGACAGTATAAAAATGACAAAAACCAACACTGTGCACTCCGCAAACTCATTCATAATGAGGACATTCCATCATGGGTCTTAAATACAGCCAGAGAATCTACAAACGTCAGCTTATTCTTGATATAAAAAAAAAAAAAACCAAAAAAAACCACACACATTCACAGATCTCCTCCCTTCTTAAGCTTCTCATGAATGAGAACGATTCAAAGTCCCGTGGGAAGCATAGGACAGCTCCCACGATTAACAGTTACAGCTTCAAACTGTCTGCAGCTTGTCTGCTTGCAGCAGTTTGTTTTTTTCCAGTGAGCAAGGCCTTTTTTAACTGAAAGCTGGTATTCTGAAAGATAAGATGACAGTATGAGAAAAGTAGGCTATTTTGGGAAAATGTGAGCTTAAAATTGCAGTAAAGCTGTGAGCCAGAGAACTGTGTTGGCAGATTTTTATTTGAAATCATGTTTTCAATACGAAATACCTCATACCAACTGACAGAATCAGATCTTTCTAGGAAGTCAGGTTCTGTTAATTAAAAGTTACAAAGCAACCCTTTTATTAAAAAACTGTGAGTTCAAACGTGTTTAACAGAGTAAATTCCAATTTTTTAAAAATTTGTAAGAGGTTCACATCAAAGATTTCAGCTGATTGACAACACCCAAAGCAATATTCCAGAAATTAAATATAAATATAAAGCATAAAATAAGTGTAATTATTTAATCAATAACTACTTCTACCAACAAGCGCGTCTTCATATTAAAGGGAAAAAAAAGTTTTCACTATATGAAGGAGAAAGGAAATATCAGAGCTTTTCAAAACTGACATCTTCAGAATATTTGCTCTGATTCCTAATGCATTCAGATGGCCCAGAGACGGTTTGCATGCTTACATCTTCTGAAACATTAAATACGTGGGAGAAGTCACACCAAGCAAAGAGCTGTCATAGCAGCACTGGATACATGAAGGCTTTCTGAAGTTATTTCATGTACTTTTAACCATTTGACAAAAATGAGTATCTGAAAAGCAGTTTTCTATAATACCCAGGCAAACTAAAGGAAAAATGCTTCTATATTCCATAAGAAATGATTTTACTTTATTGATGTATTCTGTGGAACTTCAAAGGAGACAAGACGGCCTCCAGCAGAGGTATTGGAACTGGCATTTCCACAAGCCACATCTGGAAGTATCTGAAAACAAAAATAGTTTTATTTAATACCGAAGCACAAAATATGACGAAAGAAAATATGATTTTTTTAATAGCACGAATAATACAGTAATCATCTTTTACTGATGGACCAAAACATTTACTAAAGTATTTATGATGTCATTAAACAGTATGAAAATTCATATAAACATCCTTTCCATTTTAACAAAACCCTCCTGCACATGGTCATGCATGAACTTCTAAAGGTATCTTCCTTTAAAAGTGACCATATAATTTGAAAAAGATGCATGGGCTTCTAGTCTTGTGAGTTACTAACTAAAGCTCTAACATTTGCCACTTCCATAAATATTGCAGCACTAACAAGAGATTTTTGAGGATTTATAACAGCAGACACTGATACTGTCTTTCTACTATACGGAAACGTGTTGGCTTTTTTTTTTTTCAAACTCAAATTACTTTTAAATATAGTCTCTGCCTTGCTCTAACGAGGCCTAAAACTACTGTTTCCAAGTACAAGTTGTTTCAACTAATGATGTTTTCAGATAGAAAAAAATGACAAACACTGTTGAGAGCAGAGGAACTGATTTGCCTAGTCTCTGATAACCAGCTGGTATGGAAATCGTGAACTAGAGCAAGAAACAATACAGAATGCCATACAACAAAGAATCATAGAATGGCTTGGGATGGAAGGGACCTTAACAATCACCTAGCTTTGGAGCTATCGTTAGCTGGTTGCCTCCCCTCAGATCAGACAGCCCAGGGCCCCACCCAGCCCGGCCTTGAACACCTCCAGGAATGGGGCATCCGTAACATCTCTGGACAGCCTGCAGCATGGCCTCATACACTCTGAATAAAGAATTTATTTGTAATATCTAACCTTATCTCCCCTCCTTTAATTTAAAACCATTCCCCCTTGTCCTATCACTATCAGATCACGTAAGAAGTCAGTCTCTCTGGCTGATAAGCTCCCTTTGAGTACCGAAGGCTGCAATGAGGTCTCCTCGCAGCCTTCTCATCTCCAGGCTTAACAAGACCAGCTCCCTCAGTCTGTCTTCATAACAGAGGTGGCTCCCTCTGGACCCACTCCACCAGATCCACATCATGTTGAATAATAATTTATTAGGGTAGTTTGAAAACCATTACTATTTTCAATGACATCTTCATTTCATATAAGTAATAATTTATACTGCATAATTGTTTTTTTCTATTGCTTATATTAAAATTATCTGTAGTTTTAATTAAGTAGTCATCAGGTATCTTCATCAGCTTACCTATGAAATATCACCCTCGTGGAAAAAAAAAAGCCACCTTAAAATTAAGGTTAAGCAGATTTTGCAACATTATTTTGTGGATCATCTGGAATGTGTGTGCAATCTTCACATTAGCCCTACTGACAAAGTGAAAACTGACGCCTGACACACTGCCATGAATTAATCATTCATTCCTGAAAAATCAGAATCTAATTTCTAATTTTATTTATAATTCACATGTTAAATGCTACCATGGAATATCTGTGAAAATACGAAAAACAGAAGTCCAGAATATGATACCAAAAATAACTGTTAAGGGACTGAGAGTTGACTTTGACTCAGACAAGAAAAATTCTCAGTATTCACATCTCCCCAGAAATGTATATAATTACTCAACTAATTTCTTCATTGTTGAATCTTGCATATAATATGTATGCACTTTGTGAAAATAAACACGTAACTTATGAAAATAAATGCAATTTTTTTTTAAGAAACTCATTAAAAAGAAAAGAAGATAATATACATATTAAAACTTCTGAATCTTGGAAGTCAAAATTATTAAGCTAACGTTCAAAACTTGATGAAATTAAAATGAGTTTGGCTAACACTCTTCTTATATACTTTCCCATATTCATAATATTTTTTTCTTTGAGAATCTGTACGTCTCAGTGTATTGAAGTCTTTATTCTCATACTCTTATAGTGCATCTAACAACATATTCAGTGTTAGAATATACTTTCAGAATGTCTTGTATCTACTACCTTAGATCACAAGCAGGAAAAAAAAAAGTAATTTAAGCATCTCATTTACCTTACTATTCTATGTTAGAAGCTTGGAAGTAAAGAGTATACAACTCTTTGAAACTTAAGGAAAAAAAAGCTCATGAAGCAAGAGTGGCTGCATAACATGAGCAATTAACCTTGTGAAAATGAGCAATTTTTCAAAAAAATTTTCAAAGCAATCAGAAGGACTGTTCAGCATAAAAAGCACAAGTAGGAAATATTCTTTGGTAACCAAGGAAAACAATAAACAAAATGCACGTTTGACTTGTCTGATAGGATGATTTGTAATGTTTGATTTCCTTCTCTAAGAGGAACACCATTTGTAACTGCCCCTGATTTCATGCACTAACAACCTCCTAAAATATTTATCTAAACCAGTAGGATGTGAAATAACAGAATTTCACAGCAGCTGAAACTTCACTTTTTTTCTATTACAAAAAAATAGTACTTGGATCAGACGAAACATACAAGAAGAAACAGCAGCATCCATAAGGTAGAGAAATGGTGCCAGCACTATCCTACTTGAGACAAATACTATGGAGACAAAAATGACAACTTTGACATCTAATTTAGCAAATAAATCACATAGCTTATCCACAGCTCTGGGAAGCTTGTATAAAAATTTTTAAGCATGTCTGTCTCCTGTCTGAAGAGAACTCCCGAAGAACTGAAAGACTGAAAAATGAGGACAAAGAAGACAAGTGCATTACAATAATACTGGGCAGTCAGAAGATGAAAACAACCAGTGGGTCTCACTCTAGAAAGAAAAAAAAATAGTAGGAAACTTAAAACAGAAACTCAGGAAAACATAATGAAATTATTTTCAAAATGTAAAATAAAGAGCACATGATAAACTCTGTCTTACTATTCTAATTGCTCTTTAAATTTAAAAGTGAGATGGCTGAAGTCAAAAACACAAACAGACCACTTAAAGTCATTTACAAATAATCTGTGGGGAAAAAAAAAAAAATCATATGATGGCAATGAGATCAAACTCTTCCAAATTTCCCTGCTGCATTCAGTAGCACAGAACCTTTAAGCCAGCAAGGAAGTTCCTCAGGGAACAGACCGTAGATACAATACAAATGATGCAGCTATTTTAAAAATAGTTGCTAAAGAAAACAAAATCTTCATGCACCTGCTGGAGCCTGAGGCATGGTTAGGAGCTGCTTACAAAGAATCTCCTACATCAGCACAGAATATTCTGAAGATTTTATGCTCCTCAACACATTACTTAGAGTTTGGGAATTTTTCAACTATTGATATGAGATATAGTATTCCTCTTTTTGTATTATATTCTGTAAATTTGTATCTAAATCACATTATTGGTGGATTTCTTTTAAACAGAGAACTTAATACACAAAATCTATATTATAGTTTTAAAGATATTAACAGCGTAAACATCTTGAGTCTTTCTATGACAAAAAGAAGAGAATCGTTTGAAAAAACAAGAGTGAAATCTCTTGAAGAGGATCTGTTCCTACAACTTCTAGCTGGACTTTAAAATAACAACAGTGACTTGGCTGGAAGATTACATAACCAAGCCAGAATATCAGTACTGATGAGATTGAAAAGAATATCAGCTGCAGTATCTAAGAATTGAACAGACTCTGCTTTTCCATATGAGATCTTTTCTGAAAATATTACGTAGTGTTAACTGTGCAGATATTTTTCTGCTATATACACCAAATATACAGAAAGAAATGCACACACCACTCTACAAGTCCTGCAACACATTACAACATAGTACAACACCTGCTTTTATTACCTTGGTAGATTAAGCACATTAGCCTTCAACTTGATGAGGCTAAGTAACACCGAGACTCTAAGTCTACATTTATGCTAGAATACAAATATGCTGTCTTGCACTACTGAAAGTAGTTCTCTGAAGATATTTGTTGAAATGAAGTTTCCTTGCACATTTTTTGGATGGCTGACCACACAGACATTTGTATTTCTAGAAAGCCTTATGCACACTGTCAAGCTAATCCTCAACAGTGCAAAATACAGTCACAATGCTACAGCATTGTGTGTTCATTTGTTTGATATCATAACCCTTCATGTTTAAAGGATTGCAAAAATATTTTACTTCTTACAAAACACTCCATACTTTCCTCCGATATAATAGTCTGTAAGTGGAATCACTAAATTCCCATTAGCCCTAGCAATTCTTCACTACTCTATTAACAAGATATTAATGAATATTTCTGAATACTAACAAACACTTCCAAACACTGGAACATTTTGGCCAGGTACACTGAGAACTCTCCAACCTTGGAGATATTCAAGTCTGCACTGAACACTTCTGAGCAACCTGCTCTAGCTGCCCTGCTCTGAGCAAGAGTGGTGGATGGACTGGACAATCTCCAGAGTTCTCTTGCAAGGTCATCTAGGCTGTGATTCTGTGAGAAAAAAAATTCATCACATAAGGCAGTTGGTTGCTATCTCTTTCTTGTAATTGCCACTGCCATTTCAGTGACACCACAGCATACACAGAACTCCATTCCAACATAGTAGGAGTGACTATTTTTTTTTTAATAGAAACATCCCCAAACACACTAGTATATTTTTAAGTTACACTTTCCTTCCCTGTGATCTCCGATGGTTCTGTTTTTAATTGTCTCTGAAACCTTTCTCCAGTTTTGTCTCCTAATGGGTGAACAAGGAAATCTGCTTAGTCAAAGCAAAGTTGGGAAGATTGGCCTGGAATTAAACAGAATACATGAATGCACACATCATTCCCACACATTTTTCTGGAACTAAATAAAAGAGATGAATATAAACTTATCTTACAGAAGAGTCAAGACTCTTTGGGGGCTGGAGTTAGATTATCTTTAAGGACCCTTCCAACCTAAGTCATTCTACAGAAGTAGTACTTAAAAGGAGGAAAAAAAAAAAAAGTAAGGTCTGTACTTAAAATTTTAAACATTAGGTTAATAGAAAGAGTAAGAAAACTGGTCCTTTGAGAAAAATAAGACTGCACTCGGGTGGCCTCCCATGAAAATTCACATGGAGAAACATGGCCTTTCCTCTTCAGTGGCACAGAAACAGAGGAGATGAATGAGGTATGAAGACTGCTCTTGCAAATGCTTTTTCAAATCTTCTTCCAAATGATTGCATATTAACTTTAAATTCAATAAAGTAAGTTTCAGAAATTACAGTTTTGCCCTTTCTAAGCATATAACTAAATTTCTATCAAGATAAGGCCTGCAGAATTTCTTCTTTTCCAAATCTCTGATGGTGATGAGAAGTATCTCTTATTTTCTAAGAAATATAAAACATTTGTCAGCTTTTTTTATGCAAGAGAAAAATACTACAGAGAATTCAAAACAGGTATGATGGGGACTAAAAGATCCTGAACTGCTGTCTGCAGAGAATTAAAAAGAGAAGAGTCACAGGAAAAGAAAATACAATGTAATAGAATGTGAAATGGGAGATCAATTACTATCTTCTTTTAGTCAAAATGCCAATCAATAAGCCATGATCATTCTGGCACACAAATCCCATTCAGGACAGATTTATAAAAGAAAAGCAATCCCCTTATCCAACTGCATGGAATAACTACTGCTTCCAAAAAGCTGGTGTCATTTAGTTTAAACCCCACAAGTATATTTGCCTCTACCCTTGAGAGTTTCATATGGGATGATGCTTGAAAGAAAACCAGAACGGAAAGAAAATGAAGGCTAACATCTAACATATCTCACCAGTGGGAGAGGAAAGCAGAAGTGTTTAGAGTAGGAGTGCCTCTCTAAAGAGCACCAAGGGAAGGCTGACAGACTGAGTCCAAAAACAGTATCAAATGAAGAAGCCTTGCCAGCTATTGTAGCACTGAAATTTAACACAAGGAAGTCTGCATATCTACCCAGAAAATTCCATCAAAGGCATTTTTTGAATATAGCTCAGCTCATCCAAGCTAAAGTGGCTTTGAGTAGTCAGCAGTCACACTGCCAAGAGGATCTACTAACCAAAGATGCTGATACGTGGCAATCCTCCAGTAACACTAATAAAATTTTTTATTCATGCCACAGGTTACTACTATCAATATTACATAAAGTGGTAGAAGCTTATCTAGCTTAATAGGTTATCTTACACTCTGAGATAAATGACCAGGGTAATCATGTTAACCAGATGCCTTCTTGTCTCAAGCTGACCACCAAAAAGAGGGCCACATTCATAAAATCCTCTAATAAATCATTCAATCAATATTATTGCCTTTAATGGTCATTTTTATGCATGGAGCTGTACTGAATAATACAGATAAGCATCATGGAAACAAGCTCATCAAGCAAAAAAAATCCACATCAACAGATCTTGAAGCACAGATTACAAGCTCGGGTCATTGGAGAGGAAGCCTGGACTTAAACTGAGCCAAAGTCTGTCAGGTCAGTCAGAGGAACTTCTCCATGCATTTTTGCATCAAAACAATGATGCACCCATAGGCTATTTCAACAACAACAACAAAAAAAAAACAGATGATCTTTTAGCAACAGAGAATGCACTCAAGATTCAAAGGTCCCCCTTTCGAGCAGAATTATTCCTTAAGCATATCCATTTGTTGCAGTACATGAGCACCCTCTTTCAGAGGCCTCCACCTGGACCAGCCACACTAATTTAAAGGACATATAGTTTACTGACTAAAAACCTATATAAAGCAAGTTTTATCCACATTGCAAGGAGAATTACAAGTTTATTGTAGCTCTAATCACTAGTTCCAAAGGCTAGAATCATAGCAATAGCATTACAATATAAATAAAAGCTTAGTGTAGGACTCATGTGGTTAGCATTCTAATTCCTGGTCATGTATCTGGCAAATCACTTTACTGCTCCGTGCTTCAGTATCTCCATCTACAGAATGTGAATAATACTACTGATTTCCTTCATAAAACAATTTGAGAGCTATTAAGGAAAAGTAATATATAAGAGTAGGGCACTGCTATTGTAACAGTTGATTTTTACACAGAAGCCTTTGTTGAATCTATTATTTGATTAGGATTAATGAGATCATTCCTTTTTTCACTATTATTCACTAATATCTATCTTTTCTACACTGTAATGTAAAAGATCATTGGACTGGGGAAGTTTCGATTGCTAGTTTTATCTGTCTTACAAGAGGAACAATTAATTTAGTTGCCCAAAGCAGGAAAAAAAAGATCTCTTTTGACACTTGAGCACAAAGATAAACCTTGTTGTATTTTAGAAATCATCAGTCTAATAGTTTTCTCTTAATAGTTCGTGTTTGTAGACCTCAGTCTGTTTATCAAGAGAAGACTAATTTGTTATAGCAAGACCAGTGAGAGACATGTTACAGTATCCAAAGACATCTGCATGCTGTCTTCCAGTGCAAGTCTTACTGGGAACATTTGGTCAAGTACACACTGCAAAGTACGTCCCCAGCATCTGAGGAATGCAAAAAAACGTCCAACTGCAAATATACATCGTGCCTCTTTTTGAGGATTCATTTCTCTCAGGAGTTCCCAAAACTTCCTGAAAGAGCTTCCATGGAAAATTCATCCTCAGAAGACCGAGAGCATTCATATGGTGAGATTCTGGCAAAATTTCTCTCTGAGTAGAAAGACAAAAGAGTCTGAAGAGAACCAGTTCCCTTGTGGTATCAGATTAAAGTGAAAAACAGGCCAACTTGGAAAGCTGACAAACAAACAAACAAACGAAAAACCAAACACCAAGAAGCAATAGCAGCCTTTTACATCTCCTAATCTCAAGATCAAAAGAGTAGATTTTCAAAATAAAAAACTAAAGTTATTTCATTTTATTTTACTTTTGCTTATAAGAGAGCGTAAGTAAGGAACGAGCTTGGCAAAGCCTTTAAAGCTATGTGGAAATGCAGTATTTTCCTGCTTAACACTGAACTTTTTACTCTTAAGACTTCCACCAAAGAGGCTTTGAAACACAGGCCCTCGGGCATACCAGCTCTCCCTTTGGTTTAATATAAGATCAGAGACAACAGCTTGAATTAGCAACTGGAATGTTTCTTCCAAAGGAGTATCTCTCCCTTCCAAAGAACAGAAGATCACCATACTATGTGAAAAATACTGTGAAAAACACATTATAACAAATTAAAACCATATAAAGACAAGTAATTTCTGTGATAGTGTAGTCTATCAAATGCATATTACTAATGCATATGCAAATGTATATTACTAATGCATTTGTGATTGATAAGCCATATGTATTTCTCAAGTAAGTGAAGACAGACAAGTGAATTTCAATTATTAAAACACCCAATTCACAGATTGTGAAGAATCCGTTTGAAATGCTTACTGAATCTATCCGAAACACAAACCAGGCAGAAATGTTACTCATACAATACCAGATCACAGATTGAGGAACACACACGAGGCAAGGCAGGCGCACCAGGAAGGACATGCCCTTAATTGATCAGGACATTGAAAGCACCCAAGCAGAGATTACATTGCATTTAAACTAATAAAAACAGATCATTGTTTGTTTCTGCTACAGTGCTTTCTCTCCAATCTTCACCATCAGTGCCTGAGATATGTTCTACTGTAAAATAGATATGAGTAAAGGTATTTCAAAAAATAAAGCTTGTTCCTCCAGATATTGCCTACCAGAACTCTCACTGAAACAGGGTACAGCTCTGTAACTACTTATATATAGATTTCCCTAAATTTACTTTACATTTAGAGACACAGGGTCATATGAATGACTGGAATGAAACATTCTCATTTTGAAGAAATACCCAATTCATGAAAGGCCACCCTTAAGCTCATTACCTTTAATAAATACCTTTTTTGTGTGTGTTTAATTTTACCATCAAATTAACTCAGGGCAGAAGCCATACCTTCAGCCCACTAATGCGGAGAGCCCTGACATCATGCACAAGTGACAATCCAACCATGACAACACTTAGAGGCAATTTTCCGTGTGCTTTTATTGAAGCAGAACATTCTCACCTCAATTTCATCCCACTTCAGGTCCACCACTTTCTGTCCTGCCCTTGGCTGCCACGTAGGTAGCGTCACTGTTGCTCGTGAGTGAGGCAGGATGACGTCAGGCTCCAGCGTGGAGGTGACAGGCCTGCTTTGTCGAGGAGATGATGCCTCTGCCTGCTCAGGGAGCGGAGGGCTGTGCCGAGAGCGCTCGCAGTTCATTCCTTCATAGCCATCACTGCAGGCACAGAGGTAGCCATCCCCACTGGTGCTGCAGTTACCATGGTGACAGGGGTTGCTGGCACAAGGGTCTGAAATGAACTGAGGAAAAAAAACATCATATAGGTCAATCACTGCATATAAAAGATTTATTTATGAGCTTTAGAAACACCGTGAAACAAGATTCTTTCCCCCTTCTGTATTTACCTTCCGAACATATTTAAGAACCAAGCTCATCTTTGATACAACTTCAAGGAAGCAAATTCAAAGGATTAAAGAAGAATATTAACTAATCTATATTCATCGTTGCTCTCAGAATACTCCATGCAAAACTCACTGTTAACACATCCAAGCAATGTGACAAACATGAAGTAGGACCATGGCTACCACTCACAATCCGTAATTTTCAAAACAATCTTTGGAGTAATCTAACCAGGGAAAACACCAAAACCTACAAATGTGAGGCAGTAACAGCAGTGGGAATAGGACACAGAGCTCATACAGGTCACCGTGTCAGGAAGTAGCTGTGCACTGTCAGAGCTAAGTACATCATGTAATCCTATTTGTGGACATAAATTCAATTTTAAAACAGCTGGGCCTTTTGCCTGTACTTTAGTACTTTAGTGGGTAGCAGTTTCAGAATCTTACTCATTCTTGTGCTGAAAACTTCGTAACAGGAATTACTGGGGGGGAAGCTTCTTTTTAAGGCAGCATTTGTAATAGATTAGAACAAGATAGAGCTCAGTGATGTGAGAAAAATCCTGCTCTACGCTCTCCTGCTTTCTTCTGATTCCAGCCTTAGATTTATCCACAGCAACCTTGTACTCCATTTCTTAGGTCATCATTGACTTGAAGGCTATATGCCTCTTCACTCCTCCATGCTGGTGCTTGCCTCTACAACTTACAGAGCACATCTACAGACCACTCCCAGGTTCCACCCAATGCGCTCAGCCTCCTGGGGCAGGGCAGACCCTCCATTTGTGGTCACCCTCGCAGCGCACACTCCGACATTTAGCACTGCTTTTTGCCAATACATCAGTGTTTTTCTTTATCCTGGAAACAGCCTCCTGATAGCACCTATGAAATTTTTGCCTTAGTCAGACCTACATCACACTGCTGACTCACTGTCATCACTTGAGCAACTAATACAGACAGGCAGTTCCCTTGATTTGTCCTCACAGTGATAATCAATCCACCACTGCAAAGAGACATCATTTGTCTCGACATGCAAATTTCAACCAAGGGTCCCAGCCCCCAAAGTTAGCCAATTCTTTCCTGCACAATATCCCACTCCATTCCTGATTAAGCAATGCTGCTGCTTATTCTATTTCTCACTACAGCATTACAGTTGATGATAGTTTCAACAAATGTTTAATAATAAATAAGAATTACATAAGATGTATATATCTTTAATGCTATAATTGCCATCCCTCTAGAAATAACCAGAAGTAACTTCACTATTAGCAAAACATATCAGGACTGAAAGTCCATAATTTCAGAATCTTTGGGGACAAAGTAATTACTGGGTCTACACTTGGAATTTTCCTTTCCCATCTGTTCAAAGCCCTGGTACCAGAGGCACCAAATCCTAATATTAACTCTTCCTTTTCTAACACTGTGCTTTTGATGACCTTGGCTGAAACTTTTCCTTTTAATGGAATTTCTGTGTATTCCAGCGTCTGTAATAGCTTTTGAGCAGCAGAGGAAGCATTATTATGAATGTCAACTTTGGTAACAGTTAATTATCAATGTTAGATTTTTTGCTGACTGACGCAGAAGAGTTAGAGGCCACACAAGAAGATCTAAATATATCTAATATATCAAAATACTGTCTAAAATATACAGTATGCTCATTTATCTTGCCATTCAGTTGCAGCTATGAATGTTATTTACTTTGCATGAGGACACATCTCATACATATTAGGTGATACATTAGACATAAGCTACAAGCTCTGACTCTTCACTTTTAAAAACAAAGTGTATATTGAATTTATATATACTTCATATATCAAAAATCTAAGTGTGGATTTTTATGACCAGGTTAGCTTATCTCCTTAAAGCTTCTTTCTCCTTCAAATCAACAGAATAAGTAAATTCTTAGAGAACACCTTCTCAATCAGCAAAATCATAGCTATGTATGAGAGAAAAGAAGAAGGAAAGGGGAAAAGGATTTCAGGAAGGAACAAAACCCAGTTCTGTTCTACAGTTCATCAGCTATATTTTAAGCTTGCTCTCGCTTCCAAGCAGCAGCAATTTTCACAACACTTTCCTATCAAGACTGCCGAAGAAAAAATTGTTTCAGGGTAAAGAAAGCCCAGACCAAATCCAGTTTGCAGCAGTTTTTCTCATTCCAGTGGCTCGAACTAGATCTGAGTTTCAAAGACACACAGATCTAATGTTGCATAAGCTCTTCCTCACTCTTTCACAATCTATCCAAACTCACATCAACTCATTTTCATTAATGAATCAGCATTCATTTCATTCTGAGGAAATTTAATTGTTCTTGTCACACTTGAAATGTTAACACAAAAGGAAACAAGGTTTCACAAAGGGCATTTCTTTTGCTCTCAGGTCAATATATCCATGCACTTTATGATCAAAATAATCAAAAGTGCACTTTGATGGACATGTACATGCTGTAAACTGGCTTGAGCTTGTCCAAGAACTGAATGGAAATGGTTGTGCTCAAGATAAGCAGAGGTTATTGCAATGTGCCACGCACTGTGTGCCTCTGGAACTGTCACTGACAGCCCACACACATCAGTGAAAACATTTAAGTCTGTTTGGTTTACATGAAGAATTAAAATAGATGAGTGTAGATGGAGAAGATCACCATGTGCTTTCTCAGAACTGAGCTTTATGAAGTACTTCACAAGATTTAAAAATATGATTCCCTTTTCTTAGTTGCCATTAATTCTATAGCTCTTATTTTTTCTTTCACGAAGCTTATCAAAACAAAGGCAGGGCAGAGAGGCGCCATCCCCTCCCGTGTCCTGCTGCCACCACTCCTTCAATACAGCCCAGGATGCAGCTGGCCCTCTGGGGTGCACACTGCTGGCTCATGTCCACTGCTACACAGAGACAAGGAGGATAAAATTTCATCACTGGTTATATGTACAAGAATGTAACATAACATCTACCGAACACTTTTTTTTTCTTTCTAAGATGTGGAATTTTAATAATCTTCATTGAGGAAGTATAATTAGTACGTAGGTCTCTTGTTTTCATCCCCATTTCTCCATTTAGTAGTCTGTCTGTTTTCATAATACACTCCCTGACTAAATAGGTATGGTTAGCAGTTGCAGTACCTAGCTGACAGCAGTACCTAGCTGAGGTAAATTATAACATTTATACATTTGTACATAATTACTATTTCATAAGCCTAAACAGATGTAATTTGTTGAGCATTTTTCCAACAAAAATCCTAAGATAGATGCATATCAAGGTGACCTTGATACTGCAGCTCATTTTCCAAAGGCAAATCAAATATAAACACAGCTATGATACAAACGGTGGCCTTGTATAAGGATCGTACTCACAAACACAGATTGTTCACCAGTCAGTCCAATTGTTTCCCAAGGTTTTAGTTTCAGATAAAACACTGGAAGATGTATATCTGCAAGATATTTTCACCGGTACTCTTTGTGGAGGCACCAATCTGTCATTTAATACTCATTTGGTGTCTCTTCAGTGTAGTCCCTCTTGTTCCTCCTGGAGACTCTTAGCACACCTCAGAGAGCTTAAAGAGATAAAAAGATAAATCCAAAAAGAAGGCCAAAATGAGCTGCTGAACTCTACACAAAGGCAAAGGCTTTCTCCTACCTGCAACTCTCCTATTAGATGTGTTAGCACAAAACTAATTTTTGGCTCTTTTTTTAATGTCACTTTCTGCCATCACAGACAACACTATACCATCTTTCAGCTTGGCTTCAGTAAAATATGGAAAGAACAAAGTCCAGCCATTAATTAGGGATTCAGCTAATTGTTCAAATCTGTTCTACGCACTGACTGCTAATCTGTTAACAAAGCCAAGCTGCCACAGCAATGTCACAGGCTGCCATTTCACACTTGTCAGCAGCACCTAATGCCTTCAAAACAATGGTACAATATTAAAAGTCAGCAGAGTCCAAAACCCTCCAGCTTTGGCTCCCTGAGATGGTTTTTCCTATTACAGGATGAAAGCTGCAATTTTCAAATAAGTAAATTGAATTTAGCTGGTTGGGACTTAGACTAAATGCCTCAGTTTGCACGCATTCAGGTAAAAAACATCCTAGGAGAGATTTATATCAGTAGAATAAACTGGCATCTCCGTTGCTGAAGAAATGCCCTAATACAGAAGCAGAAAACCAGGCAGAGATCATGGGAAGATCCACCCTGCATAACCTCCATCCTACATCACCAGCACTGAAAAAGGATCAGATGCCTCAAGTTCAAGCCATGCACTGTACATTAAAAGTTATCAACTTTTGAATACAATAGAAAGAAAAAAAATAAAATCTACAGCCTTAAGATATTATGTTTGTTTGAGATGCAATAAAAATTAAAAAAAAGTTTTCTTTAAAGCACATCTGAAATATTAAATGTTTGCATACGTATCCATTTATGAAAAGAAAATGGAAACAGATTTAGATCTTCTACATAGCAATGAAAATAAAGATTATCTAGAAATGTAATCTCCTCAGAAAAATGGCTTAGTTATCTTCAGCCTCTGATTTAAACATAGACCAATTCAGACCTTCAATCCACTGAAGTTTAAATTCCATTCTATCACACATTCAACATTTACGCGAATTAGGAAATGGAAGACAAGAAAATAAGAAAATTGAGACAACAAAAATAAATAAATAAATAAATAAATCAGCTCCTCCACAGAGAAGAGAGTCCATAGAGGAAGCATTGGAATGACTGTATTAAGCAAATAAATGTATTTTATTTTAAAGAATTATTTTTTGTGATATAATGTGACTCAAGTAAGAGTTTTGGTTCGATTTCTGGTTCTCAGAAACGGAATCCAATGCAACCTGAGAACAGTCAGAGTCCTTTTCCTTTTCTCTGTCTTATTAAATGAAAAAAAGCTCCCTGTCTCTTTTCTAACTGTAAAATCGAGAGAATATTTCTTTTCTCTCTTCATTTGTGTTATCTGGATAGAACAATTTTTTTTCAGAATGTGAAGGACAGAAGGATAGGAACACTCCACAGATAGGAACTCTCAAGCAGGAATGAATACAAGTAAATAAAAGAATGCAATAAATCTCAATACAGCAAGGCTAAGCCTGTCACTTATGGGCTTCATGTTAGTTCCTTTGTTTTCCTTTGTTTCTCTTCTGTTTGGTTTCTTCTGAACACTTCTGTGCTCAGACAAACAGCAGTGTTCAGAGGAATACACAACTATAAGTCTCCAAAGTTAGCAAACATTTCTAACTTACCTGATCTTTTCTAATCCTAAAAAGATAGCAAAATCCTATTGGTATTGCATGCATAGATACTATGTCATCAAAACAAAGTGTCCAGAAAAACAAGTTGAACAGCAGTTTAATTTTCCAACTGTGACCAAACAGAAATAAATTAAAAAAATAATAAAAAATAAATACAGTAATAAAATTAAAAGAATCACTGATGCACTGGCATTATGAAAATTAAAATGAATGAGATTGTCTCTTATGAATGTAAAAATTAACCAATGTCAGTATCTTGGTGCACAAAGGCTTCTCAACCTTAAGCATTCCCAAAAATCTACCTCCAATCCCTTTTACATATGTTTAAGGACACCACTGCTAATTAAAATATAGTAATTGTTCTGCCACACAAGGAAAACTGAAGTACCATGTTATGGTGAAACTGTCTCACAGGGTGCAGTGATCACTTGCATCTGATCATACACAGCAAGTCCATATAGGAATCAGAATGTCACAGTTTGCCAAATTTGGGGGGGGAAAAAGTGTCTACATGGTATTTCGAACTAGAAAATGGCTATTGGCTATAAACTGCACCTGGGTGAGCCTGGGGTATCATCCCCTTTAGAGAATAGGGAGGCCACAGACTGTCCTGGAAGCCACAATAATCAGGGCTTTATTCCCCATCCCTGCACACAATTTGAGCAAGAAAAAATACTTATATATTGCATAAAACATAGATACAGCATCTACATCAGAAACAACAAGCTCTAGAAGGCTCATGCCAAGAACTGTACCCCACCAAAATGACAACACAGGTCACATCCTTCGAGAAGTAAACTTTTACTGTTTTGCTTTAGTGGTTCCACTCAATGCCCCAACCCACCAGGAAAGGCATCAATAAGTGCAATAAAAAAGAGGAACCTTTATCAGATAATTTAGAACATGATTCTTTGAGCCACTGTTAACTGTGAGCATTCTGGATTGCTTCCAAGCTGCCATTCTCATTCTATGAGCTTTGAATATCCAGAGTAATGAAACTGCCAGGGAATGTAATAAATGGGAAGAAAATATTTTCTTTACTTCAGTGAAGCAGCAAAGATGCCTACAGAAATTGCCTGTTTAATTGACACCAAAAGCATGGCTGCCTAAATCTATTTTAAAAACTAGCAAACATAACAAGGCAAATTCTAACCAGCATGACAGATTTTAAAAACAGAGAACCAGCAAATAGGCAAGTTACCCTTGCATGGAAAGTTAGCATACATCAGCTGCTTTGCTTTACCTGTCCTCAGGCATATTCAAATAACCACAAAATAAATTGAGATTGCTTTCCCTCTGCCTCAACAAAGTAAAATATCTACTTCCCTCTAAGCACAGAGTACTGCCAGATGTGAGCATGCACATAATTATTGAGAAGCACTTTGTAGTTCTTCATCAGCTCTTCTCAACAGATCATTTTTAATACTTTTTATATACACACACATATTAGGAAATGAATATATATGGCTATATATATGTTTATATATATATATATGTTTATATATATATATATTTTTAATAATTTATTTCTGTTTGGTCACAGTTGGAAAATAATATATATAGAGAGAAAGGAATATATATATATTCCTCTGTCCTGCTGGGAAAGGTCATTCAAATAGTTTGCAATTTCTGTTGATACAATAGATTGAATATTACATTTCCAGCACACAAGCTAACCCAACTAACAGTTTTTCTTCAATTTCCATACTTAGCAGAGACATTTTGTATAAATAAAATGAAGTCAAAATATCCACCCTGAAAATAAGATAGGTCAACTATCTATCAGAAATTATATAAATACATATAGATCTGCGGAGAATAGCAGTGAGGTTTTTTGCCTCAGCATCATCTCATTTTACCCTCAGTAGGAGTTGGCAACCTACAGGATAATTGTTAAACAGGATGTCAGTGGCTCTCACATTACCAGTGGTAAAACTGATGGGTAATTCTGAACAGAATGCATTAACTGCATTACAGAAACACATCACATTAGTCTGTTTATGCTATTATTTCATTATAAAACATCACACAGTGAAAGAATTATCAATAGTGTCTTCATTCATAATACTGTTTTCCCATTTTAGAAGTATTTTTTCTTGAACAACAGTGGGGTGCACAAAATATGATGAGAAATTATGATAAGCAATGATATGAAAATTCATAACATTTTTACTTCTCAAATGAACCTTCTGTTAGTTTCAAATACGTTATTCACTCATGAGTAACTGAAATTCATTATATGCTATTTCTAAAATATGAACTCCTTATATTATTGGAGAATTTATTAATTGATCTTGAAAAATGACATGTACTATTTTATTTAAAAATAGCTAACATTCCAATCTATATGCAAAGATTAAAAAAAAAAATTAAACAAAACACCAATTCAAATTAACTTAACTTTGAGGTTAAACATATGGGTCATTGCCTAACTCAAGGTTAATAATGTTACTTCAATATCTTAAGGTTCTGTAACAAATACAGTTACGATGAGATTGGGGCTATCATAGAAGAAATAAACTTCCAATATTTTTATGAAAGAAAAATTCCCAGGCAATCTGCTACTGGGATTTTCATAACTGACTGTGGAAATTACTCGTCTGTTCTACTGAAAGTAAAAAGAACTTGAAATCACAAATATTTTTCTGTTTTAAAAACAAGCGCATACTACAACCCCTATTCAGGTACACAACGTTTTACAGAAGCTACTGTTTGTCTCTCCTTAAGAGCTTTGACCCCAGCAAAAAGTTCAAGGCAGATTTGGTTTACAATAGTAGATAGTAATAGGACAAGGGGGAATGGTTTTATACTACAGGAGAGGAGAAATAGATTAGATGTCAGGAGAAAGTTTTTTCACGGAGAAAGTGGTGAGGTACTGGCACAGGTTGCACAGAGAGCTGTGGGTGCCCCATCCCTGCAGGTGCTCAAGGCCAGGTCGGATGGAGCCTCGGGCAGCCTGAGCTGGTGCCTGGATCCAGAGGTCAGCAATCCTGCCTGCAACAGGGGAGTGGGAACTAGGTGATCTCTGAGGAGCCTTCCAACAGAAGCCATTCTATGACCTCAAAAATAATGAAACTTCATTTACAGGCATTGTATAAACTAGTAACCAGATGGAAAATCAGGTCTTTTTAAGTGCCCTAACTGCTGAAAAGATCACAGCATATGCTCGCACTTAAATATACAGCAAGAGAGCTACAAGACAAAGTGCCCTTACAAAGAACAACAGTAACAACTATGGTTGACGCCACAGAAAAATGAGAACATATCAGCCAATTTCAAGACACAAAAACAATTTAAGTAATAGTTCATTAGTTCAAATACTAATGGCATTTCTTGATTTAGACACCTGAGGCTTCAGACATTTACAAATGAATTAAGACAAAAATAGGCACACAGTTCTCACAAGAGCAACAAGAGCAAATAACAGTAATGCACTAAAGCTGTGAAGTTGAACGATGCACAGCACATAGAATCCTGAAAAACTCAATGGATGTGACCATGGGCTACTCTGCTAGCTTTTGCCCACAGGAGGCCGTGGAAAGAGGAAAAGATAATAAGTAGGCAGAGTAATTAAAGAGGTGTGACATGATCAGCATTTCATTGATGCCATACTTTCCAAAACAAGTATGAACAAACAAAATCTGGGGAGTGTGCAAATAAAAGTAATAATAATTTGAAGCTACAATACATCAAAAAGAAGACATTTTACCACTGGCGACAAAAAATGTTTATATACCTGGCCATATAGAGGAGCATTTCAAATAACAGCATTACAACCAATGTTACTGCTCTCTGTTAGGGAATGCTGGCAGAAATGTAAAGCACAGGTATGTGGTCTTATGCTTTTTTATTCCTCATACTTAAACATTCTTCCAGATCATAATGAGATTAACTCTCTTTTTTATGTTTTAAAATAGGGACAGAGACAATGTAGAAAAGTCAGTGGCTGTATCTCATAACCAAAGCACCTGCCACATAAAGAACAATGTCCAAAGAGTTTCAAGCCAACATTCAGTTCCCGATTCCTGAAAAATTTACCATTTTACTGCAAAAGTAATGGGATTCAATATTTGAATGATGGTGGGAGCAGAGGTAAGAGTACAAAATTTCTCCACCCCTCTGTGCTTGCTCACCATCACTCAGTCACATTGGCACCCATCCCCATCCTCACTCACTCTTGGCCCTGTGATTCTTGCTCTGTGAAAGCAGTTTGAACTACAACATTTTATCTCACATTCTGTGACAGGCTGAGTGAACTCAGTTGCTTCCTGGCAGCTAACACACAGTAACTTGTTAAGAGATGACAGCAGCAGCATATGCCTGCACCTCCTGAATAAGACAATCTTTAGATGCATAAAATAGGTCTCTGTATACACTGGCTAGGGGCAGTGCTTCCTTTAACCCCAGCTGAAATAGCTCATTTGCCCAAACTCTTTTCTTTTGTCACCACTGAAGCCAGCAGAACATCCTTTTGGGGGTATTTTTAAAAATCAAATTATCCTTAAAACTCCTTCTAAAATTATCATTAGAAATAAACTCGATGATGACTTCCATAACACACAGTTACTGTTGTTAAGGGCCTTATCTTCCTAGTGAATACTAATACAATCTTTCTAATGAGAAGTTTTATTTTCTTGTAATTTCATCCTCCAGATCAGTCTCATATCTCTACTTCATAAATACAGACTTTCTTTAGCACAAAGGACTCCAGTTTGAATTTTCTTCTCACAGAGACTGAAACTACCTCAAAAATCTCAGGTGGAGGGAACTGAAATTTTGTATTTAGCCCACCCCTCTAGAACAGCAGATCCAATCTCAAGTCTCCCGCAGTTGCAGGGAACCTGTCATTACGAAGAGCAGAATTATTCCTCTGTGTGCTTACTAATTTTTTTTTCTCTCAGTCACATCAGAGATAACAAAGCAGAAAGTTCTTTGTCATAAGATCTTCCGATAGGTGTCTCCAGGATGCTGTTTATACTCATTGTTCAGCATGCTGAAAGATGCGTGTAGAAAAGCTAGGATGAATTTCAGTAAAGTACTGCCCAGCAACCAACCTCATCATCTACCATTTTAAATCTGCCCTAGAAGATTGTAGCTGTTACCAAACACATTACAATATTAATGAACGCTGGAAAGGATTTGTGCCCCCTCTGGATGAAGGGGCACAAATGAAAGGGCTCTTCCCCATTAGAATATTAAGTACGATAGTTGCATCTTCTTTTGCTTAAGAGGGTAAGGATTTACAGTCTTATCGTGATTGTGCTAGGAAGCTTGATATTTACTACAAAGACAGTAGCAGCAGCATTCGATTTCCTGCAGATAGCTTCAGCAGTCTTTTATTACAGTCCTGCATGCATGCTTGCATTTTTAATAAGGTTTTCTGTGTTTTTTGTTTTGTTCTTGTAGTTTTTGCAAGATTTCATTAATTCTTGTAGCAAAGTGCTCAGTTCTGGTGGCAATTTGTGATAATGGACAGCAAGACACATACAGCAGTGCTTGATATCATTTCAGACATAAGGAGAAACTTTTCTGGCTATTAACAGGCATTACGGGTTGAAGCCTTTGCCTCCTTAGGCAATAGCTACAAGGATTAAAGCAAATGTTTCCTGCTGCCATGAAAGAATTACAGTTTGTCCCTGCAGTTATCAGCCAGCCGACTGCCTCCCAGTCACATGCACTGAAGCACCAGCATACTGTCACTCCCATGGCTCAGCTCGGATGTGTTAGTGACAGTATTAAAAATGCTGCATTACCAATTGTAACCAAATTGAAAGCTGGTGATTTAGGAAACAGGAAGCAAAACATGGAGTCTACAAATAGCAAAGCAGCATAGGGCATTTTGCACAATAGTGCATCTCCAGGGGCCCACCAAACTCAACAAGATTCCATTTGAAAATGTCTGAATTTGCATCATGGATTGAGATAGAATCTTTTGAAAAAGCTGAATATTCTTGAAAAATACTGAAAACTGCAGATAAACATCTTGCAACAGTACTATGTCCACAACCTTCAGTAAATGCATGCATACTAAAACCAAATAAATAAATAAATAAGAGAGAAAACAGGAAAAGAAATGTAGCAATTTTAAACCTCTCTTACAGGTACATCATGTAAGAGGTTTCAGACAATGGACACAAAAAAAGGTTCATTAAATCCCTGCTGTGCCACATCCTACATATCTTACTGTGAGGTTGCATGATATTTTAAGACACAACACAATAGCTATTCCTTCTGAGGACAGAAAGTACTTTGGAATAGGAAAAGATTCTTACTGCTGTATCTGCAAAATGGCAAACAACTGCATAGCCTCATTATGGCTGTTGGTTGCCGTTTTTCACTTGCCCCTGATTTAGTAATGTTAGTTGTTACAAAAATAGTTCTAAGTAGTATGAGTAATTTAAAGGATGGTAAAAATATGACCAAAAATAAAAAACCACCACAAAGCCATGAAAGTAATTTTTCTTTCCTTCTGTTTTGCTTCCTTATGCCCAGGAATAGTTTTGGATTTGCAGTGTTCTTTCAGGATTCCACTAAAAGTCATAAAATTTGAAAATCATGATGTGATTAATTGATAATACTAGCAAAGCTCTTCTCCTGTTTTTAATATACTTGCCTTTTGCCTTGCAGAAGATCTTTTTGAATTAAAGACATTTAAAATATTTTTTATGAGATATAGGATTTTTAAAAATACTATATTGATAAAAAGAGTTCTTTCATCTGGTAATTCCTTATTTCTCAAACGACATTTCAGAAGGTGGAAATGGGACAACTCTGAAATAGGAAAAAAATAATGATTGCAGGAGGAGAACAAAAGAGTAGATGATCAGGACAGATATTTTTTGACAACACAGAAGAAAGAAGTATTACATTAATCAAAATATCTAGTCATAGAATCAGTCTGATTTTCTAACATTAAAGATGAATCATGGGTTCAGTGTTCTTTTTTGCAACAAGACAGACTTAGAGATGATAAAGAAGGAGAAACATGGGCTGCGCTAGAGCTTTTAGTGCAAAGAAATAGATTTGCATTGTAAAGACAGAAGAATATATATATATTGTATATAAATACAAATATTTTATGTATATTTTTATTTTTTCTTATTATTGAATAATTCAACTGTTATTGTGTGATTTTACCTAGGAATATGAAAACATTAAAAAATGAGTCAGTACTAAATGATGTTTTCCATATCTTTAACCTGAAATCTCTACCTTAAGCCACGTCCTTGAAGCAGTCAACTGCAAGATACTCACAGAATATGAACTGTTAATGTTAACAACAAAAAGCTAGAAAGAAATTATATAAAAAATATTACTTTCTGAAACAGTAGACTGAAGAAATAAAGATGGACACTTCACTAATGCAGAGGAGAATATTCAATTCTAAACCAGCTGAAGCCAAAAATGCTACTTATGCATGTAAAGCATTTATATTATTGCTTCTACTTACAAGGTTAACATGCGGTAGAAACACAAAAATCCATCTATTGCTGGGCACAGAGCAGAATGAATTTTTAGAACTACTGAGATCTCCTATTTACAACAGAAATGCCCTTACGATAATTGAGTCTCTGTCTCTCTGCTTCCAAAAGGCTTACTTGTGAAACTCTCCAGCACTCCACTATCACTCCTTGTTCAAATGTCTATATAGTCTCTACAAAAGCTGAAGTATGTGATGGTTGCAGAGCCACCATACAACACCTACTCTAACCATGTCCTTGAAGATACAGATTTTTAGACCCTCCTATTTTTTTTCTTTTATTTTTGTTATCCAATGGAAACTTCAATCATCGTTTGCTTCCAGTAATGAATTCAATTAACACTCAGGCACTAAGAATTCATACACTCCTATCACAAGATGAATGTAACAGAAAATTAGTACAGTTCACTGAGAAACAGCATGTGAGCAAAATCCCTGTTTCGTTGCATAGACTACATGAGGTGCATTGAGTTAGACAGTCCTGAAGCCTTCTCACTCCATTTAGGTTTGTAAAACATATGTTCCTCTCCAAAAATGGCTGAAGAAAAAGCAGCTCCTTTACAACTTTTGATAGTTTAGCAGATTCATGTAATATTTTCTTTCTCTGCTGCTTAATTACGAGCTCATCTGGAAAGATCAGTACCTCTTGGCAGTAACCAATTCATTATTGTAAGTTTACTGCATTTGATTATAAGAAATTCAAGTCAATTTCTGTTATTCACATGTGTGCTCCATCAGTACTTCCTGAAATCCCAGGACCACATATGGGAGAGAAGAAAAAAGAAAAAAGAACATAATAGGAGGAAAACATATAAACATATTTAATGGTCTTAAAAATAAAATCAAAAGAAAAATACTATGAGACTGTGATACCCAGACACATACTAAACCTTCGTGGTATTCATCCTTAAAAGAAATAGGCCTGAAATTGTCAAATGGATCAAGGGTGGAGATAGACAAGACTGTATGTGGCCTCCTCTGCCATCACTGACTTCATGTAATAGCAACAAAAAGGGTAAGTGAAACATTAAGTTCCACTGAAATCAGATAAACCTTTTTGTTCTTTATAGCTTTCAGCGAGATCAAATTGCACTCGCTATCAGTTTTTGCCATACCAAATGGAACAAAGGGATGGATCACTGAAAAACCTACCACAGGGAGTAAGGCAGCTTCAATCAGCTAACATAAATAAGAATTAGCCAGAACATTTAACTATTTTGATTTCAGGAACAGCCTCATAGGAATGAACTAGTGCTCAAGACAGTTTTACTGGAATTTAGTGGCTACATAAGTCCGGTTAAATGTTAGCTCAGGTCTGGCCAGTCATGCTGGCCCTGACAAGAATAAAGTAAAGAGAGGCCTACAAGGCAGAAAAAAAAAATCTGGGATCTTTGTCTTTTTAGGTTAGTAGATCAGATTTGAATTTAGAAAAAGTGAGAGACTGAAAGGTAAGAAAAAAGCAGGTGGCTCTTACGTAAGCTTTGTCACACAGCTTTGCCAGCGTACTGCCAGCTTGATTTGTCACACTCCTGTTATTTTTTTATTAGCCTTCAATAGAACAGACTGCATATTTTATAAAGACATTCGGGAATAATTTCTCGCACACAAAAATGCCAAGTAAGGAAGAAATAATTAGTAATTTCATTTTAATTTATGATTTAAAAGAGGGTTTGAATCTTGATAAGACATGGAATGTTGCCCCTGAAAACCTTGAAAGGAAAAATAAAAAACATTTCAGACTGCCTGATTTATGACTCCCTCACACTGAGATGTGTTTAACAAAAACACGTACTGAACTATTTACATACTCCCTCATTGCACAGAAAAAATACCACAACACAAACTCATTATTTTAGTCATCTGGGGAAGTTGACCAGTATTATTTATGTCAGAAACGCAGCTAAAGAAATTCTGGGTATCTTAACTGCACAACTATGCACCAAAACCTTCTCTGCCCTGAACCCAGTTGTATTTCAGCAAGTAGTGCTGCGGATGTCTGCGGAACGCCTTACTGTGGCATCTACCAGGAAAAGAAAGACATATTTCACTATAAACGTCCAGAGGCTGGAAATTCGTATTTCAAGCAGACTGAAGCACAGCAGTGACCCATCCTAAATTTCCTTAGGATCTCTTTCTCCAGTTCACCCAGACAAAAGTCAGAAAACTAAAAGCCAAGCAAAGCAGTTTTTGACAAGCCATCTGCTAAAACAATTCCTGTTTCTTTTAAAATAACTTTCCATATGCTGGAAACCACTTCTATTCTCTTTTCAAATAATACAATTACTTTGGAACTAAAGACACATGCTGGAGTGAAGAAATAAGAATATATTCACAATTTAGGATATACCCAACAGCTACTACTCTTGTCCTTTTACATTAACATAGGAAATTCCGCCTGCTGATTTATTACGGTTCTTCATCACCAATTCTTATTAGATTACAAACCGCAATGACCTTGCAGAACTGGGGTTAGGTTTATTCCCCTTCCCTTTTTATTTTCTTATTAGTACACCATATTGCTAAATCTGTTCCATCAGTTTAGCCTGTATTGCTTATTTTAGAAATATTTCCAAAACAGAATTACCTTTCTATTTCCATTCCAGTAGACACATTCTACATCCTCATCAGTCTTCCTACAGCCAAGCTATGTTGCCACACATCAGCAAACCCAGTGCACTGAATGCTTTTTTACCCTGATGTTGTAAGTCCCCGTTCTGCTTATTATTAAGACTGCAACCTTTTCTTCACATATTTTTCTTTATCATATTGCTCATCAGGTTACATGGGAAAAAATGCCTGTCACTCCATACTGCATACAAATGAAGTATACAATTTGTTGTGTCAGTGATTACTATTAGATGTCCCTATGAGCTTGCCTGGATTTTCAAACTAGATCAGTCTACCTAACAAAATGCTTCACTTTTGCTTAAAAATTCCATTCCAAGTAGTAAAAAGTGCATTTATAATAATGAAAAAATGAACTAAGGTTGCTAATTAAGTACCTGTTTAAAACCAAACAAGAAACAAGCAAACAAAAAAGCAACCAAGCACTAAGAAAGAATAAGCCATTTGTTAAGCAACTAGTAAGATAACTAATGATATGATAAGATAGCAAAGTCTTCAAGAAATAAAGATTGACACATTTCAGCAGAGGCAATACATGACATACACACTCTTAACATACAAGCATCTGCATAACTAAGTTGCAGAAGTTCTGTCGATTTAGCAACAAAGGGACCTGGGGGTGTTGGTTGATGCTGAACATGAGCCCACAGTGTGCCCAGGTGGCCAAGAGGGCCAACGGCATCCTGGCCTGCATTAGAAATAGTGTGGCCAGCAGGAGCAGGGAGGTGATCATCCCCCTGTACTGAGCTCTGGTGAGGCCGCACCTTGAGCACTGTGTTCAGTTTTGGGCCCCTCACTACAGGAAAGACATTGAGGCCCTGGAGCGTGTCCAGAGAAGGGCAACAAAACTGGTGAGGGGCCTGGAGCACAAGTCTATGAGGAGCGGCTGAGGGAGCTGGGATTGTTTAATCTGGAGAAGAGGAGGCTCAGGGGAGACCTCATCACACTCTACAACTTCCTGAAGGGAGGCTGTGGTGAAAAAGGGTCTGGCCTCTTCTCCCAGGCAAATAGTAGGACCGGAGGAAACGGCCAGAAGTTGTACCAGAGGAGGTTTAGGTTGGACATTAGGAGAAACTTTTTCTTTCAGAAGGTGGTCAGGTACTGGAATGGCTGCCCAGGGAGGTGGTGGAGTCGCCGTCCCTGCCAGTGTTCAAGAGGCATCTGGATGAGGAGCTGCGAGATCCTATTAGTGCACGTGGTACTAATAGCAATGGAAGGTGGTTGGACTAGCTGATCTTGCAGGTCGTTTCCAACCTTGTGATTCTATGATTCTACCAGACAGCTCCAACCGCAGCTCATCATACAACTCAATACTGACAAATTTGTACCGTATGTAATGGTCATATTGTACATAACTGTAAAAAATGCAGTTTTACTTCATCATATCAGTTCTTGAAACATAAACCTTACACTCCTTAATTTTCATTTAAAGGAAATGCAGCCTTAATTTTCTCAGCACTTTCTTAATGATAAGTCTATTTGCTCCCAAAATGTATTTCATTTTAAAATATATTCAACTTTTTTTGTTTAAATAATAATAAAAAGTAAATCTCGCAGCCCACAAGTTTTGAGGCACATTGAAGAACAGAATAAATATTTGTTTATTTACAGCAAAAAAGTGGATTTACACTTTCCTCCACGTGCCATGAAGATGCAGCAAGCTTTTGAAGTATGAGGCAGAATAACTAGTCAGCTTTAAAAAAGAAAATCTCATTATTTACTGTCTTGGAAAAGCCTGAGACTGAAGATTGAATCCAACTCATGCATTCTACATAAATGTCCTGACTATGAGCATGGCAGTTATTCTGGAATAAGTTTCCGTGACTCCACTGTTAACATTTTTTTTTTTAGATTATTAATTATAAACTAATCAAGAAGACAAACTAAGTTTACCAAAATCCAGTTGAGTGTCTTTTCTACCAAGGGATGGAGTCCTTCAGTATTAGTTTGTTTAAGCAGAATATTTAATTTTTACTGCACTACAGATGTCCCTACAGAAAGGACAGAGTTGCACATCTCTTTGTAGGTTACCATACCTAGTTAAATTACAGATACAAACTGTAGCTACAGCGGATCAGCTACAGCAGGGAGGAGTTTGCTAGAATTTCTCAGTTTACCTACCAGTATTTTAAGGGCCCACATATATAAGCTGTCTTACCCAGGCATCAATACAAACTGACTATATCTGACACCAAAGCCTGCAACTATGCATGCATTTCCATCCAGAAGCCATCACAAAGCTCATCCACATCAAAACAGCTGAGGTCATCAGTAAGTGAAAAGGTGAAACAAGTGGTGTTGTTAGCTAACACTGACTTACATACAATTGCCGACCTTTTTTTTAACCGATAATAAGAATCACATCTCCAGCTTTTAGAGGCATATGAAATCTGTCACTTATTTAATACCTTTTACCTTTTTTCTAAATAATATATCTAAGGCAATAATTGGAGTTAAAAGTAAAAATAACTTGAAGGATAGGTGAACATGTTCACTGTTTCAGAACAAAACAGCAGTGACAGCAACAACCTAAAAACATCAAACTTCAGCCAGAACACGACATGTATTTTGCTTCATAGCCTTATATCATAATAGGAATGTCATCCAGCTACATGCCATCACAGAATATTGAAAACAAAGCTTTTGTGCCTTATAAAAAATATATCAAATTAGATTTCACCTCTCTCTCTCTTTTCTCTCTCTTTTTTTTTTTCTTTATAAAATATTAACAAGCTGGTCTACTAAAAAATATATCTTGACAAACCTCTCCAACAAAGAAAACAAGCAGGAAATAATGCTGACTGACAGTGGAAAGCCTCTGTCATGCCCTCCTTCTAACACACACCCTCACTTTTACCCCTGCATGTTAGTAATAAGCCACCAACCAGACTGCTCTTCTTAGGAAAAGTGCAGAGTAAGCAGGTAGGTTGGAACCCTGCATCTTTTAATTCTTTGTCAGGAAAAAAAATGACAAAACAAGCCTGAAATTTACCAATATATTGCTTGAATTAATGTGTGTGACAAATCTAGGAACCAGGTCTTGTTTTACTTAACTAGAGAGGCAAAAAGCAGAGAGAAAGCACCTGCAAAAGGCTACTCCATCTGGCCGTGAAAGAACATGTCAGACAGAGAGGAATAAAGGTAAGATTCTCTTGGCGTTCTGGCAACATCAAAAATAGTAACTTCAGCCCTGAGAACTTGAGAAGTAAGAATACAGGAACCAGAAAACAGCACTTCTGCAGAAGCCATGAGTCACTGGCATCAGCTTAGCAGAACACGTGCAGTTCCCATGGAGTCTCGTTAATGGCCACACTCAGAAGCCATGCCACGTTGCAGAAATTGGTTTTGTTTACATTCTGTGTCCAAGGATTCTTCACTAACAGTTTTTCAAATAGTTATTTCAAGTTAAATTATGACTGCAAAGATGTGTCATTCTCACTATGGGAATTTACCTAGTAAAGACAACTTTCACCTTCAAAATCCTCCGCTTGCATTGCTGGGCAAACCTGAGAGTGGGTGTGTAGGGCAAACAAGGCTGTTAGCCCTGAGACAGGCAGCTTCCCAATACATTTCACACACAGTCCAAAATAACTTGTGCCCATGCCACACGAACCAAGCTTTTAACATGTTTTTTTTTTTACATTCTGACGATAAACTCGTGATGGAGCAAGCTCTGTTAGATCTCCATGTCAAGCCACCCATTTTCTTTCGTGACAAACTGGAATACTTCTCACAAAGAAATCATTCTTTCTATGAGTATGGCATGATCCTCATTCGTGGCCTATTTTCTAGATGCTATAACACACATGAATTTCTATAAGCTGAAGAAGTATTAGCAAAATGATGGTTTTGGCTGATGCCAGCATTGTAAATTCAGATTATTGTTTGGCAGATTATTGCAGTGTGCTTAAATGACTCAAATCTGATAAGCAAACTCCACCTCTCTGCAAGATAAACCAGCTTGAACGGCTCTCAACACGAGTATGAGTGTTTCAGAGAATCCTTTACACGGTCTGCTTCATATTATATGCCCCAAAAAGGATGAACTTTCCTTAGCTGATTATCATTATCTAGATGGGAATTTGCATCCAAGAGAAACAGTTTAATAACTCAGAAGTTTTATCTGAGGTACCTTCAGAAAAATTGCACTTCACTTTTCAGTAACTGTGCAGGAGGATATCTTTCATACGAAAGTCTAAACATAAGAGCTTAGTACGTGATATTGTTCTTAAAGTCTGCTAAAAATTTAACTAGCTGGAATCTAAAACATGTGATGCTAAATTGAGAAGCTGTTCAATAAAACATGTAGGAACAGACTCAGAGCTTTCATTTGGAATTCTATTGTGGCCATTCTATATTTGGAGCTTAAATGTCTAAAGAATTACCTCAGATAACCTATGAAATATCTGCAGGGAAAAAAAGGGCATTGTCTGAAACATGACATTCATACAGCCTACATGAAGAGGAAAAGAAACTGAGTGTTAAAAACACATTTTTTCCTATAGCCAATACAATTTACCTGATTAAAATAAATTTTGTATTTGCATTTAGTAGTGTTTAACTATTCAGTCCAGAATGGACAGCTAGCTGATGGAAAGCACAATAGAGATGAATACTAATGCATGTTGGGGAAAAAAGTTGAAAGGTTTTGCCGTCACATTCAGTTCTTTCTATAAAAAGGCCTATATTTCAGTGTTCCTAAGGCTGAAAAATAACTTCTCCCTTACTGCTCTTCAGCTATTCGTGATAAGAACCACAACTGTACCCACCATTACCCAAGGTTGGTAAATATCGCTCTGAGTTTGCTTTTCCATTATTAGACCATTCAGTTAATTAGTTGATCCTGATATATGAACCAATACTTCTGGGAGAAATCAAATCCTGATAGTATGATAGAAGAGGTAACCGAAGACCCACTTTTCCTAATAGAATCTGCATGCTCCGTGAGCAAGAACAAGACAACACTGCACTTGACTGCCTCTGGTCATGAGCTCAGCAACTTCCAACACTGCCTGTTAACTCCTCCCACACAGAAGAACTTAGTGTTTCAGAAAACACTGTGTTATACAAGATGTTATTATATTCAATTTCAAAAATATTAACATGTGCATGCACCTTTGGAACCAATAAAAATGAAAATAAATGCATTAAGTCAAGATTTTGGAAAACTAAGTTATTTTCCTCCATAGACTTTTTTCTTACAGGTAAATTCTGGCGGTGTTTTCAGTCCTATCCCACTCCACTTTTAATTTCGTGAATCAAAATTCTCTCATTTGCATTACATCAATAAAACACTTTTGTCTACAGATTCACACAACTTTTTCATTTCAGCTGCTGTTATAACATGCAAAAGAATGGTCATTCTTTTTTAACAGTATGAAAAAATTGTACACTGTTGAAACTATCCAGAGATCAATGTGAAACAACACTCCCATCCACTAAAGTATTGCACAAGAAGCAAAAAGCACTTATAGGGCATTTTTCAGTTAAAATAGTTTCTTTTCAATATCAAGCTGTCCAGCACATTGGCAAGAACTAGAGAGATTTTTTTTTTCTTTAACTACAAATAATTAAGGGTAACTATATAGAATTTAATAAGCAAAGTACATGCTAGTGGTGACAGATACACATTTGGATTCAGTTTCTACAAAATTATAATGCCAGATTCCCCTCTGTCTATTCATATTATCCTGCATAATTGAGAATTCATTGCCCATTGAACATTACATGTAGGTCCATTTATTTTTTAATGAAACCAAAACATAACAGCAGAAAATGTTCCCCAATATACAAAGACACCTTCATTGAATTTCTTTTTTATATTATTTTTAATTAGAAATATGATATAACAATTGGGTCTAACATGACTGGCAAGATCTCAACTCATATGCAAATACACTGTTATAAAGTTATGAAAAATATTTGCTACAATCTAATTACCTACTGTGCTTGTCAAACGTGATGCACTAATAGAGAATGTTAAAATTGAACACTGTGCCTACCTACTCAAAAGCAGAAAGAAAACATAAACAGAAGAACAGCATATTATTACCAGAAACCTGAAGCAATTAAGATTGCAGTAGTCAGACAGAACAGCAATAAAACTGGAGCTTTACTACCTCAATGTAGCAGCGTCAGAAGACATGCAAGATGTAAATTGCTTTACGATTGAATGAAGATAACATAGAGCACAGTAATACATGTACTTTTGGTGGAGGTCAAGAAGTAAGCAATAGTTTGCCAATTACGCAAAAGTTTAGTCTTTAATTAGTCATCAAGACAGAAAAGAACACTTAAGAGCTCAAAAAACATTAACACTGGGTTTTGAAATCAGAAAGACCAGTTTTCGCTCAGAAAAGTATTTTCATATATATGTGAGAAGACTTCTTTATATGCATGATATATATATCACATATATTAATGTATTATATATATATATTATACATAGGAAATATATATATTATATATAGGAAATATACTGCAGGTCTTGGGCCAAAACCAATCCTAGTATACGTGAAAGATGGGCAAGCTAGAACAGTAACTTTACCAATAAAGGATACTAGAATCCAGCATGGTTGATGGCATTTATTGACTAGCACTATCTGAAATTGTGCAATCCAACACAATATCTCACATTCCTAGTGGCAACACAGAAGTCATATAACACAAGGACAGCTAAGTTGGCATTCTAGCCCAAAGCAGACTCTAGTGGCCATTTGCCTGAGCTGTGTTTCATTTAATAAATGTAAATTTGAATATAAATCATAAACAGTTTTTGAACATACATGTAGATACAAGCTGCTTTTTCAGAAACAAATAAATGATTTGAGTTTTAGCCATCAACATAACTTCATAAATCATAGAGTCATAGAATCACAAGGTTGGATGTGTGTCCAGATGTCCAAATCCAGATGGACACACACACTGTTAGTGCAGGCTCTTGTTCATCACTAGTGAAAATGCACAGCTAATGGTGATGACTGTTGAAAAACAGTGTTGTGTAGCTAAGAATTTGTTCTGTTCAACAATGTTATTGTGCTCTCTGCATCTGGAAATAAATAGGAGGAATCACATTCAGAATGACCTACATAAAAGTAACAAAACTCTTCTCCCCACCTTGACTTCCTACTACGTAAAGAAAGCCCTTCATGTGCACAATCAAGCATATGTCAAAAACTTACTGAAATCAACACACCATAGATTAAGTGGTTAAATGTTTGAAATCTCGATCATCTGTTAATTTACAAAAGGAAATGATTTATTTTCTCTTCCTGCATGCAGCAATATTAGAATGACCTATCATTACCATTTTTACAGTTTTTACAATGATGATCAAAGAAACTTGGCAAAAAACACTTCTTTTCTCCTACTCACAAACAAGTTAGAGAACCTTTGGACTTTTCACTTCCCTAATTTTTTAAATCTTTTTCTATTTATTTTAACATAAAAGATCACATTGCATTTGCTTTACTAACTGAGCACATCTCGAACTACAAATAATGTGACAAAGGTATTTCACGCGACTGGAAAGAAAGGTTGCAGACAGCACTGCAGTACAACAAGAATTCGTGTCAGGAGGTGACAGCGTGCCCTAGAGTGAAACATTTTGCTGATGACTGCATCCTTACAAGCAGTGAGATGCTCTCAGCCCTGCCACCTCCCACTCCCAGCCTGGCGGCCGTGCAGCAGCAGCTGAGCCTGGGGGAGCTCAGCACAGTTGCAGAGCTGCGAGCAGCCTTGCCTGCAGCCTCGCTCAGACTGAAGGACACGGACCAGGCCGGGTAGCCCACAGCACATGCAGTAGAGCAGCAATCTTGATGATTATTCTCCGCTACAACTCTCTCTTGATTATGGGAAGAGGCACCCAATTTGGGTGGGATTTTTGTCTTTGACCACCATGGGAATTAATTTGATCATGACTCAACTGAGTGTGCCTCTAAGCAAGCTGGTAACAGCTTTATTTCAGAGAGCTCAGGCAGGACTGGTGCTCTGCCACACCAGACAAATAGCTAACTAAATTTTGTAATAAAGGTGAGTCTACAACAAGACTCACAATATATAACAAGTATTTAGCAGCTATTTTATGGAATATCAAAAGAACTGTATGTAGCTTGGGAAAGCCAAGCTTTGTAAAGAATAGTTCCACATTATTAGATCTTCCTATTGCAGGTTCTCTATTATTGGATTTTACTATTTTAGATTCTTCTCAGGAACTTACAATAAAGTAGTACAGACTATATACACTATCATTTAATTGCTCTGCGTGTGCATAGAGTAATACACAACTTGAACAATTAAGACCCAGAGGTGCTGATAACTTTCCACTCCTTTAGAAGCCAAGGAAATAGTGAATAAAACAAGGATTCTTAATGAGACTCACGTAATTTAAGACTATGCAGTTTGTCTTCTGAAATAAAGAAAACACGTAAAACTTAGTTTTCAACATTAATTTGCTCAAAGGATTTAAAATACACCTATAAAAAAGGCATTACATTAATACTTTTGGACTATCAAAATGAATGCTTTCCATTCTAAGTCTGCAAGAAAAGTTACTTCAGGGACAGCAATATAATTGGTGTTTGTAAGTAATTCTCCCAAGTGATGAATTGCTTCTGAGAAAGTTTATTTCATTCCTAAAAAAAAATAAATTAACTAAGCTTTCAACCATTCAGTTAAACCAACACCAGTAATTTCCCCAAAGAAAATTGGTCTGAGACAAGAATAAACAGTGACCATTTTTTAATGTTGTAATCCTTCTCTGGAGAAATCCAGTTGTTTTTGACACATCATTACTACAGGGATCTATTTCTAACAGCAAAAGGGAAACTTTGTTTTTCAGAATAATACGTACAGACAAAACGGAAAAATAGATGGATAAAACAGCGCATTTATTACAGGAATAAGGTTTTGAGTTTCAAAGAAAAAGAGTTTAATTACAGTCCAAGGTAAACTAAAAATGCTTTTAATTCAGAGTTTTTCACTGCAGCACAGAACAATCAAAATACTGTTACTTAAATTTTAGAAGCCAGAAAAACAGAAGCACTTGTAAATAATTAGTCACCCATACTCAGAATGAATCTTGAATTGCTTAGGGCAATTTTTAAGAGCCAAAGACTACTTTAATCAATAGGATGTACTTTAGTGCAATCTCATAGCCACCTACAGTTATGGAAATGAAAAGGTTATGTAGTGACTCCCCTAGATAGACACCAGATGTCTGTTGGGGTACCATCTTCAAAACTGATAGTAATGGACACTTTTATTGGTCTTACCAGTTGGACAAAGGGCTAAACTGACACAGAAGTAGGAAGTCCTGTCAAGGATGTCCCAGACATATTGCCAGGACACTGACTGATGTACAGACATTCTAAATCAAAACACATCAGTTGCTGAACTCAAAATTAAGAAACTACGATTTTTTTTTTTAGCTTTAATCTACTTCCAGGTTTAACCTGTTTTCCTTCAGAATAGATGACTTTCAGAAAGAGGTGACCATTAAGAATAATTTTTTAGTTCTTACCTCAAGTTCAAAACTGTTTGATATCAACGGAGACTCTATCAATGGTTATCAAGATGTACCGTTACAAAGCTGTTTGTCTAATTAATTGCATCTTACACATCACATGTATTATGTTCACATTCCTAAATGTTGCGTGATTTGTTTAAAAATGGTGAGGTATTTCTAATTTGCTAATTATTAAACAAATGCTAAGACACACTTTGAGCACATAAGAGCTTTCAAAGCTCATTATAAGCACTTGTGTTCTGTGGCACGTCAGCCAACCCAGATTCTCTGCAACTAAACTTTTTGCATCTAACAGTGGATTGAACCAAATCTACTTTGTCCACCTTCACTGTGGTTCCGATGTACCCACAGTGAGGCTGTTTGAGCAATTGCACACCAAGACTGGCTTCTTCTCAGGGAAAGCACATGCAAACTGTAAGGAGATTCACCCAGAGAAGGGTCGTTCTATGCAGCGACCGACTTACAGAAATCACTGTTGGTGTGAGATCCAGGGGAAGGAGAAACAGACACAAATCTACATTCCTCAAAAATTATTCCTCCTTCAAAAAAATTATTTGCAAAACCCAGCAGCCAAGGAAGGTTGACTTCAACCACGTCCCAAGTAGGTGATTTGCTGACATTAAAATACTGACTTTTGTAATCTGTAGACATTCAGCTGGGAGAAAGCTGGATGTGTATCAAACTCAGCAGCGAAAGAACTAAGCAGCCAGGCAGCAATGAACAGAAAAAGATTTCTGCAGCTGTGAGTTACTGTAATTAGTAAGTATGTATGCTCCTAGGATACAAAATTAGAACTAGACCATATCCATACATAATGAGAGGAATTTCATGTGGACAGCTTTATGACTCTGTTTGATTTTTGCTTGCTAGCAGATTTTTCAGGGTGGAAATTAACCAGATTGTGGAAAGGAAAAACATTGGAGCTGGCTCAGCAGGGTTAATTCTGGCATGATGCTGCATTACCAGTCAGCTGCAGTGCCTCAGCATCACACTCCAGGGACCAGAGTAATTGTGCATGGAATTGGCAGGGAGTCAGGAGCTCTGTTAGCTCCTGATCAGCATTAGCCATTCTAAATAAAGCTTGGCTCTACATAGACAAATGTAGGTGACTCCACGTGACCCTCAACAGTACCCTGAGATTTTTTTCCACACGGCGTGTGCCATTTCCCCAATAACAAAGGGAATGGAAAGTGGAATACAAGCAGAAAGATTTTTACCAAAGCTGTCCCACTACAGTTTTAGCAGTACACCAGACCCTTCTGTATAAACTTCCAAAAACACATAGAAATAGATTAGTAGGTTGAGCAAATAAACCAGTAGAAGATAGAAAACTCTCTGCATTGCCACATTGGTGTAAATAAAGCCCGCAATATAAGCAAAAGTGAAGTGTGCCTCTGGTGTGCCTGGAACTACAGAGGAAAAATTGTTTTGTGATAAGGAGGAGAGTTTACTGAGCATTTTCAGAAGTTTATGAGTTAATGAGAAGTTTACTGATTACACAGGGAGACATTTCCAGGGACACAGAACTAACCCACGGAAATTAAGACAAACCAAATGAACAATTCACAAAGGAGGACTAAACCTTTGCTGCAACCAAAGGAGGACTAGACCTTGCTGCAACCAAACATAGGGCCAAAACCCATGACTGCTGGGGGAAAAAAGATAAACTCATTTCAGAGAACCTGAACAATCTATGCTTGGTTGATTGATAACTGATAAAAGAAGTTTCTTTAAGAAAGTCAACAGTACCAGTACCCACTATCAAAATATTAAACTGCAGCTGGCCCATCATTTTTAGTGTATTTATATATACACACATTAACTTGGTGGGAGTCCAGTATAACTGTTAAGCTCAAACGTATCATTATAGATAGTTATTTAAAATATTGCTTGACAGAAGTTACTGCCACACAGCTTCAACAGTAGGATACTCAAAATCTTTTCCAAAAAGTACACAAAGGTGAATTGAGTTAAGATACTATGCTGTGTATTTCACTAGAAGACAGCAAGAAGCCGAATCATTGCACAGTAAGAGAACCCATAGTATTTTAGTCCTTCAGTTTTCCTCAAAGCATTTTCCCCTTAATGATAAAATATTGGGGAAAAAAATTTATTCTCAGTGCTACTTCAGTGGTTCACAGGAGTTACAGTAGCCATTCACTCTCAGAGCCATCCTCTTCAGCTAAATAAGCAAGTGGAGCCATCTGCCTCTTCCAGAAGCACTTTTCCAGAAGAAACTGAAGCAGTAAAATAACAATCAAGCTACAACTGCATCTGGAAAAACTCATTTCAGACATTAGTCCCTAAAACTCAATCTGATCAATAAAAGCAAAACTTACTGGTGGCGAATAATGATATAGAATGAACCTGGCAGATCTCACAAAACCGTACTCTAGAAAAACTTCCTTTACTGAAGAATCATCTCCTGTGATCTGGAATAAGAAAAGATGCAATCCACCTACAGATTGTTGCAGACAACTATGTGCTATGTCCTTAGCATGCCACTTCCACATTCACTATTGCCTAACGTGGAAATAAGGTCTAGGTTCTGTTTCTCTGAGTAAAACTAAATAACAGCACTACTTAAAACTAGGTTATGATGTCAGACAATCTTTGGGAAATTGCATAAATCTGTCAAATACTTACCAAGTTTCACTAAATTACTTAGTTCTGTAAAGCTGGAAAACGGTTCTAATATTGTTATGTCTCAGTTGTAATTACTAATGCTATAACATTTTAGCTATGGAACGAGCATACAACAAGAGTCAATGAAAACTAACTGGGTCATTCTAGTGAGTTCTCTGCCATTCACTACAGAAATGCAAATCACGTTTGCTACAGAAGAGAGAGAATAAAGTATCATTACACTTGGAAAACCATCGGCGATGAAAAAATGACTTTTTTCTCTAGAATAAGGGCAACAATTAATACATTTTGCATCTAACTTTATGACCTCAAAAACAGTTCTAGAGACTGATTCTGTCTTTAACTCGTGTAAATTGAGAAAATTCAAATATCCCACCAAATGAATATGCTCAGCTCATCTCTTATGCTACATGTCAATAAGTGACATCATCCTGCTCACAAATCTAATCCTTGTATATTCCAGTTCATATTGTAATGGCAACATTTAATATACTTTTTAATCTATATTATTACTATTCTTGTGTCATCCTATGGCAGATGTCTAAATATCTGCATTATTGCCCCAGGCTGTTTTAAGAAGGTGTAAAATTTAGAAATCCATACAGACAGCTGTAAAAATAATTTGGGTTGCTGAATGCACTTGAACAATGGTACATAACATATAATAGGAACACAGAAATTCACAGTCCTCTTATACCCTTATATACTTATATACATACACATACTCTTATATACTTGTATATACAATTCTGAGAAAGATAAAGGAACACCTGGAACACTGTGCAGCATCATTAATGCATTTTTTTTCAGACCTGGAATACAAGCAGGTGCAGAAGATAAGGTCGCAGTCAAATTCTCTCAGATGCAGTATGTGAATTCACTATCACTCTTGCTTTTAGCCAAAGAATTGTCAGCACTGAAATTAAAAATCCCACAGTGCCACCGAAATGCAATTTGAGCAAGAAAAGAAGCCATCAGGTTTCTTCAGCTTTAGGAGCCTTGCAAGAACCAGGCACTGGGCAGTTGTCATTCTTACAAAGGTGGAATCAAACCAGAAAAAAACATGTGTAGAAATAATTTTAAATACACTGCCTTTTCATAGTCACAAGTAACTATTGACTCATACAGCTATAGTATCTTCTACATCATTCCAAGCATTGAGAAGGTCAAAGCAAGGGCAGCCTGGTGGTTCTGGAGCACTGCTGTACACGAGGATGGCAGAGTAGGACCTTGTTCTTCGCTTCCACACTAGCAAACAGAGCAGTGCACTCTTCCATTGCTCAGAGTATATTTAGTACATTCAATCAAAGCCTCTTTAACTGCCACATTTCAGAACACAGCCACAAGTGCTGTGTGATTAAGCCTGAATTTATTGATTTCCTCATTCTGTTATGACTGTCTATACCAAATGCTTCAGCTTATCTGTTATGCAAGCTCCAGATTCACCCAATGATGTTTAAACTTTGTCCTTTCTTCCCGAGGTTGCCAATATTAAAAAAGTAAATGCAAACACACAGAATCGTACTCTATATTTCTCTTGATCACATTTACTTCATGAGACCCAAAGAGACTATGAATGACTTGATATTCTACTCATCCCACAGTTCAGTGTTGGCAACCTGATCAGTTTCTACACTGAAACATCCCTATCTCACTTTTAATTCCTTTGGTATTTACACTGCTTTTAGAATGAAAGAAAGCAGATTATCTAAAAATAAGAGATACAAGCTCCATCAGCAATTTTCCCATGTGGGTTTATTTTTTTTTTTTGTTGTTGTTGTTAGAATCCTGGGAAGACAGAGAGCTAGAGACATGTGAAGGTCAGTAACTGAAAACCAGCTAGACAGAGGTAGCTTGAGATTTATAGGACAGAAAAGAATTTGGAGCAATGAAAAAGCAAGTACAGAAAAGATAACTAAATGTTTTATTAAAGAAAGTAAACCACAGATTTTTAACTTCAGAACACACAACACCTACATCATCTCAGCTCTGTCAAAAAGATGATTTGTTGTTCATCCCACTTCCAACTGGCAGCATTTTTAGATTTTAAGAATTAGTTTCATTGACATGTATTTCCATAAACGTACAGGCACACAAGCAAGTTACTACAGGATAAAGCAGCAGATGAGCTTGCAGAGTATAAGCCGCTTTAAGACATCTATCTGTGTGTACATACGTAGTGGTACTACTATGCAACAAACACACACAAGCCTTCTCAAATGAACTTGCTTAGAGCAACACAGAATCGTAGAATAACTAAGGTTGGAAGGGACATTAAAGATCATCGAGCTCTCTTCATAGGAAAGGTGCTCCAGCCCTCTGCTCATCTTCATGGCCCTCCTCTGGACCAGCTCCAACACATCCACATCCTTCTTGGGGGGGGGGGGGGGGGGGGGCAGACCTGAGCACAGTGCTGCAGATGGGGCCCCACAAGGGCAGAGCAGAGGGGGACAATCACCTCCCCTGTCCTGCCGCCACCCCTTGTGATGCATCCCAGAATGAAGCTAAGCCTTCTTGGGGTACATGTCCAGCTTTTAGCATGAGCATGAACAGAATTAATAATGTGAACACAATAATGTGGGTAGTAATTTAACACCCAGATTTTCTGTCTTGCTGTTGTGAATGTATTTATTTCTTTTTTTCCAAAAATCACCATAAAACCTTTACAGTCCCCTCAAAAGACACAAAGAAAACATCTACTTCAAAGTGCTAGAGAAAAATAAGCTCTGAAGATCAGCACGCGATATTCTACATTTCTACGATCATCTCCAAAATTAGATTAGATGAGGTAATCTCTAAGTACACAATGAAATATTAGAGAAAATGTTCTCCCTCGACATCACTGAACTGTGCTTCTTGGAGTTAGAAACTTCTGACTGGACATACTGTTTATCAGAAAACACCAGTTCGCTGAGTACAAAGGGTTTTGTGCCGGCACCTCTGACTTGAGGAGGCCTCCCTGCCTAACATTCTGCTCAAAGACCTGGAACACAGTACCCTGTAAGGAGCTTGGAAGAGCTTCTACCAGCCAGCAGCTGCTTGTGATAAAGGGCCCAAACAGGGTTTACTTTCATACTCTAGGCAAGGAGCTTAGAACATCTGAGAATACAAAACAGAACTGGATGTAAGCGTATTCTGGAAAAGTATCCTCAGACCTGCAGTACTGACTGCATAGTGAAAAGCATCTGCATAGTGCAGAAAGCAACAGAGATGCTGCACTTATATACACTGTATGTCATTTCCACAGTAAGATCTACTAGCATAGGTGTCATTTCAGAGCGTATTTCAATGATTCTTCCTCATATAAACATTAAGTATGGCCAAATCAGTCCCTGCTATGTTTCACTAATAGAAAACTCCCTATATTCCTAAATTAAATACAGACAGATTTTGGCCCTTACAGAGGTCTGCTCCATACTGCTGATAGCAGAACTTAATAACCACAGGGTTTACCCACATCTGATAAATCCATTACCCATCCAAAAGGCTTGTGAAAAGGCAAAATGACTGTAATTACTGATTACTATGATTTCTCATTTGCCTGCAAAAAACATTAAAACTGTTCCAAAGAACGACGTGTCACTGGGGTGGAGGGGATTTTGGAAGCAAACAGCACAGCTCCAGAGTTCATTCGCCTTACAGAAGTTTGCAGGCACACTGCAGGAGCTCTGAGAAAACCAAACTCAACTGGTTACTGAGATAACTAGCTCTAAGCTTTGTCTTTAAAGAAGAAATGCAATGACTTTGAGTTTACTTCGCCTTTAAGAGCCATCATCATGGAGCCTCAAGCAGCCCTTTAAACAAGACACTCCATGCTTCAGCATATTCTTTACCAGCCGTGTTCTCCTGCATCCTCAGAAAATTATCAAACACATCCATCACTTTAACCCAGTACCTTTCCCCTCTTTTAAGAGGCAATAACCAGCCAAATTTTAATGTTAGGGTCCTATTACAGTTATATAAATTAAATCTTAATTTGTCCCTCCCTCAATTAAACATGTTAATTTCCCAGAGGACTCAGCACCATTTTCTTCATTTATTACACATGACATCATCATGAAGTGTGCTGTAGCCTTAAAGAAGAACATAAATACCCGTGTCAGGAATCCTCATGCAACTCCGCTCATTGAAATTCCAAGCCATATTCAGATGAGAATATTTCTCAGACCCACACATAAGAACACAATTTTAATGCATCGTAATGACAGTAGATGCCAGAAAACATCTCTCTCGTCACAGACAATGGAATTAGGACTCTCAGTACAGGAGGTACTTAGCTCACAAATTATTAGACTTTACCTCTGTTTTTATGTATTTTGTTAATTTGAATTTGCCTGAAAAATAGACAGCAACAGAAGCAGGTGTGCATTATAGAGAATCAGAAGCTATTAACAAGCTGCTAAGCTATTAACAGACTGCTAAGTCTCCGTGAGACCTCAGCCATAATTTTGGTTTGGCATTACTGTGATTGATTCTTAAATTTAGTTTTGATTAGAAGTGTTTAATAATTTGCCTAAGTTTTCTATGAAAGAAGCCACATAACATAACCATTACAAAGGCTGAAGCTTTTGCAACAGAAATACAAACAGAATCTGCATTAAGTTTTATAGATTTGTTGAACTTTAAGCATTAGGACAGAATAAGCAGCATGACAATGGCCATAGTGATTCACAGTTATAGTTACTGTATTTAGTGACAAAAGTCACTACCAAGTACTTGAAAAGGAGATCAGAGTAACATGACAGGTCTGAAAAATTACAGAAAATTGTCCACATACTCTCTTTAGCCACATTAGATGATGACTACCTGCTGCCCTTAAGAACTTCTCACTCGCCTGGTCCGACTCCTAAAGCACTGGCCTTGCTGCAAGATTACTTTTTATTCAGACTCTTCTTGGCTTTCTCTATACAAAAAAGTCAACCAGTTGTTTCTTCCAGGTCATCCAAATCCTTCCACACCTCTTCATCACTTCTGCTGCCCCTCCCTGTTGGGTTCCTATCTATTTCTGTCCCGGTTACCTTATACATGAAGTTACCAGAAGCTGATTCCAAGGGATTAAGTACCACTCACGTACAGAAGAGCACAGTGTTCTGAAAGCTTCTGCTCCGTTTCGACATCATCTGCACAGCTCTAAGTCACCTCACCACGGGTCTCCCTGCCCGGTAATCACGGCTTCTTTGGGGCCGTTCTCTCTCTCCTGCGTTTGTCCACAAGTTTCAGTTATAGTAGGTCCAGCACGAAGATCACGTAAGGGCAACCCGGACTGAAAGTGAGGCTTGTTGTAAACAAAATGAACCGTATCCTGTTACTCGTTACAGCTCCTACTTCTGGCTGTGCTCAGAGTGCTCTCGAAGTGACAACTGGCTGCAGTTGTAACTAATGCAACGGAATCAAGTGCCACAGAGCTCCCTACACTGTTACTATTCACTAACCTCACCGCAGCGCAGCAGCCCGACTTCCACGCTCAAACAGAACCCCATTCTTACCTCCTTCGAGAACTTGTTTTTCACAACGGCCTTTGCGACAGATGTCTTTGTAATACTGATCACTGATGTAACGCCTGTTTCCAGAGCGATAGGACATTACACGGGGAAAGTAATCAGCAGAGCGCCAGCTCCAATGCTTTGCAGAACAAAGCACTCCAAAGGGTTGAAAGTTTGTTTTGAGTAAGGCTTTTCTTCCATGCAACTTAAATGTATTCCGATAGGCCACTGACACGTCACTCAGGTTAGCGCTTAAATACGATGCTTGCTTACAACGCACAAACCAACCTTTTAGACCCCCAGCTATCTTAGCTCGTAGAGAAACTGAAGAATGCAGAAGTGTTGCAGTGAGAAGCACAAGCACAAGCCCTGGTACTCCAACTCCCAGTCACACCATTTCACTTCCAGAGCTGTACACTTTGGTCAGGGTTACCGCAGAGCGGAATACCGAATAATGCAGTGCAATGGCTGCACTTACTGCGGGCTGCAAGACGTAAAGCAAAACAATGCAAAGTTGAAAACCGACATGGTGCACTAACATGCACAGCTGCTTACATGTGGGCTACAAATCAGCTTTTGAAAGCAAGAGCGCTTCCCTGTAAAAGGTTACACTTCACCAACAGAACAACTTCATTAATTTTCCGATCAAGCAAGCATAATTTTTCTTAATTTATATCTTCAAATGCATTTCTGCTGTTCAAAACTGCTGGAAATCTGCAACAATTGTTTTGCTGTTGGAGATTATTTTTCCCAATAATCCAATTAGAAATTATGTTTTGTGCAGCTCATATTGATGAGTTAGAAGGCTCTGAACAGGAGGTATTTATTTTCGTATTGACATTATTTCTCTATGTTATAAATAGGCAAAAATATATCAAAACAGAAAGTTGGACAAAACTTGTTATAAAGTTGAGAGCTAATTTAAAAAATAAATGATGCCGTACAATGCCCACACTGAAGTGCTTTTACCTTCAGATTTTTATCTAAATGCTGCTATGACATTTTTAATGAAGCTCTTCCTACTCACGCCAAACAGAGTGCTCTCAGGTGGCATGGATGCACTTCCAATATGGATGTCTTCATTTTGGAAACATCGCTCCACAGTCACACCCAGGTGAGGTGAACTGAACTTGAGCTCAGTTCACCTCCATTAACAACAACAACAACAACAGAAAAAGAAGGGGAATACTATTGAAGACTACCCCCAAATACAGCAGTCAAAAAACAGGTAACCTCCCAGCATGCATAAAGAATGGGGTTCAGCATTATTGGATTCAACAGACGGTATTTAGATTAAGTGGTAATCAACAGGAATTTGTTATCAGCTCAATCCATTCAGCTCAGGAAGGATACTGTAGGAAAGAAAAACAATATCCAGGCACAATAAACAGGCACGGAGAGAGAAGAATGGAATAACTCACTTTTAATATTAAAAAAAAACACACACACACACAAGGAAATTCAATTACATTGAAAGACAGAAAATAAAAGCTAATAAAATGATTTTTCCCATGCATTAAAGATTCATTGGAACATGAAAGTATGACAGCCAAAACCAGTACCAGGAATAAATGGAAGACTTGATGTTTAGTAAAAACTGTGTGAGCTATGAGAGAATGTTCCATGCCAGTTAATTCTTCAACTCTCCTTAGGGTTATGTGGACACTGTTTTCCACAGACTCATGTTTGCCTATTTAAATGAAATTTCTCGCATCATCTTCTAAGACATCCAGCCTGATCACAGAATGAAGCTGAAATCCTGCTAAATGCCACCTCTGGATTTAACAATTTCCAAGCAGTACTTCCATTAAGGGCAATATGCAAAACATCCTATGAGAGTCCTCAAAGAGAGGGGAAGTGCCTCCTGTAATACTGAAAGGAGTCATACAAGTCCACCGTTTGAGCAATAGTCTCCTTTCTTTGTTTCACCATCTATATTCTGTTCCTCGCCTTGTATTCAAGATAAGGCATCCTCCTGTTACTTTCCTAGCGTCTCGTGAGCCTGCTCCAATAAAGAGCATCTTCAAAGTTACCGATGAACAAATAGCAATATCAAGTTAAGTATTTCAAAGGAAAGTAAGGTAACTGTAGGTTTTAAGCAGATAACATTGCAAAGTAATTCTCCCAGATCAAAGCAAATAAAAACTGTGATGAAAAGTAACATAGGAAAAAGTTAATTCAGCATATCTTCTACTGTTATTTGACTACTTTACATTTGATCTGTTTCTTTAAAATCTTTAATTGCCATCAAAATTAAAAAAAAGAAAGTAAAACCAACACTTAAATATTTTTGTGTGGGACAGAGTTTTACAGAGCACTGTTCATTTGGTTCTTAACTGACTTGACTAACACAAAGAACCGCTTTGAACAGATATTTAATTTTGAGAGCATTTCAGCAGACTGAAACAGACCGTAAAGATTCACAGCAGTAAGTACAGGTAAAAACACCCAAACAATAACCACTGGCATAACTGAGGTTATTAAATCACTCCAGTTTTATTCTACAGAAATTCAGAATAATTTGTTTAAATCCCATGGCAAGAATTACAGCACAATTCCTGAACAATTGCTTTGGAAACTGCTGAATTATACTTCTCTTACTCACAAATTTTCAAACAATATGCTGATCTGAAAAGCTAGAATTTGACTGAAAATGCATTTTTACTACTACTGGTTGGAGAGGGGGGGAAGGATGTTATAATAGCTTAAATAAAATGTGGGATAAATTATTTTTTATTCTCAGTTTTTTTGTGCTACCATTGCCCATATCTGATACTCGATAGCCAGGCTGTAGAAATTCCTTAGTTTGCCTGGCAGCAGACACCACAGCTCATGAGGTATCTGGATAGCACAAAAACTCACAGAAAAGGTCATAGGTAGAACGAGGCATGAGGGATTCTCTAAGGCAGTTTTTCTCAGCAGGCAGTAATTCTCAGGCAGTTGGGGCATTGGTCCATCAAGGCCCTGAATCTCCAAGGAAGAAGAACCTACAACCATTCCAAGCAGCTGTTCCAGCGCTTGGCCTCCATCACTGCAAGAACTGTTTTTCTCCAGTTTAACCAGAACTTCCCCTGCTTCCCCTAATGTTTGTGTCTGCCACTTCCTGTACTGACTGTGCCTCAGAACAGACTTGCTCCATCCTTCTCACCCATTATGAGGCTGAAGATGCACGTAGCTTCCTCTGCTCCATGGAAAGCAAACTGAGCTCACGCAGCCACTTTTCATGCAGGGTACACACGCCAATGCAAATATCTAAATTCATCAACTCTAAAGCACTGTGAGAGTTCACAGTCAGTCAGCAGGAGGTGACCAGGTAGCTCAGAACACAAGACCAACTGTGTTCAGATAAAGCAAGGCTCCAGGGCTTCCACTAACTGCATAATTTACTCTTGCTCAAGACAGAAGAGAGAACAGAGTGGCCACATAGCAAAACACTTGCATCACAGTAGACACATCATCTAAGAATATGCCCTTCATTAATGAGAACCGAGAAATAATAGCTTCTTAAATATGTTAGAGAACTCACTGTGAAGGATTTAGGGACCTTTCATTAGCGATGCCGGCACTTAATAGAAAACAGGAGCTCACAAAGAATTAATCAGGATAGCGACATAGAGGTGATTTAGCAGTTAGATTAAAGGATGTCCCTTTGCATAGCACTGCCTAGTGAAACCTGAAATAACCCGGCCAATGAAATTTCATGCTATTTATTCAGAAGCAGTAGACCACAGAGTCAAGAAATAACAATCCTCCTCTTTTTGCTACTCCAATACTTATTCCAACACACAACCGTCACAGCAGCGGCCAGCACACTGCTCTCAGAAGTAAGAGAAGGGTCCTCCACAGCCTCCGGAGAGCAGAGCACGGAGCTGCAGGCAGAGCACTGGGCAGGCGGTGCACAGCTCAGGCACTGCTCCTGTCCCAGCTTCTCTTACTGCCACAAACCGTGGAATTATGAAGCACTGAAGAAAAAGAGGCAGGGAAATTGTCAGTCAAAGGAGAGAGGGGTGGGGGAAGAAGTAACAAGCGTGTGTGATAGTATTTAAAAATCGCTGAGCTAATGTTTCCTTTCACAGATCTGTTAGTGAAATTTGCATTGAACCCAATAACCGTAATACAACTCAATGCAATTAACTATGTTTAGATTTCGCATTTTTAAGCAAATAACCAAGTCTACAATTTTCTCTTTAGTTTGCACCTCATGCCTCTAAAATTACTCCAAGAGCTACTAACATAATTCAGTTTTTTCCTAAAACTCTCCTGTTTGAGAAAAAAAATAATTGTACTGGATTATACGTGTGATTAGAAACAGCAGAAGAGTCATTAGACTAGTGGTTAGAAAAGAAGGTTAAAGATCAACTATCAAAGAAAAACACGTGTAAAAGTTTAGGGACTATATCAGCATGAACCACTTAACAGCTATTAAAGTTGTTTCATTTTATTTAACCAAATTTTCTCAAATTTCTCAAATTTTTTAAACTGAGAATTGCACAACTCCAAATTCCTGCAGAAAGGCACCTGAATTCAGTGCAATTTTTGTTCAGTTTCATAGGGAATACGTGTGATTTCTCTGCTCAGCCCAAAGATTAAGATCCCTCACCACACTGATTCTATTTACTCTTCACACAGACAAGAAATACAGCACGGAGGAGTGGGGAAAAATCACATCCATTACAAGAAGTGGAGTGAAAAATACAGCAAGGTCCCACAACACAGAATCACTGAATCACCAAGGTGGGAAAAGACCTCTGAGATCATCCAGTCCAACCATCCACCTGTCACCAGTGACCTGAAGCCAAACAGTTTGTAACAAAACAATCCTGAAGTTCGCCAAGCAAAGTACATTCAAACCCTAAGTAACTTGATGCGTACAGACATGATGCATGGCGTGGATACACTAAGATCACGTTTGTTATATAAATGATGAGTAACAAAACAGCTATAACATAAGGTCACAGGATTGGATGAAGGCCAAGTCAGATACTTCACTTGGCGGTGGGGAAGCTCTATCTCGACCTTTAGAAGTACCTCACACACCTGGTGACACTTTTGTTCTTTGCCTCTCTCCCCATGCCAGCATCAGCATCATCGGGTGCATCACCATCAGTCACAGGAAAAACTTCAATGACAAAATCTTTTGGCAATCTCAAACTCTGTTATCAGTCTCTCTATCTTAATAATTTCAATGCACCCGGTTGATTTGCAGGCACATTTAGAACGTTTTTCTTCCATTCTATGCCTTGTTGCATGTGGGAAGGAGGAGAGAGATGTCGCCTTCCCTACAAGAAGTAACGCAAAAGTAATTTATGTCTTTTGGCAGTTGTGGCTCCGAAGAATCCACTTTCAACAAACTTACCTCCTATGATCCAGGTAACCATTACTGTTCTTTCTGCCCTCTGGGTATTGCCTTCTCCAAGTCCAACTGGCCGATAACAACCTCAGAAGCAACCTCTCCAAATACATCCCACTGACCCACTTGGTCTAACCCATAGCTTTCTTCATATTACTTAAGGGTTAAAATTTCCTTTATACGTTAGTTTTCAATCGGTGAATGACCGTTTCCATCTGAATAACAGCAAAGCTCACGAATTAATGCATCCGTGCAGTATTTATTCATTTTCAATTTTGATAAAATGAGCAAAACCTCAACTGTGGATAACAGCAACGTGCTTACAGTACCCCTTTCCGTATTAAATAATGACCTGCCCGCTCTCTAGTTAATTAAGGTTACATTTCAAAACCCTATCAACTGCTCAGAGTTGATGCCCACGCTTCAGCTGCTGACATAATAGCCAGCAGTGGCATCCATTTGTTTATCGGTTTCTTTTACAAGAGTCATCGCTCAGTACTTTATAAAAAGAAACAAAACGCACGGCGCTGTGAGCCTCCCCTCATCAGTTAATAAAACCGCTGTGAAAATATTGCCTCGCTCTGTATCGAAGAAACAATTAAAGCCGGCTCCCCAGACACAGCGCTTCGCAGGAGGTAGGATGCCAGCAAGCGTTCCATTTTACAAAGTCTTTAAAAAGGTCATTAATCTTTCAGTCATGGATGTGGACGCCGGAGCCCAACGGCGGCGAGCAGCGCTCTCTTTCTCTTTGTAGTGACAGAAGCGCGCTAAACTCTTAGGAGGCCGGCAGCTAAAATTAGCCGAAGAGAACTCTATTTAATCCACTTTAATCTCTGATTTTACAGAATCTCATTAGCGTTAATATTTTCACTTTCGTTGCTACGCGGCCCCAACCGAGCCGCCTCCGGGGAGGCGCCGCACCGGGAGCGCAGCGCTCCTCCTTCTCTCCGAATTCACCTGCAC